>STHB01000010.1:21791804-21940625 GCA_018908115.1 Anopheles rivulorum
CTGCACCAACAGTGTGTACCGTAAGCGATCGACGGTACAGTAAACCCTGAACCCGAACCCGAACCGTCCAGCATTATTGCGCAACTAACAAATTGTAGCCATCGCTGGAACCGGGATCGAAGTGACGCCTGTGAGCGCCATGAAGCATGGAGACGGTCATTCGTTCCAACCGTGACTACCAGCGTGCTTCCCGGACAAAGAGCTCCACGGACGGACGGCGATGGGCGAGATTGATGTAATTCTTACCGATTTTCTCCGCAAACCAACAGCCAAGAGTATCGGTAGAAACCGGTGTTTCATTCTATAATGCCCTGTTCTGTGTGTGAGCACCTCGCGCTCGCCCTACTCTTTGCCCAACGGTTAATGCGTTTGTGTGAGTAATGCCCACACATATGCGACCCCCACTCCTAAACCCCCCCCCCCCCCTTCCCTCATCTCATCTCCCTCCCTCCCCCGATAGCATGACGAACCTGGGGAAGAAACATAGGAAAAACATCGACGAGGCTTCTCCACATTCAACAGCAAACCGGAGAGACTGGAAGACTTCGCTTTCGTCGGTCACAAACCGGTTCCACTTTGGGGAGGTTCTCCATACAACCAGCGGGCAGATGAGTGAAGATATTTATTACCGTCATATACCTCACACACACGTGTAGTGTTCCAATTACACCAGCATACACGTACTGACTACAACATCAGCACAACATACAATCTCCCACATGCACATGTATTCGCGCCCGATTCGTTCCGTTCGGGCGAATCAGGTCCTGAACTTTGTGCGATCATCATGCAACCCATACCTGGATGGAAACTTTGAGGATGCGCCATGCCGGACGCCCATGTCATTGCCTCGCACCCATCAACGAACATTCGAGTGTTCCGAGTTGCGATCGTGACTGCCTGTGATGTTTGCAGATGTTAAGCCGAAGTTCCTGTAGAACTTTCCCCCCACTCCCAGGGTATCGGTAGTGCAATTTGTATCGTCCGGACCCGGAGAATTTCACCCGAGGTCAATACCATGGCAATAGTAGGAAGGGCAACATGGAAACACAGGAAAGACTTAAACGAGCGTAAAGCAAAAAGCCATTTGTGTACACGTTCGTTCTTAGGGGGTTATTCTACTCGCTTTCTAACGATACGGTGCCATAAACTTTTCAGGATTTCCAAAGCATCTCTTGACTTTTAGAATAACATAACCGGACCTCTGAGGCACTGGTTGAAGGAATTAATGTTGGACATTCGAAAAGAATGTTGCGATCCCAATATCCAAAGGGGAACTGATTTAAATTTTTGATTGGGTTTGATGTTATTACCACAAGAAAGAAACGATGTCCCAATAACCTGTTCTTTATAAATATCTTCCACGAGAAGAGTTAAAACAAGATAATGGACCTAAAAGCTTAGGATAGTCTTGCTATACGGGGCATTTTTTTAATCTTCTCCAGACTTTTACTTTCCTTTCATCCAGTCAGAATGTGCAGCATCTCAAAACCTTTCCCATCTTCTTCAAACTCCCTTGGAGTTGGAGTTGGAGGAGCATAATTGTGTACGCTTTTCACTTTCACTTTTAATGTCGTAATCCATTACTTTGCCCAGTTTCGGCTTTGTTTACCTCAGTCAAATCGGCGCGAAGGTCTTGAACTTTTCAGAGCGTGATCAGCTGATCCGTGCTCTGGCGGGGCTAATGAATTTGATCATTGTGCCTCATTACCACCGACCGCCCGGTTGTGTAGACACGATCAACGGTACGAACCCACCTCATATTAGCAGGTGCATTAACAGGTTTTATCGTCCGCATCACAAATCGAAATTCAAACGCAATTCAAACGCACCGTCCAGTGGAGAAGGTTAAACAAAAAAGTATGCAATATATTAACTGCGGCTAATGGGATTACGTGTGGCGGAAGGTACGAACATATTAAACGAAAAGGGAATACAGCGAGCAGCGTTTCATCAAGGCCGCACTCAAGCATGAGACAGTTTGGCTTCCTCGTACAATAATTTCCGAAGCGTGCCTTTAGCGCTCTTCCGTACCCCTGTCGTGTGAGATACCGATTTGTTGAACATTGAAGCAATTGCATTCTAAACTAGGATCCAAAATGTTGTGTGCTGGTAAACATGTTTGTTCTAACCAAAAATTTTATTCGTTTATCAAGCGGTAAAACAGCGCCAGCTTCAAAAGACTTCTGTGCGTCCGGATTTTGCTCGAGCTAGTCACGCGTGGAAACGCTTCTAATGTTGCGATTCGTGAATTTGAAGGGCACTACTGGTGCGTTGTTTTGTCCAGCTTTTGTTTCTTTTTGTGTTTTTGGTCACGTCTCTTCCGTCATGATGGCAATGATGATATGCCACCGTCCATTGACGCGGTCCGTTCCGTCCCGTTTCAAATTTACAATTCATTAAGCATCGATCTTCGCGCGCAAAAAATATAAATGGTAAATAAATAAACAATCTGTATCGCGTACCGCTGTCGCGCACCTTTAATGATGATCGTTTCTATTCACCGTGCGAAATCGAACCGTTAAATGGGGTTAGCGAAGGTTCGGAAACAGTTTTGACCTTAACTTTAACGTCCGCCTGGTCTGGTGACGTTTGAACGACGGGCACAGCCGGACAGAGATGCACGCACCACACGATTGTTGGACCGCGTGGAATGCGCTATCAATGGAATATTAAGCGGACAGTTGTGGTTGCGTTTTTGACCACATCAAAACAGCTGACATTGGAGCAGGATCGAGCGCGGATCGGGTTGATCACCTCAACCTTCGCACAGACGCAGCCCGTGCACTCAATACCATGTTGCTTCACATTGTTTTGCGATAGAGCATGCTAGCATCAATAAATCAATGCGGAACAATCAATGAGTCACGATGGGACGGATGATTCAGTTTACTAGAATGCCCTTTATGCGGCGAGAAGAATATTAAATCCGACGGGATAACTTCCTTCTTCTTTTTTTTATTCTGGCTGCGATTTGTACCCGCACCGCTTTTCTGCTTTTTCCACCGAAAGCATGATCACACAATCGTACCGTAGTAATACTAGCATTAAAAGTCCCATCCGAACGATCGATTGATTGCCCGTTCGAACAGCGCCGGACCGGATGACGTAATTTGATCGTACCGTTCCATGGTGTGTTGCCGTCACACCGGGGTAAAAATAATGCCGAAAAGATCCGTCGGCTGCACAAGAAAAACAACATTCGCCATGTCCGGTCCCCGGCTGGCAAAGTGGGCAAAAACGCACACACACACACACACGATCCGTGTATCGCCCATAAAGAATTACGGCGCATTTCATCGCACAAAAGGAACGCAAGGGTAGTGGTTCTGGTTTATCAGTTCGATGCAAAGATGGAAATGATGGTTCACAACATGCCACTGAAGCAATAGCAGGGTGGAAAAAAAACACACATGGGAAACTGGCCAATCAGTGACGAACGAAGGCGTCACTTGGTGGTTGTTGTTTTTTTTCTGTTTGCCGTGTTCGCTCTGTTTTGTCTGTATGCAAACGAAAATAACCGAAATGTTGGGGAACAACTAGAGAGTAAACAGGTCTGTGCAACAGATGTCCCCTTCCTTACAAACGGTAGGTCCGTCACCGATGGGAAAGTACGCCGCTAGTGGTGGTTTGTCAATTTTGTTGTTGTACTTTTTGAACCAGTTTTTTTCACTTGTTGTCCACACTTGACGTCGATACCGATCGTATCTTCGATCTTTGATGTTTCCCTGATGTCGCTGACATGAGCTTGTCCGGTTGGGGAAGGGGTTTTGAGCTCTCGGTAAAAATTAAGTTTGCACTTTCATCCGGATCTACAGCCTCTGGTACGAATCGCCATGACTTTTGACATCTTTTTGGACATGCCACGCACTACAATGTACCACTTAAAAAAGACATCGGAAAAACAAGCTTAAAGGCATGTCGTACACACGGCAAGTTGAAAACAAATTCAAAACGGCCCTGCTCAGCGCTTGCTTTTATGTCAATTTCTGTGTTCCAAAACCAGTTTTTTTTTGTACAAAATATAGTAAAATTTTCATTCTTTTAGTATAATCAAAGATTAACGATCATCAAGTGGCGATCAGTGGTGTAGCAAGCGAAACAATTTCCCAATGTAGTTAAAACATTTAATATCTCCTGCGAGAAATCAACAGAGTAAACGATAATATTTTGCATTTATATAAGTTATACTATTACCAGATGGGGCGGCCCGGTGGTGTATTTGGCAACGGCGCTAGGTCCCAACACGACCGGACCGGGTCCAAATCCCATCCGGACCGTTCCCCCGTAATGAGCACTGGCTATGCAACTACGTGGTATCTAATAGTCTAGTAAGCCATTTGATGGCCGGCATGACCTGGTAGGTCGTTAAGCCAAAAAGAGAGAGAGAGAGAGACTATTACCAGTTATAATATTGCCACTATACAAAAATAAGACAGCGGAAAACTTGCTTAAAACCTAACAAAAGCGCTTTTAAACCACCTGTAGGGAAATCGTTACATGATCGAAATTTCCCATTCCAAGTCTCACTTGTTCCCTCTTAAAATGGTCTCCACACTGCAATTTCTATTGCTCACCGACCAGCAAACCTGATGTTTTGCGTAAAATAAGATAGAGGAAAAAAAAAGACACACCGCACGCCGAATGTTGCGTATTTACTTCTTCGGGGCGAATTTCAACAGACCCGCGGCAGTACCGGCAGTTTGCGGACGCACTACGAGAGAACAGGTTAAGCCCAAGAGGATGGTGAGCTTTTGGGGGGGGGGGTGCGAGTCACCAGTTTCCTAGCGACGTTTCCAGAAATAAAAGCGTGACGTTCCACGTGCGCCGATTGTAATCGACGGCGTATCGCGATCCGTTCGTTCGTGAAGGTAGAATCATTACTAACAATAAAGCGTGTATTATGATGCACACTGGGGCCACCCCGCACCCTGACACCACTTTTTCTCGATCACTTTCCAGTGCCGTTCTGCGCCCGGTGGTGACACATTAGCGTCTGTTGCGAAGTTTCGCACATCGCTGATAAATATGGATGAAAACATTGCCAACATCTCTCCGTCTTCGCAGCACTCGCTGCGCTTGTTGTTTGCGGGAATTTCCAATACGTGCGTCTGAATGTGCGGTCTTATCATACAAATTTGCACTTTGTAATCACCAGCGAGACCCGGTGGTCAAGATCGAAATCGTTCTACTGCCGTGTTTTGTGTCTCTATGTCAAGCGACACTCGTTCGATCGTGCGTTCTTTATGACAAGGTACACGTGATTTATCAAGCGCCGAGTTTCACCAATTATCACGCTCCGAGAATAACAAAAAAAAAAAGAAACCACACGGAGGGGACAACAAAATCCAGTTCCACCACAGTCGAAATGCTACAAAAACCCGATCAGGCTCCAACGAAACAGATCCGATCAGATGACCTTGCGTCCCCATCGAACCAGAGCTGAAACAGAATGAAGGTTGTGTCGTTACGTTTTCACCTCGATTCGATACGCGTTTCGATTTCTCGGTATCGTATCGGAACTCATTCCTTCCCAACGCTGAAGGTTTTGTAAGATAAAGCTTCAGTGGTTTTCGGCGTGACTGTCGGTCGTGATAAAGCTGGAGCGTAATACTTTGTTTTTATCTTACACCCTGGCACAATATTGGGCTGGAAAGCCGTTAGGGGGAATGGTAAGTTAGCGAATGCATTAGTCAACGCATACCGTCACCAACATGTCCGTCATTGATAGCTGTGAAATGGGGCTTAATGATACTTAATTTGATTAGCTCGTACGATCAAATGTTTTCATATTTAGCTCCACAATTAACGCTCAGTTACGGCAAAAGTGGCAGGCAGTCATTAACAAAAGATGCTTCCAATCGTTCATCGGTTGAGAATGTCTTCCTCTTGTGCGTTTGTTCCTATCTAGCGTTTGCTCCATAAAATTTCCCGTTCTTGAGCTGGTGGAACGGAATGCGCAATAGGCGCCGATCGCTCGCGTAACAGTTTAGCCGTACGGTCACGTTCTACGATTTAGAAGCCACCCGGACACTACACATGCAGGGCCCACTTCTAAGCGTCATTTGCTCGATTGCTTCGGCCGAAGCACGTACAATCGGATGACACGATCCAGTGGCAGAAGACTGCATTGACACACAATGTAACGCCTCGACTTTTGTCTTCGATCGTGCATAACGACCATTCCTGCAGGCTAACAGACGCATTATTGCATTCCACAATTCAAGGCCGTGCCGGCCAGTACGCACAGCACGACGACAGGTGATCCGGTGGGAAATGAGCGAAAACTTTCCTGTTTGGGCAAAAACTTGATCACCTTTCTCGCTGACCTTGGACGGTTGCCTAAAATCAACTTTTCAGCATACTGATATCAGATTACGGGAATTTTTTCGCCACGAGCAGCTTCTTTATGTGCTAAAGCTTACCTGTTTGGACAGCGAAAAATAATCACCAGCAGCTTTGTTATTTTTTTTTTTTTCAAGGACTGGACACTTTTATTTTTACACCACCGGAATCGCACTGTGACTGCAAGATAAAATTAAATCAAACATTGCTATTAGCACCTCACACTTGTATCGATCACGCAGATAGTGTATTGGATCAGCAAATTAAGTTTCACCACGCATATGATCCAACATACTATCTATCTAACCAGCTGAGGGATATGCAAGGATCACACTAACAATAAGCGCATCACGGTACAACATACGATCGAACTACGATCACTTGAACAATTGATTTAAAAGCCCAGGATATCCTGTGGTTTGATTTCATGCGCTTCATTTATCATCCCAGCTGGATTTAAGGGACGCTGCATCTCCATCCCTTTAAGCTTAAAACGGCTGTTCTGGAAGGACAGAAACAGAAAGGAATCGAGAACACACACGCACACACCACACAAACCCTTCGAGGGAAGGAAAAAGAAAACTTTTTCGCAGCTTTTATCTCTACCAAAAGCTTATGATATTCACAGTATACAAGCTAAAATATATTTTAAGAAACACATAACAATTTCACACTACACACTGGGGGGTTCTTTCCTGTACGCTCAAACTACAAGCTGCTTCGCACAAGTTCAATCACGCTCACCGTTTATAGAGGGACACACCGCTGTAGTAAGCCTATCGGCAGAGAGGCGCAACAATTTTAACAGACACCGCCGTGTTTGTAACGAACGGAGTCTTCAAAAGAAGAAAACAACGCTAGTGATGGGTGCTGGGAACGGGTGTTCCGAGAACCCAAATAACCGTTCGAGCAGTTGGGTCAAATCGGTGTGAAACGTAGCTAGAAAAGCATAACTGATCCATAATTTGTTTCACCAAGCATTACTCAACATATGGGGCGGGCCCGGCAGTGTATTTGATAACGATCCTAGTCTCAACACGACCGGATCCCATTCAAATCCCATTCGGACCGTCCCCTCGTAGCTCGGTCTGACTAGCCAGCTACGTAGTAGAAAATAGTCTAATACGGCCGTTTTTCGTTATTAGACTCCTATTATTCAAATTTATTTAAAAAAAACTTAAGATATCGGTGGCGTTTGTCTATGGATGTAAATTAAATGTAACAACAAGGTTAGACGGTTTTGCATTAAAACAATGTTTGCAAAAGGCCGTATTGCTATGAAGGAATAGTATTTTGTATACATTTCACATACATTTAACATTTTTTTACAAGTATTAACACATACATTGGGGGAACCTAATGATGTATTTACAGAAGTGGCTCCATTTCTGTAACACATGTCAAACATCTGCTCGAAATGTCAAAAATGTCCTTTGGGCTTTTGGGTCAAAGTGCAGTCTAATCCGGAGCTGGCACATTCCGATCCGTAAAGAATACTCATTTCGATGCAGTTGAAAAGAGTTTTTGAAAGAAACACTAATTAATTGGATCCATAAACCCGTCCTTGTTTAATTTTGCAAACGTTTATCAAAAACATTTCGCATTATTTGATTAACCATAAATGTTTATTAATAGCAGGGCATCGAAGGGTTAAATTCATCTCGCATGTTTACGTTCCATCAACATTGCCGGCTCGCAGCTGTCAATAATTGTCAACATCAGAAACCATGTGCGCGGCTTCAAGCCACAAAGCCTTTGGTTGGTTGGCTGTTAGTTTTTGGTAAAATTAAGCAGTAAAAAAGATTTTATTTTGTGCGTAGCATACATTCAATCGTGTACCATATATTGTTGTTTTTGGAAGACAAACATTCGTGTATCTACAAGATGACGATCATTAATCTGGATCCAACGAATTTGCAGTTTTCCGTCTTTACGACGGAAGACATACGGAAGATCAGCGTGATGAAAGTTACACAGTCGCGTGCGTTTGATGATATGGGCAATCCGATTGTGGGTGGTCTGTATGATCCCGCCCTAGGTCCTAGCCGGTTAGGAGAAATCTGTTCCACCTGTTCACGAGCTATAAACTTGTGCGAAGGACACTTCGGGCACATCGAGCTCGATCTGATCGTGTTCAACCCGTTCTTCCAACGTACGGTGACAAATATACTGCGCGTCAGTTGCATGTCCTGTGCGCGTATGCAGATGAGTGATGGGGTAAAATCGTTACTTGAGCTACAGTTGCGTCTAGCCGACGCGGGTTATATCGTCGAAGCGGAAGAGATCGACGTGTACAAGACAAAGCTGCAGGCAAACGCGAACGAACCAATCCCAGAAGAGGTAACGTACTACGAGGATTTATTGCGAAAGGAACCCTACAACAAGCTGGGTGACACGAAGCTGTCCAGCACGATCCGTGCGGCGATAGTGAGCTGTTCGCTTACCCGAAAATCTCGCTTTTGTCAACACTGCAAGAAGCCGTTGCAGAGAGTTACGGTATCGGACAAAAAGATTACGATACGCTGGACACAAGCGGATAAAAAAGCGTTTCAGTAAGTATACTGCGACTGATACTTCTCCACATATCCACTGTCGATGCCACATTTTTGAAACTGTCTATTTCGTTTGGATCCGATGCAGCGAGGAAAAGGGTATCAGTAATCCTACCGAACTGCAAACAAAGGCTTCAACAACAGTGGTGCTTGCTCGCGATAGCCAGATGTTTCTGCGGAAGCTGTACGCGAATGATGGGACGCTGCTGCGTCTTCTATTTCCACTACTGTCCTCAAAGCCGCAAGATCCAACCGATATGTTCTTCATGGAAGTAGTCCCCGTGACACCGACAAAAACGCGCCCTGTTCGCCGTTCGTTTCGCACACCAGGACGTGCCACGCTAATGGAGCACGCGCAAACGCAGCTGCTGAGAAACATTATGCTTGCGAACTCTACCGTGCGTGCCGTGCTGGTTGCTGGCGACGGGGAGAAACCACCGGACATGTCGGAAACGGTGTACAATCAAATGAAATCCATTTGCCTGTACGCCAAGGGTGATACGGTGGCTGAGAAGATTTTCAATTCCTGGCTGCAGCTGCAGACGAATGTTGATCAGCTGTTGGATGTGGAGAAACTTACCGCCGGAAGCAAGCAGTCAATTACGTTCGGTTTGAAGCAGCTGATTGAGAAGAAGAACGGGCTGATACGCATGAACATGATGGGCAAGCGGGTGAACCATGCTGCTCGTACCGTGATCACGCCTGATCCGTATATCGGTATAGAGGAGATCGGCATACCGACCCGTTTTGCGAAGAAGCTTACCTATCCCGTTCCCGTCACGCCCTGGAACGTGACCGAGCTGCGCCGCTGGGTATTGAACGGTCCGGACGTTTACCCGGGTGCAAACATGATCGAAGATGCGAACGGACGGGTTAGCAAAATATCGTCCACCAACGTGACGCAGCGTGAATCGATGGCCAAAACGTTGCTAACACCACACGAAGCTGGCGAAGAGGTGAGTGCAGTCGATTCGATCAAAATCGTCCATCGGCATCTGCAGAATGGGGACGTGCTGCTGCTGAACCGGCAGCCCACACTACATCGGCCAAGTATAATGGCGCATCGGGCAAAGATCCTCGGTGGGGAGAAAATTTTCCGCCTGCACTACTCGAACTGTAAATCGTACAATGCCGATTTCGATGGAGACGAAATGAATGCCCATTTGCCCCAGAATGAGGTGGCCCGGGCAGAGGCGTACGGATTGGCAGCGGTGCCTTATCAATATCTCGTCCCAAAGGACGGTACACCGCTGGGTGGTTTGATTCAAGATCACATCGTGTCAGCCGTGAAGCTGTTCATTCGTGGAAAGTTCTTCAATCGGTAAGATCGATCGATCGGTAGTTTGTTTTTGCGATGGAAAGCAGGTCGCCTTGTAACGCTTTGCTTAACTCGTTTCAGTGAGGACTATCAGCAGCTGGTGTTTCAAGCGCTAAGCAACAAAAAAGGAAATATCGATCTGCTACCGCCCTCGATCCTGAAACCGGTGAAACTGTGGTCCGGAAAGCAAATCATTTCGACCATCATTAAGAACAGCACTCCGAAGGGGATGCCCTACATCAACATGATCGGAAAATCAAAGCTTAACAGCAAGGTACGACGATCTGTAACGTATGGTGAATGTAGCCATGTTACGTCTTTTGTAGCTATCCTTATTGTGTATAGACACAATGTGATAATATTATCGAAGATTAGTTTCTTCGACCTTTGTTAAAATGCAGCTCGCGTATAACGGTCCGTTAGATCAGGATCGCTTTAAAGTTATTTTATTTAATTATATTTAATTATTCGTTCCTAAGCATACAATAAGGAAACAAAAATAGAACACTAGTCGTTAACATTTGATGTATTTTCAGCATTGGCGAGTACTTCCCCCACGGGACTGGCAATACGGTGGTACACCGCTCGAAGAGAACGAACTGTCCGAATCGGAAGTGTTCATACGCCAGGGTGAACTACTGTGCGGTATTCTCGACAAGAATCACTTTGGCGCTACGCCGTATGGTCTGATTCACTGCATGTACGAACTGTACGGTGGCGTTTGTTCCACGGCGCTACTCTCATCGCTGTCCCGACTCTTCACCTACTACCTCCAGTGGGAGGGTTTCACCCTAGGTGTGCGGGACATTTTGGTGCGATCGAAGGCGGACAGAAAGCGTGCGAAAATTATTCGCGAATGTCGCGATCAGGCAGGACACGAAGCAGCTGCAGCTGCACTCGAGCTACCGGCCACCGTTTCGCGCGAAGTGCTTGCCCAACGGATGCGGGAAGCGTACGCCAAGAATCCAAAGTTCCGTTCCATTCTCGATCGCAAGTACAAAACCACGCTCGATACGTACACCAATCGGATTAATAAGTAAGTGCAGATGGGGCGTAGATTTGCAAGACAATTTCGATGACTCTACTTGCTTGCTTACAGTGCGTGCCTGCCGGAAGGTTTAATCAGCAAGTTTCCGGAGAACAATCTGCAGCTTATGGTACAGTCCGGTGCAAAGGGTTCGACTGTAAACACGATGCAAATCTCCTGTTTGCTCGGTCAGATTGAACTGGAAGGCAAGCGTCCACCGCTCATGCTGTCCGGTCGTTCTTTGCCAAGCTTTGCCGACTTTGAAACCTCACCCAAGTCCGGTGGATTTATTGATGGGCGCTTTATGACCGGCATACAGCCGCAGGATTTTTTCTTCCATTGTATGGCGGGTCGCGAAGGTTTGATCGATACGGCCGTCAAGACTAGCCGTTCGGGGTATTTGCAGCGCTGTTTGGTAAAGCATCTGGAGGGACTTTCGGTCCATTACGACATGACGGTGCGGGATAGCGACGGAAGCGTGATACAGTTTATGTACGGCGAGGACGGAATGGACATTGCGAAAACGCAGTTCATCGCGAATGACAAGCAAACACGCTTTCTCGATATGAATCGTGACGCGATCGTACAGCAGGATGTCCTGAAACGCTTGAAATACGCAGACGACGAGGATCCACTCAACGAGGCGCTAAGAAAGCACGTGAAGAAAATGAAACGCTGGACCAAACAGAACGGGGGCAGCAATCCGACGGTGCAGAAATGTCGATCGTCCGCGTTCACGCTGTTTTCTACCGAAAATGCGGAAGCACTTCGAGCCGATCTTGGAAATGCGAACCAGGTGAAAACGTCCGGTCGCACCAAGCTGACGGAAAAGTTGCTCAAAAAGTGGAAAAAGCTTGATCCGGCAGCAAAGCGTGAGTACGCAAAACGGACGGCCCATTGTCCCGATCCCGTGGCGGCGGTCTTTTCTCCCGATGCACACTTTGGCGTGCTGTCGGAAAAGCTGGACGATTTGATGCGTAAGTACAAGCGCACGCAAAAACCAATCCACAACATCGAGGAGTTGATCCAGGTGAAGGGAAGCGAAGCGTTCGTTGCCCCAGGCGAACCGGTCGGTGTGTTGGCAGCTCAGTCGATCGGTGAACCGTCAACACAGATGACACTCAACACGTTTCACTTTGCCGGCCGTGGTGATATGAACGTCACGCTCGGCATTCCGCGTTTGCGTGAAATTCTAATGTTTGGGTCGTCCAACATTAAGACACCGACGATGGAAGTTCCGTTTCGGTCGCACCGTAAACCGGAGCGGCTGAAAGCGGTTGCGGAAAAGCTGCGCAAGTCGCTCAACCGTGTCACTGTAGCCGATGTGCTGGAGAGTAAGTGTGGTCACTTCCCCACACTCGCGTTTTTTTTTTCTCAGATAATTTAATCAATTTGCTTCGGAATGCTTGCCTTTACAGATATTAACGTCAAGTCGAAACTGGCGGTGAATCCTACGTGCGTTACGATTTACACGTTCCGTTTTAACTTTCTTCCGCCGGACGCGTACGATCAGGATTATTGCGTTACGCCGGCGACAATCATACGCCATATGTCGCGTAAATTCTTTCGCGAAATGTTTACCGCTTTTAGAAAAGCGGAGGCAGCGAAGAATCATTTGTAAGTATGCTTTACTCATTGAATATTAGGCCTTTTGCTAAAAAATCCTTTGCTAATATGTACATCCATACACAGAATCGAAACGGAGGCGGATGGAGGTAAGTCCCGCAAAGGAAACCAGCAAGCAAATGATGACGACGAAGCACTCGATGAGAAGGAACCATCCAGACAAGATAAGCGCGGCAACAATGAGAGTGATAGTGACTCGGATGATGATTTGCCGGGAGCGGATGCCGACGCATCGGAGGCAAAAATAAAGGACAAAATAACCGACGAGCATGGCTACGATGATGAGCAGGACGAGAACAGCTCCGATTCCGGCACCAGCGATGAGGAGCAGGAAGCCGATGAAGCAGCAGATGTGAAATCGTCAGATAAGCAAAAAAGCATGGATCGTGCTACGGATGGTTCCCAACCCCAAGGGTTGGATGAAGCGCTCATTGAAGAGTATGAAAAGGAACAGCAAAAAATGGAACAAGAGCTTCTGGACCAGATGCCATCCAGTCAGGGGAACGTCAATGAGTCGGAAGAGGCGAAGCATGTGCAGCGATTGGGGAACCAAGTTAATAAGTACCAGATCGATCGGGTACACTATCGCTGGTGTCAGATCGTGCTGCATATGCCCTTGAGGTTCAAGGAAATCGATTTTACTAAGCTGTTTCGCGAGGTGGCCGAAAAATCGGTCATATGGCAAGTACCGCGCATCAAGCGTGCCATCACGTACGTGCAGAACGATCAGCTGTACTTGAAAACCGAAGGTACAAATATGTCCGCAATGACGGCACACGCCAAGGTGCTGGATCTGAACCGACTCTACTCCAACGACATTAACGCGATGGCGAGACGGTACGGCATCGAGGCGGCTGCGCGCGTTGCCGTGAAGGAAATACAGAACGTGTTCGGCGTGTACGGCATTACGATCGATCCCCGGCATTTGCTGCTGGTGGCCGACTATATGACTGCGGGCGGTACGTTTCAAGCGATGAACCGTATGGCGATGGAATATTCCAGTTCACCTTTACAGCAAATTTCCTTCGAAACATCGCTGAAATATCTCAGGGATGCGCTGATGAAGGGAAAGCATGATCGTTTGGAATCGCCCTCTTCCAGGCTGATCGTGGGTCAACC
The DNA here is from genome assembly GCA_018908115.1 of Anopheles rivulorum. Lineage (NCBI taxonomy): Eukaryota > Metazoa > Arthropoda > Insecta > Diptera > Culicidae > Anopheles > Anopheles rivulorum. The sequence goes on from STHB01000010.1 coordinate 21,805,792, forward strand.
GTGCAAGATTGGCACCGGTGCATTTACGTTATATTCGTCCGCTCTGCAGGATTATTTGAACACGGCATAGGTATAAGCTCGTTAGCGCAATCATATTACGTTCATCAGGTTTTAATGTCGCTTCGTGTGCTGTTTATCATATAAAGTTATAGAAGAAAAATAAATGTACCGTATTAAGAAACCAAATAATTTGTTAGCAAAAGTGCATCTGCTTCATGTGCAGGGCTGTGTATTATATCGAGCGTTTACGGCGAAAACGAATTCAACGAGACAATAGTATTTAGATTTGGGGTGTTGCTAAACATAAAACCACGTTGCCAATCCTTCATTTGCCCGCCTTGCTAACAGTCTTTTCAAATCAGAAAGGCATTTTGGCAGAATCATGTCTAGTATTAGAAAGGTTTCCATGTTTTGTTAGAATAAATATTAAATTATTTTATTCCATTGCAAAGTGATGTGTACAAAACTTATGCGGAATTTAATAAAGATTTAAAATGCAATTTTACGCAATATAAATCGTGGTGGGCAAACGTCAAAGTCGACAAACTTTGTCGACTCGGTTGTCAAACAATCTGCACATACATTTACAGTAAAGGCTCAGCAACCCGGTATGTTATAATATTTGTTTAATAATTTAGAATAGTTCATTTGATGACCGTGTTTTGACTATTAGCGAATTTTTTTATGTTTCCAATCAATCATCTGAATGATTAGGTAAAAAATGGAATATACACCCGATTGCAAGTAAACAACCGTGAATGTATTGAGCTCAAAGCGCCGGGACTCTACTGTATGTACCTTGCGTCGCCGATTGTTTTTCTCATGTACACAAGCGTTCGCGCGTTGTTCGCCTCAGCCCACGCCGCCATCTTGGATTCGCTTTGTGTGCGTGTGTGTCGTTTGTCGGTGCCAACAAAAGTGTCCTGTTTTCTACTGTTATTTAGCACCAAACAACGTGAAAAAAGCCCCAACAAATAGGGAAGAGTGTGCCCTACACAAAGGGCAAACAGTGGAACACAAACTTCCGGTTCAAGAGCCGACCAATATACGATGGCTTCCGATGAGGAAATTGATGAATCCATTGCCGGTAAGTGTTGGTTGAAAGGGGGTGTGCGCGGGATGGTGGTGACGGTGGCTAGGGTGCCATTGTTCGGGACTAAAAGTTGAAAATTGATGAACGAATTTTCTTACTTTGCGGTGTAAAAACCACCGCCTGCCCTGATGCACTGCCGGTAATATGAACAAAACACGTAAACAACAGCATTGTTTGGGCGAGCAAGTGATGTAGTTTCCGCAAAGATCCTCAAACAACGGTTTCGGACGATCGGTCCCCGTTTTATATGCGCAATGGCGGCAGTAAAAATGTACATTTTGCTACGAAGCGAGGCTGCGATTCGCAAATCTTTTGGATAATCCTCTAAAAATCTGTCCCAGCGACATAATCCGTTAGCGATTGTACATGAAGGACGCAAGAATGTACGAGTGTCCTTTAAAAGCAAATTTGTTCGCAATGAGGTGTACGGGATCGTTCTCTATTCTCTAGTGGTAGGGGTGGGATGATTACATTGCACCATAGCGGAGCGCTAGCGTTCCGCAATGGGGTCATGATGAAGCGTTGGTGCTGGGCAGAGCGGAGAGTAGTTTTCTTGCTTTCTTCTTCTCATTCGCGTCGCTCGTTTCATCCTATCCCTGGGTGATCATATTTCAGGTTCAGAATATACCCTCACCTGACTGACTATGAATTTTCCGTTTTCCTCGATTTTGACTATGTGCGTTGTTCTGAACTTCTCATTCAACCCTCGCAATGCAGCTTGCGTTTCGAAAAGAGGAAATAAAAAAAGCACTAAGATGGTAGTGATCCGGGGGAAAGCTTAGTATGAAAATTAATATCGGAACTATCACGATAAACTTCCACTTCTTCATCTTTTTCTTCCTTTTAATATGATGATCTGCTGTGTCATGCATTTCGTGTAATGGCTTACTAGATTTGTTTTTACCACGCTACCGGATAGTCAGTCCTTGCAATGGAAAGCCGATCCAGATGAGATCCAATTCATGATATTCAGTTAAATATTAAATGTATTCTAGCTTACGCCATTATTATTAATTAATCTGACTATCACACTTAAGTTACTTATAAACTTTTTTTCTTAATTTTAAAATTTGCCATAATTGTAATGGAAACTAAAATTATCGAACATAACAGGCACTCCTAGCTCTAACCCTTAACGTCCTTTAAAGACGCCCACAAGGGCAGATAAAATGCGTGGGGGTTTGCTCATATAGAAACAAATCGATTATAGGGTGGTGCGTCAAGCATAAGAAATTTTACAATGTAATAACAAATATATGTAAATAACATTACGAGCATTGATTGCTGTAACGGAATAAAGGACCAAATTACTTATAATTTATTGATTGCATTGTACGTTGTCACATTTTTCACCCGCAGAAGAAGAAGGTGGTATGATGGATGAGGCAGCGGACGCCTCGCTTGCGGCTGATGCGGACGATGGTTCGGATGAAGAGGCAAACACGAAGAGCAACGCGCAGCAGGACGAAGATGACGACTACGAGCCGGAAGATAATCGTAAAAAGAAGAAGGGCAAAAAGCGTAAAGCACGCAGCAGCGATGAAAAGCGCGGCCGGAAGAAGAAAAAGCGCAAGAAGAACGATAGCGGTGACGAGAGTGACCAGAAGCAGAGTGACGATGGTGGGAGTAGTGCGGCGGCCGCAGCTGCAGCTGCCGTGGCACAGGCAGCAGAATCCGACTATGAATCGCGCCCGAAGCGTGGTCGCGATCGGAAGAAGGGTAGCAGTAGTCGTGGTGGTGCCGCAAGTACCGAGGTTGAGAAAAAGGTGGAGGAAAAGGAAAAGATGCCTTCCATACAGGAGGTGTGCAGTTCGTTCGATCTAACCGACGTGAAGATCGAGTACACGGACGATGATTTCGAGAATTTGGTTACGTTCAAGATGTTCCAAACGCACGTGCGCCCGATCCTGACGAAGGAAAATCCGCGTGTACCGATGGCGAAGCTAATGATGCTGGTCGCAGCAAAGTGGCGCGAGTTCTGTGCCCTAAATCCGAACATTACGAGCGAAGATGCAACGGCGGCGGAGACGGGCAGGGAGGATGAGGCTCCGGCAACACCGGAGTACGTCCCCAAGTCAAGCAGGTCGCGCAGCAAAATGGAAAACAAACACGAGGACATGGTGTACGACGACGAGGACGAGGAGGAGGAGGAAGAAGTGGAGCGTGAGAGGACACGCAAAAGTAAAAAGGGCAAGAGTGGTGGCGGTGGCGGTGGTAGCAGCAACAATAAAAAGGGTAGCAGTAGCAGCAGTCGCAAGCAGAAGGTGCCGACGTTGAAGATCAAGTTTGGAAAGCGTAAGAACGCCAGTTCCGACGAGGAGCAGGATGCGAGCGGTGGTTCGGAACGCGAATCGGACGCTGAGTTTGAAAAGATGCTCCAACAGTCGGAGTCGGAAAAGCCGGAAAAACCCGAACGCGGTGAGTCGTCTAGCGGTGGTGCTGGTGCGGATGCAGGTGCGGATGATACATCCGATCAGCCGCCGGTGCGGAAGAAGGCAAAGACGAAGATCGGCAATAAGTCAAAGAAGAAGAACAAATCGAAGAAGAGCAAGTTCCCCGATGGTGGTGAGGAGGGAGAACACGAGCATCAGGATTACTGCGAGGTGTGTCAGCAGGGCGGTGAAATCATTCTGTGCGACACGTGCCCCAAAGCGTACCATCTGGTGTGTCTCGATCCGGAGCTGGAAGATACGCCCGAGGGTAAGTGGTCTTGCCCGACGTGCGAAGCGGAAGGTCCAGCGGACGAAGATGACGACGAGCATCAGGAGTTCTGCCGGGTGTGTAAGGATGGTGGTGAGCTGCTGTGCTGCGACAATTGTCCATCCGCTTATCACACGTTCTGCTTGAATCCTCCGTTGGACGATATACCCGATGGTGAGTGGCGCTGTCCGCGTTGCAGCTGTCCGCCTCTAGCGGAGAAGGTGCAGAAAATCCTGACCTGGCGATGGACAGACAAGCCCATCAATCCGGATGAACCGTCCACCTCCAAGGGGGCGCCCGGTGGCACTACCCGCCGCCGTGAGTACTTCGTGAAGTGGCACGAAAAGTCGTACTGGCACTGTGATTGGATTACGGAGCTGCAGCTGGATGTGCACCATCCGCTCATGTTCCGGTACTACACGCGCAAGAACGACATGGAAGAACCGCCCAAGCTGGAGGAAGCACTCGATGAGGAGGACAACCGATACAAGCGCATCCAGCGCATGCGCGAAACCAACAGCAACCTGAACGAAACCGAGCTAGAGGAGAAGTTCTACCGGTACGGTGTCAAACCCGAATGGCTCATGGTTCATCGCGTGATCAACCATCGCACGATGCGGGACGGTCGCACGCTGTATCTGGTAAAGTGGCGCGAATTGCCGTACGATCAAGCGACCTGGGAGGATGAAGAGGATGATATCGCGGGGCTGAAGATGGCCATCGAATACTATCTGGATTTGCGCGCCAACTGTTCGCAGGACATCGGCGGTTCGGGTGGCAGCGGTAGCGGAAGTAGCAAGAAGAACAAGAAAAAGGGACGCCGTCGTTTGCGCGAGCTGGAGGAAGAGGAGCGTACGGCAGGGGTGAAACGTTACACACCGCCACCGGAAAAGCCGACGACGGATCTGAAGCGCAAGTTCGAGGTGCAGCCACCGTATCTGGACGAAACGGGCATGCGACTGCATCCGTACCAGCTGGAGGGTATAAACTGGTTGCGTTACTCATGGGCAAACGGTACCGATACGATCCTGGCCGATGAAATGGGACTGGGCAAAACGATCCAAACCGCAACCTTCCTGTACTCGCTGTACAAGGAAGGTCACTGCCGTGGCCCATTTCTGGTAGCGGTACCGCTCTCGACCATCATTAACTGGGAGCGTGAGTTTGAAACGTGGGCACCAGATTTCTACTGCATCACGTACGTTGGCGACAAGGAATCTCGAGCGGTGATCCGTGAGAACGAACTATCGTTCGAGGAAGGTGCGGTGCGCGGTGGAAAAGCATCCCGCATTCGTGCCAGCTCGATCAAATTCAACGTGCTGCTGACGAGCTACGAACTGATCTCGATCGATGCTGCCTGTCTCGGTTCGATCGATTGGTCCGTACTGGTGGTGGATGAAGCCCACCGGCTGAAGTCGAACCAGAGCAAATTCTTCAAGGTGCTGAACGCGTACAACATCGCGTACAAGCTGCTCCTTACCGGTACGCCGCTGCAGAACAATCTCGAGGAACTGTTCCATCTGCTGAACTTCCTGAACAAGAACAAGTTCAACGAGTTGTCCGAATTCCAGAACGAATTTGCGGACATCTCGAAGGAGGAGCAGGTGAAGCGACTGCACGAGATGCTTGGACCGCACATGCTGCGTCGACTGAAGGCGGACGTGCTGAAGAACATGCCCACCAAGTCGGAATTCATTGTGCGCGTGGAACTGTCGCCGCTGCAGAAGAAGTACTACAAGTACATCCTGACGCGCAACTACGAGGCACTCAACCCGAAAGGTGGTGGCGGTGCGTGCTCGCTGATCAATATCATGATGGATCTGAAGAAGTGCTGCAACCATCCGTACCTGTTTGCGGCAGCGGCTGAGGAAGCACAGCTTGGACCGGGCGGTAACTACGAACTGCAGTCACTGACGAAAGCGGCTGGAAAGTTGGTGCTGCTCGAGAAGATGTTAAAGTTGCTGAAATCACAAGGTCACCGTGTGCTGATCTTCTCGCAGATGACGAAGATGTTGGACATTCTGGAAGACTTTCTCGAAGGTTTAGGCTACAAGTACGAACGTATCGATGGTGGCATCACGGGTAGCATACGTCAGGAAGCGATCGATCGGTTCAATGCACCCGGTGCACCACAGTTCTGTTTTCTGCTGTCGACACGTGCCGGTGGTCTCGGTATTAATTTGGCCACGGCAGATACCGTGATCATTTACGATTCGGACTGGAATCCGCACAACGACATTCAGGCGTTCTCCCGAGCGCATCGTATCGGGCAGGCGAATAAGGTGATGATCTATCGGTTTGTGACGCGTAACTCGGTCGAGGAACGTGTCACCCAGGTGGCAAAGCGTAAAATGATGCTCACGCACTTGGTCGTACGGCCCGGTATGGGTGGCAAGGGTACAAATTTCACCAAGCAGGAGCTGGACGACATTCTGCGCTTCGGTACGGAGGAATTGTTTAAGGAGGATGGCAAGGATGAGGAGGCGATCCACTACGACGATAAGGCAGTGGCGGAGCTGCTGGATCGATCGAACAAAGGCGTGGAGGAGAAGGAGAACTGGGCCAACGAGTATCTGTCATCGTTCAAGGTGGCTTCGTACAGCACGAAGGAGGACGTGGAAGAGGAGACGGACACGGAAGTGATTAAACAGGAGGCAGAAAATTCCGATCCGGCTTACTGGGTGAAACTGTTGCGGCATCACTACGAACAACACCAGGAGGACTTGTCGCGTACGCTCGGCAAAGGAAAGCGTGTGCGCAAACAGGTCAACTATACCGATGGTGGCGTCATCCAGGCGGATCCGGTAAAAGAAGACTCAACCTGGCAGGAGAATGTGTCGGATTACAACAATTCGGACTATTCCGGTGCTTCGGATGAGGATCGCGACGAGGACGATGAGGAGAGCGAGCTGGGAAGACGCAGCCGAAGGCGGATCGAACGCAAAGAGGCAGAACGAGATAATCGTCCACTGCCGCCACTGTTGGCGCGTGTCGGTGGTAATATCGAAGTGTTGGGCTTTAATGCGCGCCAGCGCAAGAGCTTCCTGAACGCGATCATGCGCTACGGTATGCCGCCACAGGATGCGTTCCATTCACAGTGGTTGGTACGGGATTTGCGTGGCAAATCGGAACGCATCTTCAAGGCGTACGTTTCTCTCTTTATGCGGCATCTTTGCGAACCCGGTGCGGACAATGCGGAAACGTTCGCGGATGGTGTGCCGCGCGAAGGTCTCAGCCGCCAGCACGTCCTGACGCGCATCGGTGTGATGTCACTGATTCGGAAGAAGGTGCAGGAGTTTGAGCACATCAACGGTTACTACAGCATGCCGGAGCTGATCAAGCGTCCGTGCGAACCGGTAAAGATTGCAGTTCCGGTCGCCGCGGCCGCCGCCGGCTCTAGCGGGGAAGGTACGTCCGCGGCAGCAGTTGCCGGGGGCGAAACTTCCAAATCGGCTACCACCAGCACTAGTGCTACTCCGGCGACAAGTGCTGCACCGAGTCCGGCCCCGAACGCGAGTGCATCCGGTGACAAGGATGACGAAACATCGACGGGGGGTGCCGCTGGTGAAAAGGAAAAAGCGACGGAGAGTACCGAAAAGGAAAAGTCAGCGGAAAGTGGCACAGAGGGTGACAAGGCGGCGGTTGATGTGAAAAAGGAAACGAAAGAGGAGGCTGACGAGTCTACGGACAAGAAATCCACTGCTACCGGGGAGAAAAAGAAGGATGATAGTGCTGTTCCGACGAAAACTGAACCCATAGATACTACTGATGCTGAGAAGACGTCCAAGAAGGATGAAAAAACTTCGGTCGAGGAAGCGATCGACTTGAAGAATGTGAAAGCGGAAGATGATCCTGCAGCAGCAGCAGCACCGAAGAAGGAACCCGACGATAAGGAAAAGGGAGAGGATAAGAAACCTGCAGTCGCTGAGGGACCCGCCGCCAAACCCACTGAGGAGGCAAAGAAAGCATCCTCGGAACCGGCAACAACATCTGGCCAAACAAAGAAGGAGCAAGAAGAAGAAGACGATGATGATGAGGTGAAGTTTGTGGAAGATGGTAGCACGATTGCACCGGTGGTGAAGAAGCAGGAGACGGAAGTGAAGCCGGTAACTACGGTACCCACGACCACGATCGATGATGACGATGACGATGTGGTGTTCGTAAAGGACGACGATGACGACGTGAAGAAACCGGAACCAGTGCAGGAGAACCTGGAGGTGCACAAGCGTGCCTTCATGTTTAACATCGCCGACGGAGGCTTCACCGAGTTGCACACGCTGTGGATTAACGAGGAGAAGGCCGCCGTCCCAGGGCGGGAGTACGAGATCTGGCATCGTCGGCACGACTACTGGCTGCTGGCAGGCATCGTGACGCACGGTTACGGTCGTTGGCAGGACATCCAGAACGATATTCGGTTCGCGATCATTAACGAACCGTTCAAGATGGATGTCGGTAAAGGGAATTTCCTGGAAATCAAGAACAAATTCCTGGCACGCCGCTTCAAGCTGCTCGAACAGTCGCTTGTAATCGAGGAGCAGTTGCGTCGGGCTGCGCTGCTCAATTTGGCCCAGGACCCAAGCCATCCGGCGATGGCATTGAATGCACGGTTTGCCGAGGTAGAATGTTTGGCGGAGTCCCATCAGCACCTGAGCAAGGAGTCACTGGCAGGTAACAAGCCGGCCAATGCCGTACTGCACAAGGTATTGAACCAGCTGGAGGAGTTGCTGTCGGACATGAAGTCGGACGTGTCTCGACTACCCGCAACACTAGCACGCATTCCCCCGGTTGCCCAGCGTTTGCAGATGTCCGAACGATCGATCCTCTCAAGATTGGCAGCTACCGGTAATACCGTGCAGCAGAATCGTAAGTATTAATGTTATTCGTGGGCTCCAGCACCAAACGATTCCATTAACGTCTTTTTTGCCTTTTGCGCTTTTATTTATTCCATCAGCACCAATGTCACAGTTCCCGCCAGGCTATCAGGGAACGACATTACCGGGCTTTGCAGCGGCCGCCGCTGCCAACTTTGCCACCTTCCGGCCTACATTCTCAGTACCCGGCCAACCAACCAATTTCCCGACCGGAGCCGGTGCCGCCGGTTCAAGCTCTTCCGGAAAATAAAAGCGTGTTATCAAATGTGACCACCAAACNCTCCAGCACCAAACGATTCCATTAACGTCTTTTTTGCCTTTTGCGCTTTTATTTATTCCATCAGCACCAATGTCACAGTTCCCGCCAGGCTATCAGGGAACGACATTACCGGGCTTTGCAGCGGCCGCCGCTGCCAACTTTGCCACCTTCCGGCCTACATTCTCAGTACCCGGCCAACCAACCAATTTCCCGACCGGAGCCGGTGCCGCCGGTTCAAGCTCTTCCGGAAAGTAAATGCGTGTTATCAAATGTGACCACCAAACAGGGCTTTAGGCTTCATCTATCAAACAGCGAACCAGCTATCAATTGACTGGCCGGCGGCAACCAATGCGTTGGTTTATGGGGAGAAGCGAAAGAATAGTTTGATTTGCTGACGTCGCGTGGACGATGAATGTGATGTATCATTTTTACAATGGCATTCTTCATATAAGTTTAAATTCTCTTTTATCTCTAGATATATAGAACACACAGAAACACACAAATTTTCATGCATTGAAGCGAAGAAGGGTACTCAAAAGCTCTTAGACACATTGCGCACTCTTAATTGTGAAATTGCTAAATTCGATATGGGCTAAAGATCGGAATACATTTTATGCATCGAATCGGAACACTAGTGTGAATGTTTTATGGTCAGCCGCGGAGAATGAGCGTACATGAGTAAGAAAATAAAACAAGCAAACTACAAAACCACTTAAAGTAAGACATTAGTGTAACACCTCTTAGCAGTAGGATGATAGAGAGCTATACTTACACGGCTCTGGATGTATCGTAAGCGTGTAACTTATCGACTTAATTGGTATGCCGAGCTTCTAAAACCCGGTTCTAATAAACACTTGAAAAAAAAACTGTAAAATGTGTTATTATAAAAGCAAGGAACGGGTCCTATAATGTATCATTCACTTTGTATTATCATTATATACGGAATTGAAAAATGGTTGAAATTTTGGACATAGTTAAGCTTAAGTCCTTATGCACTCATTTCTATTACACTAAGGATCCACACCAATCCCTTACTACCTTTCATCTAATCCTATAAAATAGAACCATTTGTGATGACGAATGACGAAAGCAAAAGAAAGAACAACATAATGGAAATTTCCATCCACTTCGTAAATGTTTGCTTTTACCTGTTTAGTTGACGAAAACTTTCCACAGGACAATTAGGCATTCGGTTTCTTTGGAGCAGGTAGGCGAGAGATATTTTCAAAAATTTTCCACTCCATCCTCTGCATTCCACCGTTTTATACGGGCGGCAGAATGTATTGTATTGGGAAAATGCAAGAACACACAAAAGACGCGCCATAATCAGCCGAAACAAACGGAAGCGGCATTAGGCTGAGGAAGCAAAATGTAAACAAAACTCCGTTGTTACGAGTCAAGGTCGTTCTCTCGTGCTGTCTCACGTCGATGTTCTCTCACTCATGGATGCCGCGCGCGCCTTTTGTTCGAGCGTCTCTCTTTCTTGTCGTTTATCTCGCTCTCTTGCACTTGGCGCGTTCTTCTCGCTCGCGCTCTCAGGTGAAAGAGAGAGAGAGAGAGAGAGCGAGAGTGTATGCCGCGCGGATTTCGCGTACGGCATGCGTTTCGACAAGTGTACGGTTTTGTTTAGCCGCAAAGCTCGCCGAGGATGGACGTAATTGTGAGTGCTACTGCTGCTACCGGTGGCAATCCGCCGGCCGCAACGCCGTTGCCGACAACGGCACCGACCGCTTCCGTCGTGGCCGCGGCCATCGCGTCCCGTTCGTTGCGAGTGCGCACATCGAGCCAGAGCGGTGGCAAGCAGTACGGTGAGGCGTTAAGTGAAATTCAACTGTGCCCGAGTGTTATGTCCGAGGGGACGCGCAAGATGCTGCCCCCAACGACGGAAACCATCCAGACGAAACCATTTCCGATTCGTGGTAAGTTTTTCCCAACAGCAACCGAACGCCGATGATATGTGACCAAAAGCGTTTTATACGGCCAACGTGGCTGGGCCGGGTGAAACAGTCATGAGTATGAGTATGAACAAAAAAAAAAAACAAGTGTTCATTTTTCGCAAATTTCCGCCGGCATTGGTAGCATAAAGGGAAGGTGGTTGCGAATGCGAAGATAGATGGAGCAGCTTTCCCTCACCCACGCTCTTGCAACCCCTCCCCACCTTCCCGTCATTCCAACGCGCTCTCGATGGAAGAAACTATGGCAACGAGCGTAAATTAGAGTGAGATCGAAATGCGCACGCGAGCGAATGAGAGTGGAAAAGTGACCGCTGAGAACGATATCACGCCATCTTTCTCCGCCCGTCCATTTGCGTTGCCCCATTCCCCGTGACGCGCCCGCGTGCCCCCCCCACACCGTGACCCTGAAAGTGACGTAGAAGGAGTGTGCGTTCGCGAGTACGGCAAAGAAAATGAAGGTGTACAACATCCGGTCGAAATGGGAAGAAAAATTCGCCTCTCTTCTAGAGCCGAGTGTAAAGTGAGTGTTGGGGTAACAAAAGGAAGAAGAAGAAAACAGTACCACAACCAACCCATTGACGCCCCCTAGCAGCTAGGGACACAAGCACACACACACACAAGGGCCACCCTACTAATATGGGTGGAAAGCGCTTCAATAGCGAAGTGTCTGGCGGCGTTGCAGAAATGGTGGAGACGCACGGTTGTGAAAAATTTTTGTGCACATCAAAAATAGAATCCATTTTTTCGATGCCGCTTTGCTCGCATTTTTTTTTCTTCTTTCAATTGGCGTCGGCAATGTTGGCGCTTTTCCTGCTTGTACGTACATATATTTCAGTTATCCTTTTTCTTGTACGTTAATGCATTCCCCGTCTGCCAGAAGCACTCGTGTGCGCTGGTGTGTTCGTGTGTCACACGCGACGTTACGATTTTCTAAGAAAATAGCACGTTTGAAGCCGCATTTTACTTTTGAGTAAAACTGTTCATTCGCTGTCCTCGTGTACTTTGGTGATAATTTGTGTGTCGAAGGTTCCTGCTTGGTTGGTTTCCATAGCATTGTGTCGTGGAGATCCTGTTCTCTAAAGTCAATCAGTAAACAGTAGCGCAATATCAATCGCAATCTCCTGCTTCCAATAGCAACCACCGCTGATAAAGTAGCATACGTTGTTGGCTTTTTACAGAAAACTACACGAAAAACGTGACACTTGTTGGCCCGGTTTCGAAGGAACGTTTCTCCGTCCCGATTCAACCGTCTGCTTTCCAACCCGGCATTTTTGCTCTCTCGCGAAAAATCGTCCACCCTCGTTGGTGGGCGTAAAACAAGGGGGTAAATTCCGTGCTCCCCTCGGAACAAAGGGCACATGGTAGCGGATCAGCTGAGAGAAACAGCTGCGGTATTTTTAATTGCAAACGAATCGTACGTACATGCCGAAAAGGGATGCTGGCTGCCGTGATGTTTCACTCTGGTAGACAAACATACAACATAAAAAAAATCGGGAATCGTCTTGCATTTTATGCTCGCACACGTTCATTCACAGCATTCGGGTGGGACGGAAAATCAAACGACCTGCGGAAGGCCGCCATCACAGTGTTTATGTAGGGGTCAGGGTTTCGGTGAAGTCGATCGTTGAACTTGCGGGTGGAATTAAGACTCAATTAGTAGAACTTTTGTTCGTGCTACAAGCCATTCGAAACTTATGTATTGAAGAACATTTTAATGCGATTAATCTGATTTATAGAGTTTTCGAGTTCAAGAGGCAATGTTGGAGGCCCTCTCTGGATTCTGAATTTACTATAAATAATTCCAATTGCTTCAACTTTAAAACCCTCCAAGTTTGTCATAAATATGTACCAAAAATATTCCCTTTAGACTCAAAAGTTTCTACTGCAGCTGTTAAAGCTGAAGCCATCAATCATCGCGGGATCTTATGTTCTAAATTAAGAAAGGTTATACGGGATCAAGCTAAATTTTGGGTGAGCTCAGCACATGTCCATGTTTTTTTTTTTTCGGCAGCACTATGCTAGATCATGGCATCATCATGGTAAGCACATCGTAGCTGGTTAATTGTTTAATGAATTGTTCTTCTTCATACATCAACCCCTTGTTTCAAACCCTTTCTGCGTCGGTTAGCCACGTAATTTGTCGTGAGAATGAGAGCATTTCCCGTTTCTTCGTACAAGGGAGAAGCAATTGATGGGTTTCAATATGCTCGCTGCACTGGAGCGCATAAAAGCGATCGTAAATGACATGGAAAAGAAAGGCACATTTCGCGGCAGCGTAATGTAAAGTGCAACACAATGGAGAGAACCCTTCGCTCTTCATTCGCTTCGTTGCCTCGGTTGCTTCCCTTGACGAGGGAATGTCCCCAATGGAGCAAAGCGTACTTTCGATAATGAGCTACCAACTCGTCGTTATCCCTTACACGTACGATGGGGGCCTGTCGCCCTTGAACTTGAGACGGAGGGTGGGAAGGGAGGAGGAGAGGGAGAGCGAGGGGTTTAGCGAGGGGGAAATGGCACCAGTTGCGCGCTCTCATTTCTTGGGACGCGGTTCTGCTCGTAATGTAGCTGGGTGAGTGCGAAGATGCACACCGCGTTTGTGGCTGTGTGGATATAAGCACAAGCTCCATATGCAAGTGCAACCGATTGGCTTGCACAATGTACTTACAATGTCCTTGGCTTTCCCGTGCATTTTCCTTCCCGTTTGGGTGTGGCGAATAAAACCACCGAAGCTAGATCGTGTGAGGGGGGTTTTTTGTTGTTGTTTCGTTTTACCCGTGAGGTGTTGCATCTTCTCAATTAAGCACGTGTGCCGTCCTCGTGTGTGAGTTTCCTCGCTGTAACCAGAGCAGGCTAGAGCAATGAAACGAAGCGGAAACGTTTATTTAGTTTATATAACTTCGATTTGTTTTCCTAGCGCATGTCTTAAGACAGAGAAAAACGTTCCACCGCTGCCTGGTGCATACGCGAGTACTGAAATAATTCCAAACAGCAATGAAGCCGAAGAAATGTTGCTTACTACAGCAAATAGAAATGCGTATCCGATTGAAGGAAGCGGCGTTCGATTCGTTCGATTTTCCAACTGGGTCAAATGGTACCAAAACACTGCGTGAGGTTTCTGCAAATGCGCAGAAACGAGACAAATTTAATCATTCTTTCTTTATTATTATTTTGCACAAAACGAAACGGAATCGTGATTGCGCGCACGATAATAAATTATTTATTTTTAACCGCTCATCTAATTCGCGTTCGTGATGCACGTGCACACAACTTAACACTTAGAACGTGACAGTACCGGCAATGGACGTTTCCTTTGATTGATGTGTATTATTATTGGTTGACGTGTATTTTGTGCACCCACACACACACGCACACACTTGCGCACTCAATTAAATTACTCAACTGTCTTTTAATCGGATTGTGTATATATCGATTGATTGATGGATTGGACCGATCATCGTAGCGTCTCGAAATCAATGAGACAAAGTGTTCGGGGTCAATCATAGTAGTAGGCGTCGACCCAAGACGATACCTGTCAGTTTAAATTCGGTTGACGTGGTTGATGCTTTTTCAAACTTGTTTTCTTTCTTCGAAAAGCTACACCGTATTCATCGTGATTACATGGTGTCTCGTCCGGGCTATCGATAAGATACCCTTGATTGTTTACCTCTTGGTATGTGAGGTAAGTCTGAGAAAAAAATGATAACTGAAGACGGAAGGTTTTAAAATATATAATTGCGCACTAATTATTTCCGTTTCTAGCCAGAAAGAGGGGAAGAATATCGCTAAAGAAGGAACTAATACGCCTTCTTCCGCCCTTTAGGCGTTCGGCTGCAAAATGGCTTAAACTTCGCGTCGGAAGTTGATCTGTTCCGTTGGAATGTGTGTGTGTGTTTTTTTTTGTCTTATCAGCTTATCGTTCACGGTTCGCGTTGTTGTAGGTTAGATCCGTAGCCATTGAACTCGCTGATGGACGCTAACATGCCTGCACGCGCACAATTACTACTTCACAGCCGTACGCATCACGAATCGGTGTGTCAGAGTTTTTGCCCGCCGCGTGCTAATCTTTCCGGGATGTACTTATTAGGTTGCGCGATAATGGGTTCCTTGCCTGTTGAACCTTCTGCACCGTTTGTTTACCCTTTTTGACGGATGATTTTGCTGAAATATTAAAACACATGAAGTCTTTCTGGTTAATGTGTTTTGTTAATACATTTCTTCCAACTAGCATCACCTTCGGCAAGATCTTGTTTTATGCTTCTTTCATGCACGGTTCCAATAATACAATGTTTACACGCTCCCACAAGCGTACGCAGTCTTCTGTCGGTGTCTTCTCGCTGATAAGACTTCACACACTGGAGCGAGGCTCAAGATGACGCAAATCCTTCATAATCAGTACGAATTTTAGCACACAACAACGAATCGCTGCCACGGATCTGTCAGGCTAAAGCGCTAAATAAAGGACACGCTCGATCTTCCACTGACCACAAGGTCGCGGCGTCCCAGTGACGTGTGTCTGGTCTGGCACCGTAATCGATTACGTCGCGGCGAAATCATCTCGGATGATGGCGGTTTGTTTTGGAATGGCCGCTTATCAGTGGCGACGAGTTACGGGTAGTAGTATGTGTGTGTAGTAGCTTCCAACGCCATCACCGGTCACGTATTATCAAGCGAAAGTGATTTACGATAGCTGGCCCGTTTTTGGGTGGTTGTTGCCGAGTGAACAACGTTCAAGTAGCCGAAGTGTATATGTACAAAGTCATAATGCATTATCTGTTCGGCTATCGCTTTCGGGGTCTTTTTTGATTAACTTTGTTCTCTTGCAAACTGTACCGTGCTGATCGTGACATTGCGAATGACATTAAACCGCAAGAGGGTCGTCCGAAGATTAGCGTAAAATAATTCGCTTTGGTACGTACGGTATGTGAAATGCGTTTGTCCCCATCTGCAAGCTTCTATGACTTGTTTTTGCTAGAACGTTTAAACACGTTTATCCAGCGATGACTCACGCCATTGCACCAGCGTGTGTTGCATATTGCATTGCGTTGCAATTTTATTTACAAGTCGCTACTAGTAATCTCTCGTAGCTGTTGAGCAACGAAATGTGAGATGTTTGTTCTGCTCCCTTGGCCCTTCCGTTCCGGTCTGTTAAAGTTTCCTGGAATGATGATAAACAAACTTACACTCTCGGCATCGTTTGCTCGGTTGTTCCGACCGGGTGGCGTGTTGTCTTGATTGATTTGTTGCAAAGTCAATAAATCGTGTCGTCTTGATTGGATTTGGTTGAAGAATGCCATAAGTGAATGTCATCAATAAATTGTTAAAGAAAAACTTCAATAGTTGTATTTCGCTCATAAAGCAAATCCAAAAATAATCTATTTAATTATTATCCCGGCCCAGTTTATTGGGCAGTATTATCAGCACTCTTTACACGTTCGCGCTAATTTCCATTCAAACTGACAGTTGTTTCAAATTTTCGTGGTCAACAAATCGTGACCAACAGGTAATCTTTGGTCGTGCATTTCTGCGAACAGAGAACTTAACATGCAGTCAGGGCTGGCAGGGAAATTCACGTAAACATTCAAATTAAATCCGGCTCGTGGTGGATGAGTGTGTGTTAAGCAATAGAAAGGACACAGCAATGGTTAATATTGTTTAGGGCACGTGTTTCGATCACGTTTCGGTGCGAAAAACATTGCGTGCCTTATGCACCTGTTCGGATTTTGTAGCTATATCCCTGTTTGTGCTAGCACTTATCGATTTACCATTAGAAAGCAAAAGCCATAAAGATAAGTTTCTTCTTAGGATCGATTAGCAATACAGAAGAATACTTAGACTTAAATTTTTGGGATAAGCTATTAAACAAAAAAAATCGCAAGCTAATAATTTAACCACGAGAGACAATTAAAGATACTCTGTCAACTTCCTGGTTCGCAACAACACAAATTATATCGTTAAACGTTCTTATTTCTATCTCTCTCTCTCTTTTTTATCTAACATAATGATGTATTTTTCCCAACCGGTTCTTATTTGTTCGGAAATAATCATGCTTCGATCACGTGACCGTTGCTACCCATCACGCTGTCCACTCTACCGAAGCATGTCTTCATTACGCCCGTTCGGAGCGGGGTGGAGAAACATCCCAAAAATAAGCGTAACAAAAAGAAACATGACAACATTTGTGAGCCGGTGTGTGCAGTAGGATGTGTAAACTTAACGGACCCTTAGCGCCTTCCCATCCCACAGCTGTAACGAATGACGAATTGGCAACGACGACGGATCCGGTTTTATCGTCATCCAAGGAGGCGTCGCGGTTTCGCGTGCGCATTTTCTAACCGTCGCATTGTCTGTCACTCATTAGCGCCCGAAGAGACAAGCATGCATTCGCAGTCGGTGCTCCCGCGTGATGTGTTCATGCGTTGTCTTCGTTTGTTTAACTAATTTATTATCTTCCTCCCAAAATTGGTCATCATTTCCGATCGTTGAACTATATGTTGATTCAAACAGATGGCATTCATATGCATAGTTTTATGCGTAAACCAATATTCAAATCAAATCTATGCATTTTAGTCAGCTGATTGCACGAAAATGTTGCGATACATGCAGGTTCAACTGCACAACGCAGATTGTTGTGTTGTAAAACGCAACGGAACGGAATGGATGAATGAAGTGGTATGGTTTGCGGATCAGAATTGCAAATTGATGCCAAACAAGCGCGCCAACCGGCGGGTTGGGCACGTGTTCACACTTGTTGTGGAAAGTAGTATTTTGTTGCGATTTCCTACGACCACCACGCAAGAGGTAAAAAAATAACCACTTGTTAGTGATTTCATGCCACTCTTCTCCTTCGAACATGAGATAACATGTGGGTTTCATGTGTATGTATCTAGGGGTAATTTGAAAGTAATTCTGCAATCTAACTAATGCTAGTGCTTTGTTACCGATCTTGCACATTGAAAAGAGATAAAAATTGTTTTGATTATGCTCCATACAATGATCGTCGGTATGATTGTCGGTATTCACAAGACACGGCTTGGGCGACATTCTATCCTGATTGTTCTCCCACACTGCTATGGTAGACCACCTGGCCCTACTACGCCAATTGGAATATCAAGTATGGTTTTCGTTCCATCGGGAAAATACTAACTAAGCATATCTTTGTGAATGATTTATTTCATCACTAGCTCGTACAAATCGTCAATAGATGGCGCTAATGTCACTTGAGTGAATTGAAAAGCATTGCGATGAACCAAATGAAATTATAGCAAATTTTAGTGTTCATTTAATGTCCTAAAGTTTTAACTAATAAAACTAATACACTAATAAACAAATGCGATAAGAATAGCTTGAAACTTTGCTACCACCACAATCGCCAAAGTCTGGAGCTACCTGTACTAGAGAAGAATTGAACTCTTGAACGAGATTCCATAAACACGATGCTTTCAAATATGACAACTCCCGGCGCGCAGAACAACAACGACAACAACACATCAGCAGCATTTGCCAAAAAACAACCAAACATTGTGCAACTTTTTCCGTCTTTTCCCCTATTCTACCAAGACATTTCTCGTGGCCAAAAAACGGTGCCGGTTAGTGAAAGGAAAGGATCAGTGCAGTTGCTCGCAAAATGTGGAATAGTGCCGAATTTGTTTTTTCGTTGTAAAAACTCAAGAGGGACGCTTAGCGGTGGTGTGCAGCGTGTGTTATGCTTGAGAAACGGCTCGGAGCAGATTGCATCGTTATCTAATTTCTAGGTCGATTTACTTGCCTTCGCTTTCGCTCGTTATAGTGGATCAGATTCCGTAGCATTCGGTGTTGGTGAAAGATTGCAGTAGGGACCTCCGAGAAGAGCGGTCGTTAGTGGGACTATGTTCCTTTCACCAAAGCCCGTCACAAGTGGATTCTGAACCTAGCGTTGATATTGCACTTGTGTTTCTTGTCCACAAAAGCTACATAGTAAATCCCCAAGTGTAGACCTATTTATTGCTAGTACTAGTTCTCAGTAATTTGTGTGCTCTTTAGTTAGCATGGCAACGGGAGAAAAACAATCCAGCGACAACATGATTTCACTCGGCTGGAAATTTTTAAACAAGGAAACATTTGGCAATGGTGCGAACCGTTTAAAAGGGACATGTTTGTTACCTTTAAGGTAAATTTAAAAATAATTCCTTTAATCTTATGTCTTGTTTTTCCTTCAAATTTTTCTCCAGGTGAGCGAGCCAACTATGTGAACAGTCCGCATGTGATTGCGATGGTCGGATTGCCGGCCCGCGGCAAGACGTACATCTCGAAAAAACTGTCCCGCTACTTGAATTGGATCGGCATTAACACAAAGGTGTTCAATCTGGGTGAATATCGACGTCATGCAACCGATGCCTACCGTAGCCATGAGTTTTTCCGTCCGGATAATGAGGAAGCGATGGCCATCCGGCAGCACTGTGCCGAACTAGCGCTGGAGGATGTTTGCAACTGGTTGGAAAATGGGGGAGAAGTTGCGGTATGTATTTTGAAGTTGTTACGCGGTGGAAAGAGAACTGCCGATATAAATGCATGATAAGAAGGGATGTAAAGCTGTCGGAAAGCTAAAGAGAACTCAGTTATCGATCAATCACTTTTGAAGCTTACAATAATCTCGCAAATGCCATCGGCTTAGCGCTCGTGATGATTGTAAAACGATCACTATAATCTCTCCCTAGCATACTTTTATTTTGCTAATATTACAGTAAAGCTTCTTAAAGGGACACAGTTTGGACGCGTGTTGGAATCGCTTGTTTACCGAAGCGGTGGAATCGATAAGAGATGCACTTGTTGCAGTTGTGATGCACCGGGAATGATGTAGACACGACGAATGCGGCCCTCTCGGTAGATTGTGGGATTGTTTATTTACCACTGTTTAACATACATAGAACCATCGAGGCGGAGAGATTATGCATGTTTGTTTAACGAAGCGTTTACAAGTGGATCGATCAAAACAATTAATTTACGAATGAATATTCTCTATTACCCGACTACCTCCATTACATATGTTTCTCATTGGTTAACATATTGCTAACGGATTTTCTTGTTGCTTCTTTTAGGTATTTGATGCTACAAACTCCACCCGGGACCGACGTCAGATGATACGCGAAATCGTTGTGAAGAAGATGGGATACAAGTTGTTTTTCGTCGAGTCAATCTGTGACGATCCCAGCATTATCGAGCAGAACATCATGGTAAGCAGCAGACGGGGGTTATGAAAGCTTCTTTCTTTTCGGTCCATTTCTCATTAGACCTTTTCTGCAAAACGAAACAAAACAAAACAAAACATTAAAAGTAGGCAATCAATTGGTTGTACTTATGACGATTCAACGCAAATCGAACGAAGAAGTAACCTTGTTTTCTGTACAAACCGATAACGCGTCGCTTGACATCCGGTTTTCCCATTCATCATACCAGGTTAAGCTCAGTGGGTTGGAGCATCATCCACCACTGGTTCCGAATGAGGTGACTATTGTTTTGCAGTGTGTTTATCAATGATTAACACAGAAGCCACCCCCTCGTATGATACATTCGTACCCTCGTACCAACTCTCACCATGCCCCGTCTCTAACCGTTTGCAATTGGTGTAGATTTTGTGTGTTGTATGTGTTCGCCCTGACTTGCCATTATGTTTTGTAGTTCCATGTTCAAAATTAAAAGCATCTTTTCTACGTTTGGCAACTTTTCACCTTTCGCTGTAGCTTCACTACGAACTGTTTCGAGATACGAACGGGCACCATCCAGCTGGCAGCTGGGTATATTGTTACAGTTTGATGCTGCCAAAGCGATCGTTGTGATGGTTTTTATCAGCCCAGTCCCTTGTTCCAAAGTTTGCCAATTGTTTTGATTCATAATTTGGATGTGTGTTAATGCAAAGAATATTTTCACAAAATAATTTCTGAAAGTGAAAGTTTTACTGATGTTCAAAAAGTATTTGAACAAGGCATACTTTGATGGAAATAGCTGCCAAAATACGCTACTTAGTGTCAATCGTTGGCAATTTAATTCAGCAGATTGTTGGGATCATTTTGAAAATTAACGCTTTTTTATTCGTACCTTCATCTTTATTAAGTCTTCAATTCAAGGCGTTTATTTTCCATTGCATTATGTTTAATTGTTAGCTCTGTATGAAATATACATGAATTAAGATTAAATTTCACCAATCTAAATTACCAGTACATTATAGGGGAAAAATATTAAAATATTATAACATAATGCTCACCTGTCCTTTTGATAACAATGTAATCGTTTACTGATACTAACAAAATCCCGAACAGTAACTAACACAATGTTTTTTGTTGTTTTATTTTCGGTCGTGCCGTGATTAAACTCACCCACTCGCAGGAAGTAAAAGTAAGTAGTCCCGACTATCGGAATATGAACATGGACGAAGCACTGTCCGATTTCCGGCTGCGTATCGAACACTACCAGGAACGGTACGAACCACTGAGCGAGGAACTGGAAAAGGATCTGTCTTACATGAAGATCTATAACACGGGCGAAAAAGTGGTCGTCCACAAGCACGAGGGTCACATACAGTCGCGCATCGTGTACTACCTGATGAATATTCACATTACCCCGAGAACAATCTATCTCACCAGAGTAAGTAACCGAGAAGCAAATGCCTTCATTAACAATCCGTCATAATGAAACAATCACCTCATCTTTCCAGCACGGCGAAAGTGAACACAATCTACAGGGTCTGATCGGTGGTGATTCC
The DNA here is from genome assembly GCA_018908115.1 of Anopheles rivulorum. Lineage (NCBI taxonomy): Eukaryota > Metazoa > Arthropoda > Insecta > Diptera > Culicidae > Anopheles > Anopheles rivulorum. The sequence continues at coordinate 21,827,405 of STHB01000010.1, forward strand.
AACCTGAGCGATCGTGGACGTCGCTATGCACAGGCGCTCGCAAAATACATTGACGAGCAGCAGATCGAGGGACTGCGGGTGTGGACGTCGTGGCTAAAAAGGACCATTCAAACAGTTGCCGATGTAAATGCACCCCAGGAACGCTGGAAGGCACTGAACGAGATCGATGCAGTAAGAGCAGCATACATGATGATTGAAAGAAGAAACGTTTCATTAACCTCATTTGGCTTTTTTTTGCAGGGCATTTGTGAGGAAATGACATACGAGGACATACAGCAGCGGTTCCCTGAAGAGTTTAAGGCGCGAGATCAGAACAAATTCGCCTATCGTTATCCACGCGGCGAAAGCTACGAAGATTTGGTGGTGCGCCTAGAACCGGTCATGATGGAACTCGAACGGCAAGGAAATGTGCTCGTAGTATCCCATCAGGCCGTGTTGCGATGCGTGTTGGCATACTTTTTGGATAAATCTGCCGGTGGGTAATGAAATGTTGGTAGTGGAATGAAATGTGCGATTAACCGATTAACAATTCCCCGTTCTAGATGAGCTACCGTACTTGAAAGTGCCTCTACACACCATTATTAAGCTGACACCGGTCGCGTACGGTTGCAAGGTGGAACACATAATGCTGCCAATCCATGCCGTTGATACGCATCGCGCCAAGCCGGAGGTGAGTGTTTGTTTTACTCTGTATTGCTGTTGTAGTGCTCTCAGTTCTTGCTCTACTACTAAATGCTACCACTACTCACCATCTTTCGTTTGCTGTGCCGTCTTTAGTTGAGTTTGATTTATGTTTATTTTTGCGTTTCATTAACTTATGATTTGTGGTTTGTGGTGCTGCTATCGATAATGCTGCTAATCCGATTTGTAGTGTAAGTGAAGTAGGATCGTCTAACCTATTTCCAAATGGATGATTCATATCGAACCGTTATCGATTGAAAAACATTCAGGTTAGTTGGTAACGTGTTGGTTTGTTGGATGCCACTGCTCTGGATTGCTTTGGCAAACGTGTATCTCGTTTGCGGTAGCCATATATCTCGATCTTCCTGTCCTGACGCAACACTCACAAGTAACACAGTCGAGTTTCGAACGCTCTGCTCCTACTTCCTTCAACTAACCTTCAAGCTATTGCTGACGATTTGAAACTGATTCGGTTTGTACTAATTGCTGTAGCTGAGTTGATTCAATGTCGTGTTATCAAAACGATTCAAAATTTAAATTCCTACCTTCTGTTCTTTCTCCACTAATGATTATTATCCTCCTTGAACAACACGATACGGCGTCACTGTTGGACCTATGGCACTGTTTTCCAATCATACCACTTTCCTACCTACCATTCCNGTTTCGAACGCTCTGCTCCTACTTCCTTCAACTAACCTTCAAGCTATTGCTGACGATTTGAAACTGATTCGGTTTGTACTAATTGCTGTAGCTGAGTTGATTCAATGTCGTGTTATCAAAACGATTCAAAATTTAAATTCCTACCTTCTGTTCTTTCTCCACTAATGATTATTATCCTCCTTGAACAACACGATACGGCGTCACTGTTGGACCTATGGCACTGTTTTCCAATCATACCACTTTCCTACCTACCATTCCCTCACACAACCACCCGGTCCATTCCATCCCAACCTTTCTCTTCCAGAGTGAGCTGGATCTGGACGATTCCTTCGACAGCACCGTGGGTGGTAGCCCTCCGAACGGAAAGCAGATCATTCTGAACGGCTCAAACGGAGAGTCTCGCTTCTTTCCCAACAACTCGTAAACCTCGTTCTCGGGGCTATATCATCAGAGTCATTGATCGTTTTGATCTGGGCTTCAATCAAAATGCTCTGTGTGTTGTAATACGTTTAGATTTTATTTTGTTATGGTATTATTATTTTTCTTCATCTTTCGCGTTTCGGTATTATTATCGTTTGTTTTCTTTAATGGTTTAAATGTTTCTCCATGCGGATTAGCACATTATCATTCTCGCGATTCTTGTTATGTTCAAGGTTATGTTTTACGTTAGCTATTGAGTTTTACGGCGATCATATAGCAGAGTACTGCCTACATTAGGAGATTTTTTTATCTTGTTCAATTATTGGTCTCGTTTAAAAAACCTTTTCTATCTTGTTTGAAGCATTTTTCGTGTAAGGGTTGTTTGGAAATCAGGGTTTGTTTATAACTTTTAGTTCTAAATTTTGTTTGGCGAAGAGAACAACTTGCTTGATTTGTTTAAATGAATAGTTCTTCAAAAGGGTAGAGATCATCGAATAAAACTGCCTTGGTTGCTCTCGTTTTCTTTCATGTACGCTTTTAGGATCTTCTTTGCTACACCATACACCCTTAACATAACATCACGTATGACATATCGTCCCTTTCAGTACCAAATCTCCACCCAAGCTAACAAAAACGCTCACGACACTCCCTCTAACCGCGGGCACGGGACGGGGTTTCAAAATTGTATTTTGTTTTAGGTACCGGGCCAACTAGACGCAAAGTTTGTGGGGAAACCGAATCCAAATCCAGACGAGAAAAAATAGATGAAACGCGCTGATGGATCTGTCTCTCTTTATCTCTCTCGTTGGCATGATGTGCTTTGGGATTGAGGGTAAATGGGTCGCGATGCATTTGAGTAATGCATCTTATACTTCAAACAATGCCGTTGAACCTGTAAGGTATCCTCGGTACGAATTCCGACAGTTAGTCCACCACTTTGCAATCCAGTGCGTGGGTGTGTCCTGCGTATTAAGTGAGATTTATCAGGATTGAAACGGCAGGCAGTTGAATAGTGTATCATGTATGTTGTAAATAAGAATGAACAAAATGTATCATTTGTTTAACGTTTTTAGTTGCATGTGTATTTTTTCACATTGTGTTTGCATTAATTTTCCACGTTTCCCATTCAAAAGCATTTGAAATGCATTTGCGTTGTTCTGTATTTTAATTTGTTGGCATTTAGAGCTAGATATTTTTTAAAAAAGAAGATTCCTTTCAAGATGGAAATAACAAAAAAAAGACAAATTACATTAGCTTTTTCATTGCACACAGTAAAACATAAGAAAGATAAGAAAAGAGAGATATATAAAGCAAATCAAGGGCATAGCGTAGAGTAAAAGTAATTGGTTATCGTCGCTATCCCTACATTTGCTGTCCAAAAATATGCTCTTGTTAGATGTCCACAGTCTCATCAGTCGTAGGTTAGCGAATAAAGAACGAAGAAACAAATAATAATCATAACCGCTTAGGCGCACGTAAATTTAGCAAAAATGGAACTCTTTACAGGGTCAGGAAATAATCGGTACTAGAACTAAATAAAATAAATAAAAATAAGCAACTAAAAACGGAATAGAATGGTGCTCAAGAAGCGCCCATTGTGCACATGCATGACAAAACAATCGGTTTCCGGTGCAAGAGGTGAGTAATTAAATACGTGATGAATGATGGGCGATGAGTGTGTTTAATAGAAAAGTATGATATACTTTATGTCGATTGTATTTGAATGGTTTGGCGTGAATTAATATCGGAGAAAAAAGAAATTGCCTTATTGTATTTTATATTGTAAATTCACCTTTTTTTTCAGACAAGCAGTACAATGCTATGCACCGATTTGATAGAAGTATTAATAGATTGATCGTAACTACTTTATTATCCAAGATGAAGCATTGTTTTCTAGAAAAAAAGTGTATTTTCTTTTATATTATAAAGAATTTTAAACAGTGGCATTAAAACGCGTCTTTCTTTCAAATGATTGTTGCTATGCTCCACCACGTCGCGTAACATCATGCATTGATAGCATTGATCATGCATTGAATTAATCCAGTCTTTCTGTTAAACCTACTAATCGTGCACGTGGTTGGGTGATTGCGCGCCGTTTGCGCTCAAAGCCCGCGCAAAGCATAGAACGTGAGATCTAACGCAAAAGCACACGCGTGAGTTACCCAGTTGGATCGCGTGCGCGGTAACTCATTGCAAGCAACAAAATAAAGCGAATTTCGTTCGAGCCATCGTACATTGAGAAATAAAAATGTGATAAAGATTGTTTAGTTTGCTTCCTGTTTTCATTTATTTGCAATTTTAATGTTATCAACAGCCTAAGAAAAAGTACCGAATTCATTGTTAAATGTTATGTAAAACATTCACATCAGTACCGCAATACTTTTTGTTATGTTTAGATTGAAATTCGTCCTTTATTCGTTTTTTTTTTTGTTTTGTTTTCAACACACACAGATAGAAGAAATAAAATCAACACCGAACAGAACAAAAGCCTCGCAAATACAATCTACCCAGCTACTGTGCTAACCTCACTACAATGTACAAAATACATTTTTAAACATTTTGCTACTACACTTCATGCAAGTAATCTAATCTTTCTTCAACCAACAGAGAGAGAGAGAAAGAAAAGAAATCCTTCCCTCGGAATCGTACGCGCAAACGTTACTTCCTGTACTGAGTTCTCACAACGTCGTTGTGGTTTGTGCTTGTGCCGAAGCGTTTTGGAGCGTTTTAGTCGAGCCTGCTAGACTCGCTAACCACTAACCGATGCCATATCTTCGACATCTGGAGTGAAAGAAAGATTTACGAAACATTTCCAACGGTTAGTATGGCTGTGAACGGAAGCTGGCGAACGGCGATGATCCGTGCCACCGTGCGCATGCTTCTTTACCTTCTGATGGTGCTGTTGCTCCTCATGCGCGTACGACAGCAGTATCGAAGGCAACGATTGCAGATAGCGTTCCGCTAGCGCCGTTTCAGCTTGGGCACAGCTAAATGCAAACGCCGAACGACGGGCGAGCTGGTTCAACTCGGAAGCGTCATTTTGCTGTTGTAAACAAAGCAGCGAGGTAAGAATTGTACCACATTCTTCAAATGCATAAGAGCCCACATGTACTTACGGTTATAGCCACACTTTGATTATGATTAGGCGCTTTTGTCTTGGTACGAGTGGTTCCAGTACCACCTCCGGCAGATTTGGCCAACGCTCGATGCTGATCCGCCATAATGCTTTTCTCGATCCGTTCACACAGTTCGCTGCAGGACACAAACAAAAACCAAACCATCTGATAAGTGAATCTATTCCTTCAGGACATTCTGCTTTGTTTTGTCACCCTTACCTATGGGCATGTAACACCTGTAGCAACACGTCCAACCGTTCCGTAACGGCACGTTGCTGAACCTGTACGTACCGTTCATGCTGTTTGGCAATAAGTCGCTCACCCAGGCACATATCCTCAAACGTACCGTCCGCGCTGAACACGTCCCGCAAGTCGTGGCTTTGCAAAATGCGATCTATTTCGGCACATTCCGCTGGTTGTCGCTGGGAATGGCATAATCGCCGATCGAACAGTTGCTTCAACCGGCCCATGCTGTGCTGAACGCGCCGTAAACGGGTTCGTGCTTCGGCTAGCGTATCCACGTCCACATCGGGCAGGGTAGCGTCGGGACGCAGTCGGCCCAGCTCGTCCATTTGCTTCTCGTACGCCACTCGCAACCGGTACTGATGATCGGTGGTGGTATCGCGCAGAAAGGTACTAACGATCGGCGAGTTGCCCAGCACGGGATGAAGCGACACGATGATAAGCCATGTCTGCAGTCCGCGACGGCGCTCTTCGAGCAGCGAGTCCAGCATCAGCTGCTTGGGCGGCAGCGCTGGAAGAAGTCTGTGTGTAGAGAAGGAACGATTCGTGTGGACCTTACATTAATGCTAATCATTTAAGTTGGGAATGGATCGATTCATGACCGCATTCGTAACCGACTTTCCGGCTACGTGATAAACATAATTCTAATAACCCATTACATGCATGCCTCATTACGGCAAACAAAAACGAATAGCTCGTGTAGATGAAGCAATTAAACTTATCTGAATGTGAAACAATTAGCACCAAGAACAGGTTTCTTTGTAGAAGAACACTGGTAACAATCGTCCGGTATGATTAGCATTTAATGAGGACTTTTTACACATTTGCAATACTTCTGTGTAACCGTCGGGTAGCAAAAACCAATTATACCATCAATTGCATACGTTCCGTACGTTATTTTCTCATAATGATTTGCTTCCACGGTTCCATCTCACGGTGCAATGCGTTGCTGCACATCACACGACGTGAACGTATGTATGCACGAGTTTACAAAGCGTTACCACTCGGACACGTCCGAATGCAGCGGCAACAATCAACGTGCTCCTCCTCTACCCGACTGTAAACCGGCGTGCCCTGTACGTGATCGATCGTATGGCACACGGGCGATCGGAAGGTCATACCTTCCTTCCTCCCCGGGGCGAGAGTGTCTGCTTACCGATATGGATACTTCTCCGCCAGGTAGCGATGCAGTGTGACGAAATCTTTGTAACGTCGGCGTACAGTTTTTTCCATACCCTTCAGCTTGATCTACAAATGCAAGAAGATCGGTAAGGCGCATCATGATCGTTGGAAGGATGAAAGCAACCACTGACCTCGTACTCGGAATGCTTCAGAAAGAGTCCTTTCTTTTCCGGCACAATCTTTACGCTAACGTGGGATTCGTTTAGCTCCCGCTCGGTAGAGTCATCGCCTGTGGAAGAAATGCAGAAAGGAACAGATTAAAGACACGAAAATTATGTAACCTACGTGTTGAGGCTAATCAAAAACACCTGCAGCTTCCTTTGCATGATCAAATGTGTCCATTCGTCTACAGTTTTTTGTATGTTGTATTGTAAAAACAAATATATCGAACAAGTTCGCGTTTTCTTTGTTGTTGATAACTCGTGCTTGCGAAGGCACAACAGAAATGGCGGCGGACTGCGTGCTGTTCTTAGTGATCATCCATAAACAACGTAACAACACAGGGTAACTACTTTAATATTTTAATGTAAACACTTGTAAATATGTTAATTGTGAGTATAAAAATAACTTAGTATAGGAAGATATCTAAAACTACTATTAGTAAATCTCTCCTCACGTGTTATAACGGTCGATTTAAGAAACAAACAAAACAATGCCGGGAGCACATTATCCAATTTCTAGNAAATGGCGGCGGACTGCGTGCTGTTCTTAGTGATCATCCATAAACAACGTAACAACACAGGGTAACTACTTTAATATTTTAATGTAAACACTTGTAAATATGTTAATTGTGAGTATAAAAATAACTTAGTATAGGAAGATATCTAAAACTACTATTAGTAAATCTCTCCTCACGTGTTATAACGGTCGATTTAAGAAACAAACAAAACAATGCCGGGAGCACATTATCCAATTTCTAGTCGATTACGCATAATTTACGCACGATTCTGAAACCCTCCAGTGTGTAAACTCGCTCTTTGTGCTTCGTACGCCTGTCTACCTCCATATCACATTCTCAGGGTTATCAAATGAACAGGGACCTCGCACCATATGTGGAAGCATTCGTAGCAACATCAGCATAATGTGCTATATACTATCCCATTACAAACATCGCCCAATTCGCGCTAATGTTCGTCTTCGTTATCAACATTCAAAAAACCGCTGTTGATGCACCGGGCAAGATTGTATTGTGGCAAAAATACTAATCACTCGGAGCTATCATTAAGGCGAGTTAAGAACGAAAGATCGAGAGTCGGTCGATTTAATTGATTGATTGTATTGCTTTTAAAACACATTTTTAATAGTAAAAGTTTTAAAATAAATCAAAAAAGTGTGTAAAAAAACGCTTTCCTCCCGGTAGCAAAAAATGAGCGATAAAAATGAGGTCATCCGCATAACACGCTACATACAAATCACGCTCCTCTTTTCGTGAGCTTTTACAAGCTACAATGCCCCAGTCGCCAATGCTTCCGTGCATTGTATTGATTGCAGCAGGCTGTGCGTCACAAGGTTGCACATTTTAAAACCGCAGCAGCTTTCGATTTTTTTTCTGCTTTATCACATCTCGTGTGTTCGTTGAATAAATAAAAAAAAAACTATGGGTAACCATGGCAGCAAGATACGCTACCCGAGAACAGAAGAGTTGCAGAGGTGTACTTGAAACGCCACCGTAACAAGGTGATAAACACAATTGCTCTTGTTCGTGCACGGATCTTGTTAAATTCTTGTTCTGAACTTTTTTTTGTTGTTTAACCTTTAACAACGTTTAAAACAAATTATTGTTTTCTTTTTATTACAGTCCATTAATCATCAAAACTATAAAAAAGATCTATATTCAACGCTCCTTTATGCTACGTTTCAAGAATCTTCAAGAATGCTCCAAAGCCAATTCTAGCAATTCCATCGCAAATGCCACACACCCGCCTTTTTTTTAGCAGTACCAATCCATATAAAAGGGCCATGAAAGCCAGTTCTGCAAACTGGAGGGGGGATTCCCTTAAGACCGAACGTTTCGGGGTTCAGCAGAATCAAAGATGATTGACGGCAATGAATACGTACAACACAAGTAACTTTTGGATCATTCGCTGTACGGTCTCTGTCTGTCTACACGAAACGATCAGTCATTCATGATCGTTTTTGTGCGTGTACCGTGTGGCCACACAAACAATAACAACCAACCAAAAGAGAGAGAGAGAGAGAGAGGAAAAACCTGTCTGGCATTCTAATTATTATCTTCACGCAGGCTAACCGTTGGGCGCATATTAAATACTTCCGAAATTCGAAAACTGGAGGTTTGAAACCTGTTTGTCTGTTCGAGGTCAATCGTTAACCGTGTCTATTTTCAGTACGTTCGCCAACCGTGTATTGTTGACGGGATGTTGACAAACTTTCCGGTACCGCGACGTTGTTTATATTCACATTTCTTTATAATCCGTTGTGATAAAGGTGCTCGTATAAGAGTTTACTGTGTGTATGAAAGTGGCTCAATAGACTGGGGATTCAAAACGAAAAAAAAAACCGAACGTGCCATGGAGCATCAGTTCCATCAGCTCGTCGGGCAGAAAGCTGTAAATTATCGATCGTCGAAACATGTGTGCAAACAAAGCGATCGTGTAGGAGATACAACATAGCTGCGAACCATTTTGGGCCCGACTGTTGGTCATTCGGTCGTGTAAAAATGTATCGCAAACAAGCCGGTGTCATGTGTCGTAAAATTAACGTACCGTTTATTGGAATTGCGATGAACGATTCACACCAAGCCACACTTATTTTCGCAAGCCAAACCTATCGCTTATCAGCAGGCGGAAGGAACTGTCCATCAGAAAATGTGCATCACATTCCACACAATTTCGTATAAACATTCATCAGTTCTCAGCAAAAGCTTTCTCCTTTGAATGAGATCTTAATCAGCACAATCTAATCGTTCTATTGGTGGCTTATCAAAAGCGTTTGGCCCATTATTTGCTAATTCTAGCCCGTTTTGCTACTCACCAACCGAAGCGATCGTCACGGAAATGGACGTCGTTGCAGACGATGATGATGATGATGGCCCTTGACCTGGAGAAAGTGCTCCCTGCTGTCGGTCCGTTTCCGGTGTGGTTTGCACCGGTACCACGGGAAGCCCAACCGAACTCAACCGATTGGACGGTGCGAGTGGCAAATTCACACCAGCCGATCTCGTCACGTCCGATGGATCGATCGATTGATTGTTACCACTGAGCGTGATGGTGGCTGTCGTGATGTACGCGAAGGAGTTCCTTTCAGCTACATCCGCTTCCTCCTCATCCGGGCCAGAATCGGAATCGTCCGTACAGTCGGAGAAAGACGAAGGGTACGGCATGTCGGAAGAGGCAGCCGCCGACACGAACGTATCCCCCACCGAGGGCGACCTCGAGATGTCGGGAATTGTCCCATTCCAGGGATGTAACAGACCACCACCGTTCGTCGTACCGGTTCCGTTGATAAACGTGCTATCTCCGACGAATGCAGCGGGAAGATTCGACGATGATCCTGATGCTTCTATCAAAGCGATAGAGGCAGCTTCCGACACGTCCGGTGACATCGTCCTAGACGATGTGATGGAGGGCGATGCCTGTAAGGATGCTGCTGCTGGCGGTTGCCGAAAATTTCCCTCAAGCACCACGGGCATAATTCTGTGTCTCGAGCTCTTTTTGTGCGGGATTGTTAAATTTCAATTTCTCTCTTGTAGTAGCGCTTACACACACATACACACACACATACACCGTTCACTAGTTATCCCCTTTTTTGATGCTGTGTTTAAAAAACACACCAAATCACATGCTTTTTTGCACGTAGAACAATTGAACACGCAGTGCAGTATTTTAGTGCACCGTAATTATTGCCAGCATCGGGCCAGCAAGGAACTGCATTAGCCGTGAATAATTAACCGCTTCGTCCCGTCGTTGCTGCTCTTTCTGCCACTACCGTACCAAGCAGGACGTTTGAGAGAAGCGCACCACAACACAACACAGCACAACACAATCGCACACAATAAGTTTCGATTTCCGTGGACAATTCTGCGGGTGAAGTGATGATGTACGGGGCAGAAACCAACAGACACGCGCGCGCTTTTTCACAAAACCTCCCTCGAGCCAGCACTATTATGTACCGATGCACTCCCAGGAAAGGCTGGGCATGCGACCGTGATGAGGTATTTTACAGGGCTTTTTGTTTTGTTCTTCGTACCATTGCCCGTTTGTTATTTAGAACGGGAGCAATCCCGATGCACGGCAGAAATGTGCCTGATATCTTGGTACGGCGAGACACACCGCAATGATGCGCACGAGACGAAAATCAACCCCTCACGCTAGGAAGCGCTACGGTGAATAACAACCCCTAAGCGTGTGAATGCTCTCGGAGCTCGCACCATCGGGTGTTGTCGCCGTTGAGAGAGAGAGAGAGAGAAAGAAAGAGGGGGAGAGAGAACATTTTCAGCCTCACTGGATGCGTAAATATGAAATCGGATTTTGTGCCAAGCCTTGTGTGAATTTACATGAGGATAAATAAGGGCTTTTCATTTCGAACCGATAATCGTAAATCACTCCTATGTATGAAGAGTATCTGCAATTACCGTATTCTTGTATTAACTATAAAAAATAATATGCTTACAGGCGGAATAAATAATGCCCGATACATTTGTGTTATCTTTTGGGAAAAGAATTGAAATGCAATATTTATTGCAGAAGTAGAAATTGAACTGACACGCGTAATCGATTAGTAATGAGTTATTTTAAAAACGCAACAGCTACAACTTTTATCGAAAATAATAAATAACGGCTAAAACGTACAACCATTTGAAATGGGACAGACTCTGTCAACTGTCTACACATTTGTACAAGCAAACGACCACTGTTCGCTGGGGTCAGTTTTGAGCGTGGCACGAAATAAGCGAACGAACTGTAGAAAGTCACGCCAAGTTTTTTCGAGTTTTTTTGTTGATTGTAGTGTATGCGATAAATTTGCTGGGCTTAATTATCTATAATAACGCCACAAAAGTGAAAAGTGATTCATCTTTTTAATCATAAACTACTTTGATCACATTTTTTCTTGTCCGCCAAATTGTACACGCGGCTCGACCACCGTGCGCTTGGTGTTGCCTTGTACGCGGTACAAAATTAGCGAACGAACCAATGCGACTGTGCAAGCAAGCAAAAAGGCAACAAGCAGTGTAAACTTTTCCCGGTTGTTTTCCGTGCGTATTTTGGCGGTCTGTAGGTGCAAAGTAGTAAGAAAATATATCTTTACCGCATACTGGCAGCGTGTGGCGTGTTATCCAAATATTAGTTTACCGCTAATCACGGTTGGCTTGACTTTTTCGGACGCTTGTTGGAAAAAATATTGCATTGTGTTGCTTCCTTAGACACTGGCAGAGGACTGCGGTGCATCAAACGAGACAGCAGTGTATTAATTTTTTAGCTCGTCTTGCTATCAATATAGCGAATCCATCTTTTTCGTCAAGGTAAGACAAATCGCAAAACAGGTCCATAATATTTCGGCTTGCCAAACGCCAAAAAGGGCAGCTGTGTTTCATCGATGCTCAAGCGTCTGAAGCCAGCACCCGTATCGACAGCTTGTTTTATACAACTTGGCTTGCATCCATGTTCCGATACAATAACCATCTTACTCGCCGTGGTGTCCGTTAGCTTTGAACAACAACTCACATTGCCCATTTCTTCACCCAGATTCCGGCTTTAAAGGGAAAGGAGATGGATCCGGCCGATATAGGGAAACATCCGGACATGATAAAAAAAGCCCAGTCAGATATTTCGAACTGTGATGTGCTGGTGTGCGGGCGATGCCATTCCGTGTTTCATCTGATCGAACTGTTCCGCGAGCACAAAGAGAACGAGCCAGACTGTAAGCGGGCGGCCAACTCGACACTGCACAATTGCGATGAAGCGCAGGCAAAGGTATGGGCTTTCCTGCTGTGGAAGGCAGCCCAGCGTCCGGCGACCGGCGAGGAGAAGAACGCCGGTGGAAGCAACTCGTGGAAACTCTACCAGACATGGGTAAAGTTGGAAGAGTCCGTGCGTGACACGTGGATCGTTGCGGGCAAAACAATTCAATCATTCTCAAAGGTAAGCGATGGCGACGGTTTGCTATTTCGAACAAAGCAAATAAACTTATGTTTAATTCGCGTTTCTAGACCGGAGCCGGAAACCTTCAGGAAATGCCAGTGAAAATTACCAAAACGATTCTTGAGCCACAAACGGAAACGCAGGACAAAGGTAGGTATCGTGTATTACGATCAGCTTTCATTGTGTTTGATGGGCATGTCGCTTATGGAAACCTAACTGGAAACTTGCCTCCAATATTGTCTTTGCAGCAAATGTTCCGAACCGCTTCACGCCAGCGGTGCGCAAATTGGGAGACGGTAAACCGAACACCCCCGGTAGTACGGTAGATACGAAAAATCGTATCGTGGTCGGTGCACAAATGGGTGCAGTGAAGAAAGTGGATGGCACGGTCGTAAAATCAGGCACCGTTACCACGCCTGGGGCGGCCAGGCGCTCCTTTGCAACGCGCACCCATCCCAAGACGGGGGCATGCTCCGAGGAAGAGGTGGAAAAAATCTTAGCCAAGCGATTCAGCCCAGTCATAAAGATGCACGAGTACCTGGTGAAATGGGCCAAGTGGTCCAACGATCTAAACACCTGGGAACCACTGACCCACCTGCACTCGTGCCAGAGCATTCTAGAGCATTTTGAGGTGCAGCTGGCCAGGCAGAAAGAGCAGCGCGCAGCTACGGCCGCCCGTGTCTTGCAACAGCAGCGTCAGGAAAAGGGTGGAATCGGTACGACTACCACAACTGGAACCACAAGCACTGCGACGACCAGCACCACCACCACCACTGCCGGTGCAGGCGCTACCACCGGCTCAATGTCTTCGGCAGCAGCCGCAGCAAATCAACTCCGCCCCGTGCGCAATTCGAAGGCAAGCGCGCTCGATCGGGTGAAGCAGTGGACCGCTGGCAATCGATCACCGGGTGATTCGACGGAAGATGCAGCACAAGCGGGAAAGCGCAAGCTAGACGAAGGTGAAGCCGATGGTTCCGGCACGGGCAACGATGTCGATGGGGCTGACCCGTCCAAAAAGCTCCGTACCGACTCCGTTAGCGATGCCCTGACAAAGGTGACGCAGAGCGGAAACGTGAAAATAATGCCCGTTTCGACCGCCTCCGGATCGTCGGGCGTCAGCAAAACGGCCGTGAACGGGACGATGGCATCGGCAAAGGATGGTAGCGCGGCGGACGTCGTTATCATAAAATCGCCCAAAGACGGTATCGCAAGCGGCATTAGCAAAAAGTCGCCCGGCGTAGTGGTGGGCAGCGGGGGGATCACCTCGCGACTGTCTCCCCGCGGCGAAGCGGCCAAGGTAAAGATTGTCTCCAAGTCGGAAATGGGTGGTGTGCACGGAATATTCAAAATCAAACCCGAACCGACCGGTTCTTCCCCACAGAGCTCGACGAAGGCGGTGACGACGAGCATGGCCAGTTCAACGACAACGCCCCCGCGCCCCATTTCCATCTCAACCAATAGCCCTTCGTCGGATTTGTCGGGTTTAACGACACGCATTATTCGCCGAAACATTGACGGTACGGAACATCTGATCAAACAGACCATCCGCAAGGCGATGAAGACGGTTGGGTTACCTTCCGGATCTCCGCAGCAGCGCCCTGTTGGTACAGTGATCGGTGTCACCAAAACGGGTGGCACGGGTTCACCAGGAACACCCGTGCCGAAAATAACCACCTCTTCCGCCCCCGGGCAGCAACGACCGATTACTGTGCCGCGCGTCATTTCCACCACCCAGTCAAAGCCATCCCCCAGCCGAGTAGTAAGCTCCGTCCCCGGCACTCCCGGTACGGTCGTACGGACATCAACGGTGACGCGTACATCCTTGGGTCCCGCATCGTCTGAGCAGAAGATTAATGCACTACGCCGCCAAGGAGTTAACGTGGTGAAGCGCGTTATCACAACGAGCACAGCGGCCGGTGGCATCAAAAAGCCGGCCAACGAGGAGGAAGAAACTGAGACGGACGGTTTTTCGTCTAACGTTGCGCTGCCCGCACCGCCAAGCCCGCCCAGAGCAATGACACTCTGTCCGGTGACGGGCAAGGTGTTGGCCCAGGCCGAAGGTGAACCTACCCCCGTGCCAAGCCCGGAAGCGGAACCCGAGGACAAGAAAACAGACGCCAAACAGGAAAGCGAGCAGACCAACGCAGAAGGCGAACAGATGGTAGTGGCTAGCGGGGAGCAGTCGGACACGCAGGTGCAGCAACTGCTAACGAACGAGGACGGTTCGGCCATCATTGTGGCTGGCGAGGATGGTACGCTGTATCAGGTGGCGGGTAAGAATGCAGAAGGACAAACCATACTGATAACGCACAACTCCGATGGAGAGCAGAGCTGTGTGCTGGTCGCATCGCAGGAAGGCGAAGAGGATGCAGCGGGCGGTACGGCCGGTGTTTTGACGCTGGATGCGGCCGTATCGGAAGCCGTTGCCGTGCCACAAGAGGTGAATTTTGTACCGAAACGAACGAAACGAAACGAATGTGTTAATAAAAAAACGAACCTTTACCTATATTACTCACAGGGGCAAGAGATGACAGAAGAGCAGGCAGCACAGTATCAACAGTCCGTCGATACTAATCAGGAGTTGACGATCTCTACCGATGATTCACAGGATACGCAGATAACGGCCGAAGTAGTGCAAGCCGATCAGCCGTCGCCCGGTAAGTCAGCGAGAATTTCAGTAGCTAGAAAGTGATAAACAAAACACCTTATAAATTATATTTTAATGCTTCGTTGTAATACTCACTACGATTGTTTCTCCACAGGCGGTACAAGACGCGTGGTGTTACTACTCCCCGATGGAAGCTTCATGATGACGGAGGTTAACGACGAACAGTACCAATCGTTGAATCTGGTCAACTAGACACAGCTTCTCACGGGAGGCGCTACTGCAAAATGAAGAAAGAATGTTCGTTAGAAAATGAAGAAGCATTCGTAGGTTAACATTTTAAAATCATTTATGGTAATATGCATGCGTTGTAATATTATATCTAATTTTTTTTTATTAATCAGTTGTCTTTTGCTTTTGCATTATTTTACTCGCAATGTAATGTGGAGAGATTTTCTTAAAACGGACATCTCTCTCCCTTCACCTTTGAGCTCAGTGACTCAATAACTAATTATTCCGTGAATAATCATTTAACTAAATAAGCACTATTTCGTATGAAATAAAGGCAAGCAGGCAAGCAAACGATGCGTGCAAAATGCCTAGTAAAAGTTAAACAACTTAATCGAAACGCTAGTTAGTTACAGCAGAATCCTACAGCAGTCAAAAGAATGAGCTGACTGTCTTTCATAAGTTTCCACAGTGTTGTGTTATTGAAATGCTATTACAGATTACGTGTTAAAACGATGCAGGTTACGCTTGTACAAATATTGCCGCTAAAGCAGTAAAGCGGACAGCAGCTGACCAGTATTTTAAAATATCATATTAGTAGCAAAACTACGTTTCCGGTCAACTGCTAGAGGTGTGAAATTAAATCCACTTTCTCATCCGAATCCGATCCGATCTTATTCTTTAGAACTGAAACTTATTCACCAAACGTGTCCACCCATGGCATTATGGTTTAAATGGTAATTTTCTTTTTCAATATAGAAAATCGAATTTCGCATCGAATTCGCCACATAACAATGATTAATGCTACTCGCTTCTCCGTAGTGCATTCAACGGTCAATTTGAATATTTGTAGCAAAAGCAGTACAATATCGCGTTGCATTGGAAAGAAAATGTATTAATTTTATGGCGATAAATGTACACGATCGAGACACTAAAAAGCAGCATTCGATCCTTAGTTGTTAAGTAAAACCGTCCCACAAAATGTTGCCCAAATGTCCGATCGCTTGATTACAGTGCAAATGGCATATGTCATCAAATTAATCGTCAGTAGTTGCGGTGCGAAGGGCAGCAAATCACAACATCCAAATCATTCGGTTTTGCATCTGCGTTCCGTATCATCCAAAGTTGGCGATAATCCATCCTAGTTAATCCAAGGTGTGCATATTAGCGTACTGCAGCGGTTTGATTGTTTCGTACCTTTACGAGAGGTGTCGGTTCCAACCGAATTTCTTTGTGACGATGGCAAACAGAGTGTGGCATTTGACGACGTGGAAATGATGGGATACATACAGGCTACGTTGATCCACGTTTGGGACAATTTACAGAACTTTATAAATTGCGGTTAACTTCAATGTAAACATGCATTTCGTTGCGTTTAGGTCAGTTTCAACTATTTGTTGCAGATACAGGTGAAATAGAAAGACAGGTGTAGAAAGTTCGTAACGTGATCCGTGTTTGGTTTAGTGGGGCGGAGCAAGATAGTGTGTTGTGAAGGTTGCCGTGAAAAGATATATGGAATTGAAAAGTTCGCTTGAAAAGTGAAAAAAGTTCCATTTAAAGTACTATACAACGATACAATAGAGTATCGTACTGCGTCACCAAATGGATTCCTGAGCCAGGGGGTCTAATAAGTGCCAATATGGTACGATCTGCAAAGAGAAATGTTGGTTTAATTTTTATCCGCTTCTTTTTGCCTAAACTGCGGTGAATGAGGTGTGATTTTGGCTACAAAGGGCTGTATACTATCATTCTTTTATTGTTTCTTTAAGTATTATGTCCGTCGATACAAACAAAAGAACATTGCTTTCTAGTGCGTTCAATTTCATTGCTTTGTTGATTGTATGCGCACCAGATGGAACGATCATACGGTCCATTAGTATAATTTTTTTTGCTGGGTAAGATCAACTATATAAATCAACTTTGTATTGTTTGTTTTGTTGCGTTCTTTGTTCTTAATTTTAAATGTTCTATTTACAATAAACTTTTTTGTGTGTGAAGAGAAAACATCGTTCGAACGTAGACAACGCGGTGGAAAACAACGTTAGTGGGAGAACTGAACAAGCAGTAATAAACCTGCCACATGTCGGCCGACGTGGCAGCGAAAATCGACAAAACGTAAAATCGACATTCGGCAGACTGTCAATAGGTGGGCGAAAAGCGGAATGTGCGCGTGTGTGCGTGTGCCGAGAGTCGAAAGTTAGATTGAGCTTTGAATGTAATTCGTGGTGGCGAAAAGTGACGGAATAGGTCGAGACCGCGAGCACTGGGGTTTGGCCGCGAATAGCTAAGAAAGTACGTAAGTGAATCGCTGAAAAGGGATATTAGCACATCGATAAGTGTACCGTGGATGCTAAGGGCTAAATATTCGGTCGTGCAACACGACGGTTGATGCGAAAAAACGGATTAACTGGGCACGCGACTGTCGCCTAGCGGTAACCCGTACAGTCGCCATCTTGGGCTAGCCGTGCTGCTTCTTCGTTTTCTCACTGTTCGGTTGTTCGTGGTGGTTTTTCGTTGCCGTCGTCAGCGGATCCTTGTGTGTGTGTGTGTTCGTTTGAACGCGTTGTGTATGACTATTGGAGCAAAGTCATCATCATCATCGTCATCGTCATCGTCATCGTCATCATTCTCACCATCGCACACTGCCAAGCGCAAGAAGTCTTTTAATTTGGCTTTACAGTAGTAATATATGGTTAAAGTTTGGAACAAAAATCAATGTGACCATGATGTTCATCATTACATATTATCTGTACTCTGAATTTCTTTGCTCTGGATAAATTTGGTTCAATATGAAGTGTTACTTTATGGAAAAATAATGTTCAGGGTGTATTTCACCGTTGCGCTCTGACGTGTTCAAGCGAGTGGAAGAAAGTGTGTGTGTGTGAGAGAGAGAAAGAGAGAGAGATGTTCGAGCGAGTGTGTGTATGTGTGTTGGAGCAAGTGCGAGACAAGCATAAGAAAAGCCGAGAACGAACAGAAGAACAATGCCACATCTGAGGGTGGACCAAATGGACAAGTGCACTGAAAATTAAGCGGAAATACCCCGGACCTAGACTTAACCCTTCGGGGGAAAAGGGAGAATGTATCAACTTACGACATTGCTCACTACTCTAAACCCCAGCCCAGTAGGAAGGATTGTTATCAGCGAAGAAATGAGAAAATGGGCGTTAATTAGAACAATCTCTGTGATGCTGTTTGATGTCACGGCGTCATTTTGGTTGATTCATTTACAGGGAATTATAATTTCCGATAAGAGAATTACCCATGGTTAAACTAATGCCCAGCAAACTCCCATGGAAGAGGTTGCTGCGGTGCTGGGCATAGCTGATTCACCGTGGAACCCGACCTATGTACACGTTACTTTACTATAAAAGCCGCTCAACTTACACGTATACACACGCACAGTGCAAAGCGTTCGCACCACTACAGTCGCTCGGACGGGAAGCCACCCATTTGCGGCGGCAAGTGCTAACGGCGAACAGGAAAGAGCAGGACGGCAAATACACAAGAGCCCCCAAAAAAAGCTACTTTAGCTGGAGTTTTGAACGCGCCTGTGTCAATCAGCCACAACGATGAAGATTACGGAACAGGCCGGAAGAGGCAAAGAAAAGAATGGTTTGCTACAGGAGAAAGAGGGACCAAATACGGGTGCCTCTCTGTGAGATGGGTAGAAAATTTTCCGTCGGCAAGTCGGTCGACTGTTTGTGGCTGTGTATATATATATGTGTGTGTGTGGGCCATTAGGCTCGATTTTCTGTATGCGATTGTTTGTGTGTCAGTATCGCAGCTTATGTGGGGTAAAGTCGTTTAAGTTGATGCTTTCTCCACCGGCAGCATTAAAAGGTTGAGTCAACCGAGTCGCACTGGATTCGCTTGTTCAAAGCTTGAATTATAAAAGCAAGTTGAAGTGCATATTTTGTTGGATCTATTCAAAAAGAAGTTTTTTAAATAAATTTAAATCAACGGCTACAATATGTAACAACATCTCTGGCAACAATCGATCGTCTATCGTTGTTCAAAACCGTAGCATCGATTTTAGCAAACGTTCCACGTTTTGCTGTAATGTTGCGATTTTAACAGCTTTCCCTGGAACATCATCAACAAATGGAACATCACGTGAGACAAATAGCCGTACAGTTCATGGTTATATGAAGCATGCTAAACGGATAAGCTCATCGAAAAACACCAGGGATTTAATATGAATTGATTAGTGGGGAAATCAGAAATTGATTTTGTTATAAATGAACACACACACACTCCAACCGGCGGAATATGAAATTGGCGAAGAACAAAAGATGAACCTCTTGATGCATATTTTTTATACTCAACATAAAATATCAGATTAGTAAATAATACTCTCGAAATTATCTTCCCATTCCAGATATTATACTAGGCTGGACGCGAGTTCGATACAAAAAAAAGCCCATCAAAATAAATTCCAACCGCTTTTGGAAAACTGGAGTGTGTGCCACCAACGCGTGTGTGTTAATGTTTCTTTAGCAAAGAACTGAAATATCGTCTACAATAAATTCCAGTAACTTCAGCAGCCCGATTGGCAGTGTGCGAAAACAAGCGAGGAGAAAGTCGTAGACACAGTGTGTGCAAACGTGGTCCATCCGAAGGAGAGATTAGGTTTATTAGTTTACTAGTAGGCTCGCGCGGTTAATTTAGCCATTTGTGCTTTTTCTGTGAAACATTCCATTTCCCCTTCATCCGCGGGCACAATATTATTGGTCCGGTGTGTGAAGCTTCCGTACACACACTAGAGTGCAAACCGAATCGATCGATCATATCCTTCCGATAGTAAGCAAAAAGGTACGATTGTACAGGCATGAATCACAAAGGGTGCATAAAATGTAAAAGTTTTGTTTTCCCCATGTTCTAATTCCTTTTCTTTCTCGCTCCAGGTGTGCAACAAAACGATAAATTACAACACAACAAAATGGGGAACGTATTCGCTAATCTGTTCAAAGGATTGTTCGGCAAAAAGGAGATGAGAATTTTGATGGTCGGATTGGACGCTGCCGGTAAAACCACGATCCTGTATAAACTAAAATTAGGTGAAATTGTTACAACGATTCCTACAATTGGTAAGTAAAGGATGATTGCGGATTGCACAAGAATGAGTTGTAAAATATTTCATTCTCATCTTTAGGTTTCAACGTGGAGACTGTAGAGTATAAAAACATTAGTTTTACGGTTTGGGATGTGGGTGGCCAGGATAAGATTCGGCCCCTGTGGAGGCATTACTTCCAAAACACACAAGTATGTATTCGTTGTATATTCCCCGGGGATCGTGGCGAGGGAAACGTTTCCTGATAATACTAATTGTGTTTATTCCACAACACCAGGGACTTATCTTCGTGGTCGATAGTAACGACAGAGAGCGTATCGGCGAGGCCCGGGAAGAACTGATGCGAATGTTGGCCGAGGATGAACTCAGAGATGCTGTTCTACTGATATTCGCAAACAAACAGGTACGCAAACGAGACAACATTATTGATCTAATCTGCATACGATTCACAAGAATTTGATTTTGTTCTACCGCTGGCTATGTTGATCGATCAACAAACACGATCAACGATCGTTACACCCGGCTTTGACAAGCTTTGCACTCCTAAACCTCTCCCCGGCATGCCGGAAGTGTGAATTGAACTTTGCTCTGTTCATTATCACCAAAATATTACTTCCCATCCACCAAATGAACAGCGATACGACAAATTAGCGTCTTCCGTTTGGTCGGTCTTTATCAAACGCACGTTTTCACCGTTTTTTTTTTGCTGTCTTGTTTTTAGGATCTACCAAACGCAATGAATGCCGCAGAAATCACCGACAAGCTAGGACTACACTCGCTACGAAACCGCAACTGGTACATTCAGGCAACCTGTGCAACTAGCGGCGACGGACTGTACGAGGGACTTGACTGGCTTTCCAACCAGCTGAAAAATGCAAACCGTTAAGTAAGCTAGCTCGCCGGCGTAAGCAAATTAGCTATTAGCAGCAGCAAAAAACAAGTAAACTACAAACACAAAACTGAAATCATCCATTTGACCGGAGAGAGGAGTGAGTTTAGAAGTGCTCTATGCGTGCGCTGTCGTTGCCTGGCGTTTGTCCGCCGGCGCCTCATCGCCGCCGCGAACGTCATCGAGTTTATTCAGTTTCTTATTGTTTTTTTTTTTCGGCAGAAAACACAGGATCATGGGACAGTATAAGAAGCTTATAGTGTGTGCAAGAAGGTAAAGAGTGCGTGTAGGCAGACGTGTGTGTGGCAGGATCGTTTTCTAAGTTTATCGGTGTGTGGTCGTGAGTGTCACTGTTGCACTGTGTATGTGTGAATGTTGGACAACTAAGCGGGCGCTCTATTCAGTAAATGCTTGCAACATTCTCACACGGAATGTCCCTATCCGCTACCAACAAACGGGTTTAGGGAAGGTATGCGCGAAGTGATGCACGGATGCGGCGTCGTTACCTTCCCGATAGCATCTGAATGATTGGAGACTAATCTAATCGAGCCAAGAAACATCATGCTGACGCAAACGTAGTACACACACATACAACATACATTATGTACACATACACACACATACATGTTTACACTAAACTTAACTACGGGACAGAGAACATACGGACGAAACTAAGCTTAGTTATGATAGGCAAAGAAACAGCGAGCAGATGAAAGATTATTTAACCAGGCAATGTAATAATAAGTGAGCGCATTATACACACACACACACACACACACACTAACACTCGAGGAGTTTTGATAAGCGATAGGCAAATGTGGAGATATGAAGGTGAACATTTAAAGGATGAAATATAAGCCTCCTCAAAAGCGCGCTTCTGTGTGATGATTACACTCTTCTTATTAGTATGTAACACTCGAATGTAGCCCCCGGGGGGGGGTACTAATATAACCTATACGGTTTTTATTCCACCTTGATATAACTTGATCGTATGGCTATAAATTCGTATAATCGACTGTGAAAGGGTGTGTAACACGTTATAAACGCTGAGTGGTATGTGCAATTATCATTGATTAGCCGGTTGATAATGTGTTGTACGTTGTCTATTCTGTACAATCTTTTCGGTGGACAAAGGTGGCTAATTACAATTATGCTTAGAAACGAAAGACAGACAAAGGACGATACGTACATATAGACCCAAACCGATACACACGTACACGTACAACAGAATAATGCAATGACACTTAATGTGAAGCACCGATGGCAGATAAGGGAAACGATACGCGCTACACATGCGAGTTTTTGCTGAACGAAGGATGAAAATATATATGTATAATTACAGTAAATGAAACGATGTTTAGGTAAACAAAAAATCTATAAAGAAAAGGGTCTCAACTGCAAGAAATAATAAGCGGTGCGGAAAATAACACAATCCCAAACGCAGCGAACCACAAGCACTAGTGTGGGGAAATCGGTGCAGATTGCACGTTTTTGCCGACGCCAGACAGCAAACCAATACATAGACCTTTAGGATAATATAAACCCATTCCCCGCTGACGTGAGGCACACGAAGTCGATCTTTTCGGCCCACCCCCGTTAACTGTCCATGGGACACACACTGGAAAGGAAGAAAAATGATCGGGAACATACATGCATCAAACCAAACCAGCACACTACTAAGAGCGACTGGTGGAGGCCGCGCCACCAACGAGTAAAGGACACACTGAGTTTTTTTGTTAGCCTCTGAAAAAGAGCGCCCGTTTCGTTTGGGTGTGTCTTTTCGTCTATGAAGTTACGTTTGCTTTCAAAGGGAGACACCCTTTCTAACTACTACTAAACTACTACTACTATTACTACCAACTACTGTAGCAGTCCAAGCAGTATGTATATGGTTTCCGATGGTTTAGCTTTCAATTTGCTTTTGTCAGCAACAATTCAGTGCTTTTTGGGGTTCTGTTTTGCTTTTCCTCCTGTGGGAGAAATTCAACAACACATAAAATTAGCAAAGTTAAAAGAGAGAAAGTGCGTGCAACCAACCGTGTGTGGTGCACACGGTACAAGCGAATGATGCAGAATTGATGGAGATGCGACTTCAGAACGTAGGTTGTTCGCTTCCTCTATTTATTATTATTACTCTTATCATCAGCTCTATATCTATTCATGGATGAAAAAAAAAACAGAGAAAAGGACATGATCAGCAAAGTCACACCTCTTTTTTTATTTTTACTAAGTGCAAGAGAATACAGAAGCTAGAAGAAAACGATACAGTTATTAAGAGACATTCGAACATTCACATTCGGGGGTAGAGGGAAGATCGAAATCCACCATAACTGGAGCGGAACACAAAAAAAAACATAAGCAAAAAAGGAAATGAAATAAATAAACGAAAAAATGGAACGGGTGAGAGCTTATTGATAGTGGCAAAACTCTAAATAAATGTCGAAAGCCATGGTCCATGGAATCGGTTGGCAGTGCTCGGATCAAGCGTGTTGTGAGCCAGCATCCAACGAAAGAAACATTCAAGATGTGTGTGAGAATTCTCAAGTGAGTGTTTAATCTGTTTAAATGTTTCATTCGATTGAGCTTAACCGGTAGATGGAAGGATTATTAGTAAATCGGTTCTGGTTCTTTTGAAATGCTCAAATGTATACATTTTATCGATGTTCAACTACAATCAGGTAAAGCACATGTAACTGAAATTATTACACCTTTTCCATACCTCGTGTTTTGAGGATAAGTAATCTTTTAAATGTTGTAATTTTTTAATGTGTAGAATGATCCTTTAATTTGTTCATCGTTATTTTCCTCAGTTCAGATGCCTTTCTGTGCATCACTGTAAATGACAGCGTTGTAAACAGTGCTTCAGCTGTCATGGAAGGCGATATGCTTTTGACAGTTCTACGTACAGGAAGCATTTGCAAATGTGTTGGTGAACCATGCACGTACTGCAGGGTTCGTAACCGAGTTGCACTGAACGTGGACCGATTGTTTGCTTTGGACCGGCGTATCGTGCCAAACAAAATTTGAACGTTGAACGCGAAGGGTGTGCGTGTCTCGTCCGTCGTCGCGATCGGGATTGTTTCAAGCGACGTAAATATTTCATAGTATCGTTATCGGTGCGTGAGCAGTTGTTCATTTTTTTCCGTTGTAAATTAGGCAAAACAAAACAAAACAAAAAACAAAAACGTTCACATTCCGGTACGCTCTTGTAGTTTTGTTCTTTTGTTTAACGCTATTGAAATTGTACTAAATTAGCACAATGTTGCAGGCGCGATGGTGTTATCAAACGCACAGCTATTCTTGCAATTGCAATTGTTTATGCGAAAATGGGACGAAAATGGTAAACCGAACGCAAGCATAAAAGTAAACAATGTTGTTTGCGTACTGGAACGCAACAAACCGTGCCTCGCTCGTCGTCGTTATGGGTGATGCGGCCCGGGAAGGAACGTGATCGAACCACCGAACTGTCATTTGAATACAAAAACGGCGTTTCATTCTCGATTTGTTGCCGCGCGTGTACCGTCCGTGGAAACTGAGGAGAGGCAAGAAACGCATATTCGATGCCTCCGGACGTGGTACCATCGTGATTTATGGTCATTCCGTACGGGCGCGCATTCATTGCTAGCAGAACGTGTAGCATACAGCAGATCGGCGTTGTTCCGAATGGAAACAGTATGGGAGAAAACGTAACGTCGTTTCGAGTGTTGTGCTAGAATTCGAAAAGTAATACATTCTCGTTCACGTCAGACCTGCCGAAGCCGTTAGGCGCGCGAAGAAAGAAAGCGTGCGAAGAAATAATACAAAATGTGAATCTTCATTCCGAACAGAGCAACCATATGTTACAGCTTTCCTGTGGCGGCCGCCTTCCGAAGCTAAAGTTTTATTTATTTTTTTTTTCTCCTTTCTGAATGTTCCTTGTGTATTTCAGCAACCGCGCAAAGTAGTGTATAAGATCGTTACAGTGCAGTAGTGAAACAGTAAATTAAGAAAGTGCATATAATTGTAAAATGTATCCAAAAGCTAATAGCAGCTGTACATCGTAAATAATCGAAACCAATTGGATGCAAAAAGCGAAAAACCCGGTGAGAAAGTGGAGCAAAACCGAAATCAGTTAAACTTGAACCTATTGGCCCTTCCCACTTGGGAGATAGATAACGAGCAACCGCAACCAACGTGTGCCTCATGCGATGGCCACAGATGGCGCATTTCTAATCGAAAATTTAACAGATCAGTGAGTGATGTGCAAAGTGGAACCGTTTTGGTGGCAAACACATCTTCCATCGCGGTGAAGGCTGCTGGTGTGACGACAACTCTTGCATTTTCCAGTGGTGGTGAATGTGAATGTTTCTTATCTTTTTGCCTCGCGGTAAAAAGTAACGAACGCATCAATAAGGGTAAAGCAAACACCATCATCGCGTACCACCGGGCCGGGCTATAAATCGTGCACCGGAAGGACGGTATACTTCCGCCAGAAATGAAACATCAGCAATGATGGAAGACGGTAAGTCACTTATCCTAACAAATAAGGTTGCTATTGAAGTGTAAAGAACGTGGAGGAAATATGGTTCAATACCTCGTGCTCGGAGCTGATGGCGTGGGGTTGTCTTTCCATTTTCGTATCCTTATCGGGAGATGTTCCGGATGCTGCAGCACCGTACCGGATGTTAAATGGAGGAAATTTTTTTTCCAGCACTTTTTCAGTTTTTTCCATCTCTCTCCTAACAACGAATCCCAACACACATGTGTAAATGAATATTGAAAAATGGATCATCTGTTTTGCTTCTTAACACCAAAACAAGCGAGCGAAAGAAATGTTTGCTTCGATCCTCTGTGTGCTTCGATCCTTTTGCCCTCGTCCGTTTTGTCTGACGAGGTATTTGGTGAAGTTAAAATTTATTCCAAAAAGAAAACAGTCGTTAACGCTTTTTAGCAGCGTGTTAAAAAGTTAATGAAAAATGTAAAAATAATAGCTTAAAGGGTTCTCCTTTTACGGTGACGTTTTTTGGGGGGAAGTCGGCCGATTTCTTATGCTCTTCAAAGGGGCTTTTAAGAGCTCATAACGGTCGCTTACCAGGGACTGTGCTGCTTTCTTTTCCCTCCCAAAGGATGTTGTGCAAAACGCACCAAACCACTCTTACCTGTCGACGGTCCAATGAAAGAGGTCGGTTTGACAAATTTGACTGAAGCTAATAAAGCACTTCAGCTGTAGAGGTTGTAAGATGTTTTGGTTTGGAAAAAAAACGCACCTCTTTATAGGCTGATGCAGTTGGAGAGGTGAGATATGCCTTGTTTAGTTCCATGTGGTTTGCCTTACTTACCTCTGTTTGTCATTCGCTTTCTCTCTCTCTCTCTACACCCGATACGGAATAGGTGGAGATAAGAGCCTTTTTCCCTGCATAAGGGTCGTACAACACGCCGGAACTCGAACCCCAGATTTGGATGAGGACTAATAAAACACGTACTGTCGAAAATCCCCCGGGAAAGGAGGAAACATCTGTGGTTCATTAATAAAAACAGTACACCGTACTGTTCTGCTAGCGCCATCCTTCATCGTTCCGGGGTTCCGAGGTTGGTGTGTCCTTTTCTAGCTGCCTAGAAGCTAACTACAATTAGTTTCACCGAGCTGCTCTATGTATATTTTGTTGGTCCTGGAAGCTGTGTACACTTTCCCTACGGCCTATAAATCAAACTCCTCTGTGTAATGGCTACGGAAACACGTTCGGCGTTATTCAATCCTTTAAAGATGTCACCTTCGGTACAGGATCTTTAGCTCACCTTGCTGAAACGAGCGTACATTGACTTTGTGCGTCTTTAATCTGGTTTCCGTGTTCTCGCGTATAAGATAAAGGGATTTTTTTTTCGGTAGCTTAACGCGCTGAGGTGTTTATTGTTATGCGAACAGGATTACTCTTTGGTGACAATGTTCGAGTTTATTTTTTTTTGTTAATTGTTACTGGAAACCCCTGCATTTTTATTAAGTTCCCTTTCTTCTGCAATTGTAAGATCATACGCAATGGATTATAAATGAGATTTATTGAAACCACTCTTTGTGTGTGTGTTCATGGGGATTATTTTTATTTTTTATTATGCAAATTAAACATTTGCTGACAAATTATATATTATTTCTTTGTTCGAAACTCACCATTGTGGAAATGGAAATTTGGTATTCATTTGAATAAGCAGCTAAAATAAAACCTTTTCTTGAAGGATTTTCACACACACAATGCATCATTTGTTTTCCACTTTTCCTATAGGTGTCGGAGCAAAGGTCCTTAAAGTATCGATCGAAATAAATAAAAGCAAAGCAGTGGCGGGACATTATTCGTCCCTCAAGATCGTTCATGAATCGGAACACTTAAGATTCGATAGATTTTTCTTTTAACGTTTCACCCATCACTGTGGCCTTTCCGTGGTCCCAATGGCACATATGGAATGGATTGGATTACACACTGTAGTCGACCCGTTTGCTTTCGAGTGCGTTTCCGACTGTTTCCGACTGGAATAAATACACCCCGAGCTGGAACTCGTTCTTGTTTTGTTCGGCGTGTGTTGAGTTCATGTTTCGAGTGGATATTTTTTGTTGCCTGAGCTCTGCTGTTATTTTTGTTTTCCATCTGTTCAAACGGCCGGGGGCCGATCATTTTCCAAGTGGTCGCCGCGGATCCCAACGGTGGCCGGGAACATGTGAAAAAAAATTTGTTTGTATGATTGCAGTATTCGCCAACCAGGAAAAAAAAACAAAATCACCCCGTCTTCTATCGGGTCGTTTCGGTTGAAAAATCGATCGCATAAGAGAACCATGGGTATGGTTCCCGAGCTCGTTGCGCCGAGTTCCTTTTTGCCTTTTTAGCAATGATGCATGGTGCGTGCATGGGAAGGGCAAGGTTTTGATTGTTTTGCGCTTTGTGACCAATTTTTGGTAAGGCGACACGTCTGAAATTAGGGAGCTCTTTTTTTTCAATAACTTGTAAGAACCATTGACATCGGCATTTTGATTTGATACTTGAGCAGAAGTCAACATGATTGAATGTGGCTATGGAATTACTGCAATTGATAAGCGAATTTTATATATATATATTTAAATAATAAAACATAGTCATAATCTGTAAATTCTTCGCTTTGTTCTCTTTTCAGAACTCAGTACAGCAAGAACCATTCGCGATGATCGAGTTCTAGCTCACCGAGATGAGCAATCTGGCCTGAAAGCACAAGGCGCGTCCTATACATTCTAGCAACGTCGGCAGTTTGTGCTGATTCTCCAAGACAATCTCCAACTCTAGACGATCGTGCCTTCAAAAGTGAAGATCAGTGAGAATTCCAGCTGATGCTTATTGGATTGCTTCATCACCAATCGCCCGTGGGTGTCAGATTCATCCAAGATCAGCAAGCAAGAACACTGGGCGTTAAGCCAGTGGCAGGGCAAGTTTGGACCGCGCCACCGTTCTCGCACCGTTTATGGGCCGCAGTACTGCTGATGGTTGCAAAACCAAAAAGTGCAGTCGTTTGTTGCTCTGATTTCGAGGCGAACCCCACGTCAAACCTTCGCGGACGGTAAAGGGCGCGGGAACAGCAGCGCACCCACGACCACGTTTCGTGGCTTCTGGGGCGTAGTGCTAGTGAATCATCTTCCCATTTCTGGAGGGTAACGCTTGTGAGGAGCTTCTGCATCCAGCCCGCAATCAGTGTCACCCTACGTGTAAGAAGTAGCTCCACATTGTGAACTGTGGAGTGTGCTTATTTTTGTGTGTGTTTTGGTCGTTTGTTTGCGTTTGAGTTTTGCTTGTTCGTTGTGTGAAGCGTGTGCATGCATGGTAGCGAAGTGTGCATGCACCTTACCGAGCCGAACTGTCGGCATAAGATTTGCAAGCAAGCGTTTTGTTAGCGGCATAAGACGTGCAGAATTCCCAATACCCGCAACCGATTAGTCACCAACTGCTCCACTGACACTCGGTGACATCAGTGTAAAAGTCGGAAGTTGTCACAGTTCCCGACACATTGGAAAGCTACGAAGACGTAAGCATTCAGCAACTCGGACTATTTTGTCTGAAACACCGAGCAAGGCGGTAGGAAAGCAAAAGGCTCCAGCAGTAAAACGCCGCCAAGATGGTACTCTGTGACAGTGATTTAGGTGAGTACAAATATGGAGTCTTTTATTCACTTACAGGTCTTGCGTTTGTTTTGTTTGTTTTTTCTTCTCTTCTCTTCATCTCAATTCCAAGCATTGGGTCTTTACGTCGTTTTTTTTTCTTCTCCGACAAGATCTGTCACAAAGCATCGGGATAGAATGGGTTTTGATTGTGTGGTGCCGCATCGCTGGGCACGCACTGCAGCCCAGAAAGGTCCGCATTCTATTTCGAGCGCTAGAGGCCAGAGTTCGGGTGTAAATCTTTGCACACCAAACGGTTTGACATCTTGCGCCGCAGCTAGTACTTCCGCCATAAGCAATGGATCAAACAAAACTTAAATGTCATATTGTAGGATAAAGTGCCGCGCTATACGGCTAAAAAACCAACCCATCCCGGCCAGTGTTTGAGTGATGCGATATGTCTGTCAATTGACTTCTATTCCGATGTGGTGCACTTTTATCGCCAAGTTTCCCATCGTTGGTTCTAGCGCTGGGTGGAACACGCACCAAATGCATTAATGGTTCTATGTGGTGTGGCTTCTCTCTCTCTCTCTCTCTCTCTCTCTCTCTCTCTCTCTCTCTCTCTCTCTCTCTCTCTCTCTCTCTCTCTCTAGTGTAGCTCGATTTTACGAGCATATCGTAAATCACGGTAATTTCTCACATCGTCCACAATTCATAACCCAATGGATAGATTATTTCTGGTGGGATGTTTAAATGTTAAGCGTGACGGGTTCCGGGCGTTACATGCGCTGCTCATAAAAGTGACAAACCGATGTCTGTTAAAGTTATGATTTATCAGTAAACAAGTCTCTCTCGTGATGGAATTTAAAATTCCTTACGAAGACCCACGTTCATTGAGTTGCATAATTTGATTAATATATTCGCACGCACATAATGTTCCGAAAATTGTTTTCATTCGATCGAGGGAGAAACGAGCACACAGCGATGATGGTCACGATTTGTTGATTTTCACACATTGTAAATTAGAGAAGGACATTGGGAATGGAAAGAAAAGAAAGCTCTGGATGGGGAAATCAATTTATCATAGCTTCAAAGTTTTTTTTCTTGGTAGGATTGCCTTATCGACAATCGACGTTCTGTCTTGATCGGAGCTTAGACGGCTGGGGTCACACAGAAGATGTGAAGTTACTGTTCAGCCCATCCATCTCGCTCTCTGATCGACCAATTTGACCGATTGACACATCAAGGGTTCACAAACGGTTTGCTCCATCGGTTTCCATTCCATTCACCATCAAAGATGCCCCCAGAGCCCCAACACGTAATGACCTTTTACGTTCGATCGTCGAAGATTTCCGCCGTCGAACGGCGATCTACGAATTTCACGGCGCAAAACCATCCGTGATCGACTTCACACTTTGCCACCTTATGTCCATCCAACACGCTTGGACTGGGGTTTTCTGAAACGTTTCGCTTACGATTCGTTCGAATCGGGTTGTTGCTTCTAGTGACCTCCTCGGATCGGGGAGGTGGTTGGCTGTTCGTGGGTGTCAGCAGCAACGGTTGGGGTTTTTGTTTCCCACCAACTCGCCGGTGCTATTCGGGTGACCTAGTCATTCACACCTTGTAATAGGGGCTCGTTGTTGATGGGCAATTGAGGGAAAAAAGGGTGTCTTTAAGTTTATCCTCTCATTGCTCAACTGGTTCTTCTAAACCGTCTCCCAGTACGGTGTGCTTTAGTGCTTTCTGAGGTTCCCCTAAGACATTCCAGAAAGCATTTCACTGACGCAGGTGAGGGTTAAGCATTGGAATGGTGTCGGCATATTTTATAGCACAAACTATTACTCTTTTTTCGGCAGATACCACAAATATAATCGTACTTTTGGGGGTTTTTTACCCAATATTAAATTCAAGTCTTTGTTTGTTTATGGCTGCCTCTTAACTAACAAGCATTTCAAGTGCTTTATTTTTAATTTAAACCTTTCGATTTGTATTCGCGCTCATGCACCATAAAACGACAATAGGTTTATTAGCTCGATGTCAAGTTATCAAGGTATCTAGTTCAGCCATGTTTGAGAGTGTCTTTAAATGGAGCTGTACTGAAGGTACTGGCGACAAATCGCAATTTTGGCTGCAAGTAAAACAACGTAATCGTTAACAGATGCGACACACAGCCAGCAGTTGCAAACAGTATTAACGCATTCAAATGGAATCTAATTAGATGGAATGCTACTTGGAGCGAAGTGTCGCAGTCACAGTACGCATGCAAGTGAGACATAACCATACGCGCATGTGACACATTATCAGCTTGTTGATGGTCGTCGACATGCACACGCAGGGTAGAAACATGCAAGGCACGAGACAT
Source organism: Anopheles rivulorum (assembly GCA_018908115.1). Classification (NCBI taxonomy): domain Eukaryota; kingdom Metazoa; phylum Arthropoda; class Insecta; order Diptera; family Culicidae; genus Anopheles; species Anopheles rivulorum. The sequence continues at coordinate 21,859,049 of STHB01000010.1, forward strand.
GTGTGTTTCTCGCTGTGACAAGCCACCGAAGACCCAACATGGCGGACGTGGAATGGACCCTAATTAACGGCACGTTGCATCATTATCGTAATCTCACCGTCAGCAGCTTCTTATTACTGGCCACCGCACTGGTGAGTCGTTTTCCATCATTTAAATCACTGCATCAGACCGCGGGACCGTTTCATTACCTGTCAAAATTTTGTAGTTTCCCTCCATGGCGGTGAAACGGCTAAACGTAAACGAGCGGCAACCTACTTTATAGTTTCCAGGCTGATTACCTGTGATTGTTTAGTCGTTTGTTTGTTTATTTGTGTGTGATTTTTTCCTTTTTTCAAAGCGTAGCAATAAAAGCCCATCTGAAGGGCAGATAAATTATGAAACAATAGACACCTATTTGGGTGCGTGCTTAAGTGTGCGGCAAGGAGCAGCAGCTGCTCAATGTCGAACCCATGATTGATCCACAAAACCCTTCCTCCGGCTGCAACTTAGAGCAGACCTTAAGCTTGACGGTGAATCTTCAAATGAAAATTGCAAAATAGAAAGATAGGTCAAGATTTTACGCGCTTTGCGGATTATGTTAGACCTAGACATACGAGAAAATTCGTTGGTCGTGGGGAACTGACTCATGGAAGCAGCTAGTGCGTGTTGATGGTTTCATCATGGGCAACCAATCTGGGATCTTTTGCCCATTCCAGAGCTCCCCATCTTTTTATGGTCTGAAAACTCATCAATCCGTAACCGTCGAGCGGAAAATTCTACTCCATCGCTCGTTCGACTCCCTACCGGTTGCAGTCGTGCATGAATACGTGGGGCCACATTTCTTCANTTAGACCTAGACATACGAGAAAATTCGTTGGTCGTGGGGAACTGACTCATGGAAGCAGCTAGTGCGTGTTGATGGTTTCATCATGGGCAACCAATCTGGGATCTTTTGCCCATTCCAGAGCTCCCCATCTTTTTATGGTCTGAAAACTCATCAATCCGTAACCGTCGAGCGGAAAATTCTACTCCATCGCTCGTTCGACTCCCTACCGGTTGCAGTCGTGCATGAATACGTGGGGCCACATTTCTTCACTCGAGTTTAGCATTATAATTAGCAAGTATAATTTTTCCCCGGGCACTAGAATTTAGATTTACCACCATTTTAGGTCTCTGCAGCGGCAGAGATCGTGCACGACTCCATTGGCGAAGATGTGTACTTTTAGCAGTTTTGCCACAGCTCTCCCTTGCCGCTGACAGTTCTCCCGTCGATTCACGATCATTTTCGAAACAGGTGAATCATGCTGGTACACCCGTATGGTGGTGATGGTGCACATTCTGTGGGTTCACTTTCCTTTTCGTCGTTTGCTTCCCAACGATCCAAAGCAACCTGAATGCTCAACTATGTTCAATATTTGGATGTTTGTGTTTCGTTCTGAACTTCCTAGAATGGAATGTTGTCGTACGTCCACTTGATTCGGGGTCGTCCCAAAGCAGGCAAGCTCTGCGGAGGTATCCGCACTGCACAGCATGGAATTTTTGTTTCCATACAACGATAGTCCATTGTAGCTTTGTCAGCTGCATATTTCATTCACCAGCGTGCGGTGGAACTATGATGGATATTTACATTGACCAAAAAAAGGAGGAAATTCTTCCAACAAACCTTAACAAGATGCAGAACGGTGGAGTAGATTCCTACAGGCGCGCTAACAAAAGCCGATGCAACCCCGCGGCTAGCTAGGATTAAGAAATCGATGGTTCGAAACATGTTTTTAATGATATGTAGGGTTCGGTGCAACGGACCATAACCATAGCCGGGCAGATCGTAAAGCAGTGAGATCCGCTCGACCGATCGCTTCTCGGCTCACACACGATTTGCTATCGTATTACAGAGCTTTATAAATCAAGTGGGTAATGAATTTTAATTCTTGGTTCAACCATGTCAAACCGTCCCGGGTAAGGCACCGAATAATAGCCGCGGACACTTACCGGTGCTGGCAGGGATATGGATAGCCGCCGATGTTGGGTGAAGATACCAATGACTTTTTATTGCTAGTATCACGAACTATCGGGCGCATCGGAAGCAACGAGCAAATTGCAACAACTCTCTTATCGATTGCGATGATTAAGTCAGCTTTATGAGTTTCTACATCGCTGATCACCCTGAATGGGATAAAGTAAAACCGCCACAAATCGCTGGATAGTTTCGCATACGATTCTGATTGTAAATTGGTGCTAACTTTTTAAAACTAGCTTCCATTCCCAGCAATACAACGATCGTGTAGAAGTTTGCTTCGACACAACGAAAATTCCTTCACGCGCCTCAAGTCACCGCGACAGGATCTGTCAAGCGTGAAGGAACCGAAACATCCGTTCTGGAGCCGCGGTCACGTACGAAGTCCGCTGTCATCGTCCGATACAGCGAAGCACAGCTTATGGGCTTTAAGGTGAGGCATCCACACGCGGGAAGGCTTTTCGATATGGGCAACATCCGCCACCAGCACCGAAAGCAGGGGATTGGCCAGAACCGTGGAATGGCTTTTAGAATTGCTCATCCACTTGAGGAAAACTACCACTAGAGGGAGCAGGAAAAAAACCAAAACAGCGATGGAAACGAAACAGGAAAGCCAAACAAACATAAGCGGGAACGGTTGTGGTAGGTGGGACGGGACGAACCGGAAAAGTCATCAAGAATTGATCGATTAGCTTGGTTTGCCGACTGTTGTCCACTCTTTTGGCGGCAGTTTCATTAACAGAATGGGATGGAATGTGCACAGTTGTTCTAGCTAAAGTGGAAGTGATAGTCAACGAAACCAATTGAATAGACAAGAGTTCTATTCCATTTGCTGTTTGCTTCGCCTCGCACGATCAAGTATGGTGTTTGATTTGACAGATATTGCCAATCGAATTAATTCGTGTGGACAAACATCCGGCTGGGCAATTGAAGAAGTAGTTTCATTACACGAATTGTACATCCGTCTGTAACATTTTTGTACCTCTCAAGAGGGTATCGAACGCTGGGGAAAGAATGCCTTTCTCCATGTTACGCGTTTGCGAACATCTGGCTTTCTTCCTGCGCACGAGGTGAATGTCGGTAGAAAGTTCTGTCTATCCTCGAGCGAAAAGTCCCCTTCGCGTTTTGCTATCTCAAACGTAATTCCTCATCACGACTCGTAAGACTAGCGGCGCTTATTTTCACGTCATTTCACCGCTGGACGTTATTGTTTTACGTATTGAAGGTGGTGCCTTTTTCTAAAGAAAGAACAATAACACAGTTATTACTGTCAATCATTGAGGGAAGACCCAAACGAGCCCCTTCTGCCATTCTGAAGGAGACTGCCAAAACAAAAGTGTTGGCTTACGATATCGCTTACGGGGCACCAGAACTCAAGTGAAAAGTAAACGAACTGCAACTAGGCAGAATGATGATACCGACCGATAAACCGTTGCTAAATGTGGAACATATAGTCCCCTATTCCGACAACGTCCACACGTACGCAAGACAGGCCTTCACTCGTTCGTCATCGTACTGATTACAGGTCGGCACAAAAACGATCGCCCGGTGCATATTCGATTGCACCGAATGTCTGGAACTGGCCGTACATACGGGGTGGATAATTTCGTACGAGAAATTGTGTCCGACCTCTGCTGCTTCCATGATCTGTTGCTGTACTGGCTGTGTTTGAGCTCTTCGTTTGCGTATGCCAATGGATGCGTGTTTAACAAATGGGCACATCGGCGGTTTCCTTCTTACACCTCATTCTTCGGTTCGCGATCGCGATCGCCACGTCCCGGTCACCCGGCGGAAGCAAATTAAAAAAGACAGGAAGCCATAATCTACCAATAATGTGCACCGCCTTTCGTTGCCATCTGTCTGTAGCCGCCGGTAGCTAGAGATGTCGCACGTGGTCGTCAGGCCGTTTTTTCGTGTGTCTTCATCCCGCGCCTTACAGGTGTTGGCTCCATGGAGGACGATGAAAGACTGCCACACACCGCACAGCTTCTCGGTGGTGGCCGCAATTTTGCCGCAACACTTCCTCGGTCGCTTTACGCACCGCAGAATGGTTGGACCTAGTTTTGGGACCTAGTCTTTTGGTGTCAGTAAGTCAGAAGGCGTGTTGCAAATAGGAAGGTCTAATGAAGCTCACCAGTAGCGCTCGGGGTAGAATCATCTCCACGAATGGCTTTAATTGGGGGAATGAAATTATTGATCTTATCAAGCAGTGCTGCGTGCGGGAAAGGATCAGGTTCTGCTTCGCCGATCAGTAAATTTGCTTTGAGAAATAAAAAAAGGGAAGTCCAATCAATATCGAGACTACTGTCCCAGCAACTCCAATAGCCCCCGAGGGCATCGCGTGGCATTCCGTCGCGCTTGAGCTAGCCTTTAGTCGGATGGATGCGTAGCTCCAGGGCTGAAAGAACAGCTTACGGGCATTCGCAGCCAGTGTGTTGGGCTTCGGAGATGTGTGCATCCTTCCCGAACGAGCAGCTAGAAAGAAACGCACGTGCCTGCGCACAGTGGATAGTCATTGGCGCCCGCGCAAACTCGCTCACTGTGACAGGCCACATTTTGGCGGACCGGGCGCATATCTTGTTCGATTGTTTTACGGTGTGCCTTTGCTGACTCATCCGGGTAGGGCATACCGGGAAAAAAAAAAATCACAAAAATTGAGGCCGCGGTGCGGTACTGGAATTTTAATGTTTATTCCACCCAATCCGACATTTTATTGTTGCGCACCTGAGATGATGTGTGGAACGTTCTGGATGTGTGGGTTAAGGTAGATAGAATGGTGTTCGTCACGGTTGGGAGCCATTTCTTTGTGATGGCACGAGCGTGTGTGTTTTTTACCATCATTAACATAGAAAACAAAAATAGTATGTGTTTTATAGTATTGAATCAAAGGAACTCGAACATTAGCCCGTACGGTGTACGCACTTTTAGCGTCCCAAAAGGGCGTATCCAAAGGGCTGACTGTAGTCGAATATGTTCCACTGCACTCCGGATGCGAATGGTGACGTGGGGCCACAGCCACAGCAGTATCGCACAGGAAAAGTCAGGCTCGTGGAATAACCCTTTCGGCATGAATGCTCGTCTGTCGCGGCACCGGACGGGGAAAATGTACGTAAAAATCCACTTAAATCGTTACGCTTCTGTGCGCCCACGAATGTGTGTGTTTGAATGTATTGTTTCGCTTGTTCACGCACATACGCACGCCAAAGCCCTTGTTCCGCGTGTGTGTTTGTGTGTGTGTGTGATGGCGTTTCGATGTTCCTGATCGTTGGAGAAGATGATTTTTCCTGTATGAAATAACAAAACATTGCAATGGATCGCAGTGTTATCGCAACGCTGAAGGGAATTTTTCCTAGCTTTTTCTAACTTTGTTTGTCTTTTTTGTAGAGAGCGAAATAATTGTATACCCATTAAAAATATAATAAATCTGTTCAATACAAGAACCCTCTACTCCGTAGGGATTGTAATCGCCTTGCCCCGGTAAATCTCTTGCGCAAACAAGCGACAGCATTTCCTTATGCTTCATTATCCTGCAGTTAAATAGCTGAGAGGTGATTAGGTTTGTTTGCTTGTAAAGCGCGCCAGCGAATAGTGCACACAAAGCTCTGCCATCGGTTCGCAGGATCGAACGCTGGACGTGATTAATTGCTACAAAATGTTATGCAGCATTATTTGGGGTTCGAACCCAGTGTGCGCCTCGTCGGTAAATTAGGCGTTGCTGCTCTTTGTGTCACAGCAGCAGCAGCAGGAACAGTTTTTTTTACTCTTTAATGTTGTTTTCCCCATTTGTTTTTCCCTCTTTCTTTTTGAGGGTCGAACGAGTTTCCGCGAGATTCGGTGCCCGCCGGGGGGGACGGATTTGTCTCGTCATTGTTTGCATAACAAGAGCAAGAGAATATGCACCCAATCGGGCCGGAAACAAAAGCGGAACCCATGCTGTAGTTTTGTGTTGCTTCTACTTCTTGCGCGGTGAAAGTCATGCTTTATGGGAAAATGACAAATTTTAAATGGTGGCATTTTGTGCGCAAACCATGAGACCATTTAAAGGACCGGATGTGACCTGCAGTGAGCGAGATGGATCAAATTAGATGCAGTTTTTTTTAATTTTATTTGTACTTTAAAGAAATAATTTGCTTTACATTTGTATAATTATATTTTTGATGCTATTAAAACAACATTAGAGTTTGGATGCATGAAGATTATTATAAATAATGCATGTGTTACCATTTATCCAAGAGGAAAAGCTTGGAAAAGCGTGATTGCTAATGATTGCTGTGCATTGAGTGCTTGTTCTGCGCTTGTTCTGCGCTTGTTCTGTTTGTTCATCGCTCCAACATCAATTGCGACAGAGTTTTCTGTTGAGATAAATTTATTTACACCCCATTAGCTCGGCACGTCAATTGAGTGCATTAACCCCCCCTCGACAAGCTGCAAGCTTGCAATATATGCAAACAATCAGCAACAATTGAATGTCTTCATCGTGTGCAGTGGACAAAACCAGGCAGCATACATTCCTTACGCTGCTGCACGGGTTGATTAGCCGTGGGAGTCCTAACATCCGCAAACACAATGAACAGTGCTGCTCGCACAAACACGTATTGGTGACTTTTGATTGTAATCATCGGCGAGACGCCAGAGTCGCGCACTTGAGATGCGTACCAATGCGCAGCCAGAACCTGAGCCGGAGAATTCTGCCACAATCGGTACCCGCTGTGGCCGATAGAATCTTGGGAAACAAGATGCAACTGTAAGTAATTATGCTTCGCGCAAGCGCCGTCAGTCCCATTTGCAGCTGCAAGATGGAAAGCGGTAGATTAGAGCAGCCCCAGCCAAACCTCACGAAACAGTCGAGCATTATTAATGCCATCACTGTAAAAAGCGGGGAGAGAGAAAAACGTATATATATATGTACCCGTTGTGAAGATTCAAATCGAACTGTTAAACATCTTGGCTAGTGACGTCGGTTTGGCGAAAGAAAAAAAAAAGAGCGACACACACTCGTAGCGGCAGTTGGCAATATGTTGCATTTGCCTGGAAGATGGACACACGCATGCTGCGCAAACGCATCGCGTCGCGCTGGGTGGAAAAATAAAATGCATCTCCGTTTATTAGGAGGGTTTCGTCTGCCTCGGCCCTACTGCAGATCGTGCGTAATTGCACGCTCGAGCTAATGTTAGTTTATGCTTTGTTTGCTTGTTACGCTGCTGCTCAGTTTCCCATCGCTTTGCATCTCGCGCGTTGCTGCACATGCATATATCTCTGCAAGCGAATCATGGCATGCGATGGGCGGGTTCAACAGTGCTGGCGAGCTGTTGCACCCGGTGCATCGGCGATGAGAAATACAAAAGCCGTATCGGTTTCGGTGCAATTTTTTTTTGCTAAGCTTGCGTGCGTACGGACATTTTACTCTACAGACCCACGTCCCTTTTTAAGCAATCTCAAATCGTACCGTTCAACGTTAGAGATGTGTGCCCTTGTTTGGATGCACTCGCCCGACGCTCGATGCACCGTTCGCATGATGCATGGGGCCTGGCATTAGGGGACCAGCAGGGGAAAAAAAAAACATGTCGTGTGGAACGCTCCGGGAGGAAAAGTGTTAATTGCTTAATTAATACCGCTATGTAATTGAATTCGTTTCGTAAAACTGTTGTGCCGCCTAATTAATACGTGGAAGCTGCGGTTTACAAACGGAAAGCAAAACAAAACCCGATCATCGGTAATGGGTACCATTTTCGGGTGTTCATGCCCACACAGCTATGTGGGTTTATAATTTTTCCGATCCGATATCAATCGTTTTCCCTTTTTCTTGTCATCCACAAGAAAAGCGATCCATTATCAGCGATCCATTATCAGCGATCCGGTGACGCACACGTGATGCTGGTGATCTAATGGTGTTGTGGCGCATTATTGCATAATATTGGTCTGCTCGATACGGATCCAACGAGACGTCCGCAAATGGGCTTTTGGTGCTTTAATTTCAACACGCCAATAGGAAGCTGCCGGAATTGTGGAGCAATTATACTGCGTGCTCTGCGGCTGGTAATATTATGCGACCGATACGGTTCAACGCGTGTGGTGCTTTTTGAACAAGCTTTACATCGCCTTATTTTCGGGGGGGAGGGCGATCATGATGGTGATGATGATGATGATAGCATCTCATTATGGTGTGAATGCACCCAACTGCATCTACATTTGGAAGCTTGCCGGAGGCGCACCGTTTACGGTTGCGTTTGCTTATTATTGGCAACGCTTATTGGCACCCCCGTTGTGGGTTGGCGCCCCACGGTGGGGTGATAATTGTGACGGTAAGCTAAACGGTAAACGGCAATTTATCTGTATAATTGGATAATTTGTTTACCCCCGTTTAGATCTCAATTCATGGATTCCTTTTCGGGTTAGATCAGTTTTGGGATAGAATTTAATTGTAAGATCCACAGTGGTGGCCATTTGAATAAGATCACCTTTTGTAAGTTATTAATTATGTTTAAACATTTTTTTTTATTTAATTTAATTTTTGTGTGATGCTGTTGAAACAATCAAACTAAGGAAAAAAAGTTTTCCAATTGTCTTTATAAATAACCTTACTTCAATGACTAGCACTATACATGTATTATAAGCTTGAAAATATTCGTGTCAAACCCCGGGATATACGATACCGAAGTGCTAAAAAAGTAGTTTTTTTACGTCTTCAACTTCAATCAACATGAGAAGCCTCTACCGAAACCGTTTCTGGAACGAAAAATAAAGCAAAATCATTAATACCCGTAAACAAAAGTGACCTTATTTGCTGAGGGTGATCGTTCCAACGCCACGAACGAATCAAAACGATTAAATCCACGCGGAGAACCGATCGTATAGCGTAAACGGCTGGTCACAACGTGTGGCGGTTCTCCACGATCACTTTCCAAATATTTACTTCATCCAGCTCGCGGGCAGAATGACCACACTTGGGTGCATCTCGTGTGTGTTTTGTTTCTTTCTTCTTGTTTTTACAAGTGCCAGATTGCGGGATCAATTTTCCGATGAGAATTCTCCAAAAGGTAAAAGAAAAAGTGAAATAAAATTGCCGATAACAATGGGTGCAAGATTGGTTTCGAACGGGAAAACTCATTTTCACTTCATTTGGCGTTCTTTGTTCATTTGTTGTGTGTGTGTGTGCTTTTTTTTTGCTTGAGTAAACGCAACCACTAGAAAGAATTTTCTTGCTTTCGAATTAATTGATCCAAGCGGTGCTAACGCCCGATCATGACGCAACGGTGGAACATGTGGCTCGTGGGTTGTGGCAGAGTGGATCCGAATCAATGCAGTGAAAATGAGGAACACAAGTTTTTTGTTGTTTTTCGATGGAATTTTGACCATGTTCTCATTCTTCCATGTTTCGCCCGATTCTATCGGAGCACCCACTTGGATTGGAGAATGGATGCACTCCGGCAGACGTGTAGAGGTCAAACCCGTGTAAGTACCGTTTCCAGTTGGCCGAACTCAGATCAAATTACGTCGGATCAACCTCAGCCATACCACCCTCTGGTTATCGGGTTCGTTCGCCCGAAAACAAAAAAAAAAGAGGAGACTCTGTCTTGCCGCCTTTTTTACTCTGCGCGCATTGGTCCGATGAATATTAATTGAAAAATTATCACGAAACAAACGGAACGCAGCTTCGCTCGAGGTTCAAAGGAAACTTAATAGTAAGCCGAGCACTCGGCACGGTTTGGGAGCAGAAAGCAAAATAAAAAAAGCAAAGTGGAAAAGTTCTAGCTGAGACGAAGGAAAACAAACGGCTAATGAGTGAGAAGATACAACCCGACGCCTGTTGGACAGCTTTACGCATCGAAAGGCGCAAGAAATGCGCCACAGACTGGAACTTGGTGTGTGCTCGATAGAAGAATTGCTTGGAGTGAACAGTGTTGGTGGCCATTTTTTTTCCTTAAATTGGATATTTGCCCTTTACGCAAGAGAGCCAGCCAATGTGCCAGAATAAACGTAGTGCACATGGTAGAGAAACGAACCTATACGGAGAGTATATAATGGGCAGAAGATAATACAATGTCACATCCACGCATGTCAGGGACACGATGGCGAAGGTGCAGTTTGACATAAACATACCTTAGTTAGTATAGACACAAACGATGGAATTGAACAATAGACAGTTGCGGCACGTAAATAGAGAGCCATCATAGTTAGCCGACCTCCTTAGCTAACTAGATGGATCGGGGTGACACATTCGTGCATTCTTGGGTCGCGCATGCCGTGTGCCCCGTTGGTACATAGCTTAGCATTGGATCACATGCATACGGCACATGCATGTGTTTAGGTCGTCTCGGTTTAATCTTGATGCAAAACAACGTCAGACGAGAAGCTGTTCCGACACTGCGATTCGTTGTTGTGGGTGTCCCTCTTTGGATGAACTCTGGAGATTTGTTTGAAAAGGTTAGTACTGCTCAACCGTTTTTGGGAACCTTCCAAGCCTTCCGGCAAACGCTCACGTGCCTTGCGGCCGTACTGTACACCAAAACCCCCTTGGGGCGGTCGTGTTTTCTGCCGTCATCTACCTCCCGCGGACATTAGTACAAACTCCGCCCGTCAAGTCCCCCCAGTGTCAGGTGACTTCACTTTGACTGGCAAAGATCTTCACTTGATGGTGGGCATTGTCGGGTGCGTCGCGTTGTCTGATTTCCGGACGCTTCGTTCTTCACGCTCCACTCGGTTGCGTTCCAGGTGTCCCTCGGATGGTACGGAAATGATTTATTCTCTCTCAGGCAAACCAGCCGCGACACAAATGTCGCCGTGTGATAGCTTCAAACACGTAGTGGCGGGGCGTGCAAACGGTGGAACAGGACAGGTGGGACTGCATGCTGGCATGACTTGGCTGAGATTTAATTTCACCGTTTGATTATGTCGTTCGCTGGAGGGTGGATAGGTTTCTGCGCACCACGCGACAGGAACTCCCCAACCTGTCAGCTATTGTCACTTCAGGATGTGCTTGGGTGACTCGCCTATTACCCTAACCTCATTCGGAGTACAGACCGACCGATGCAAAACGGAGTTCCAGAGGTGGTTTCGCGAGAGGAAAATCTATTGAACAATAGCGTTTCGTTTTTTTTCTATTTAATTTTTGGAAGTTTCACCCCATGACACTGCGAAAGAGCGTGCCGTGCTGGATACAAATATGGCACCGAAGTCAATTAAGTACGCACGACCCGAGCAAATAAATTAAAAAAAAAAACGATAATAGCAAGCCACCTGGCATAACCTTCAAGCAGAAGGAACCACGGTACATTTGATTGTAGCGGGGGACGGCTAAATTCGCCACGGCTCATTGAGTTTTGTTTGCACGATCGGACGGATCGGTCATCTGCATACATTTCGTGGTTCGCTGGGCAGCATGTGGCAGTAGAATCGTTGATTTTCTTACCGATCGCCGGGCCGGGGCTTTGATTACGCCACCGAACGAAACGATCGCTCTGCGGGTATTTAGAAGGAAAAATAAAACAATATATCACAACTATCAAAAGCCACGCGTATTTGATAGAATCGATTGGAAATCCTTTATTTTTTTTTGTTTATTTGATCTACATTTTAAATTGAAACAGCTAAAGTGAATATGTTTTATTCATAGCAAACATTCTCTTTCCATTATAAAGGCATCTTCCAATAATGGGTTTAGAATGTTCGGAAGTAGTGAAGAAATAATTGAATGGATCGACTTTTCAATCATTTATCAAACTTAAGCATGATCGCGAGGCGCTAAATCACTTTAAAGTGTTTCTAAATTAAGATTTTTGCAATATTTTTACCATATTCAGAGTACACTCACGCTACACCTTTGTGTAAGAACGGTCGTTAGCATGTTAATAGCCAGTCCCGCGTAGGTAGATGATGATCGTACGATTACTTTTGCAGCTTAACAGCTACGGACGTGCGACACGCGGCTTGGTGCCGGTTAACACGAATTGTCAGTTTGATTTGGTACGAACATAAACTAGACAAAACATATCCCGCATTGGAGCAAACATTACCGCGCCGGGCCTGTCATTGCCCATTAACATTCCGTGGTGCCGTAAGCTGGAGTGTTTTACTCGGATCCTGTGGAACTGTCCATTTTAAGTGGTCCTTGCCAATAGCGGGACGGTGGATAAGATGTCTGCAAATTGCTCAGATCAACGTAGTGCGATAGATATTTTCACTATTTTGATTAAACCCAGCTCAACTGTCTGCTCTGCTGGGACTTCGGCTAGCAGACTAGAACCGGTTCCCGGTTGGTAGTGTTTTCTATGTGCACCTCCAAAACTTCCTTCGGGGCGTGCGGATCTTGTCGTGAGATTTCGTCGTGGGTGCGCATAACCCTTAGTGGAACGGAGCGTTTGCATTGCATAAGACCTTCAGCCACCCCGTCGGTATGGTTCCATGGCCAAAGGGCCATGCCAGCGAGGCACGATGATTAATCCCAGCACCACCAATACGCTTACGCTTCCTTCTGGCAGTATGTTCGGCGGCATTTTGCCATCGATGCCCTTTTCGGGTGCCTAAAACTACCGTGCCGATAAATACCATTGCTCCAAAACAAGGTGTTGTTCCACAGCACAGCGCTTGTACTTCGCTTGTACTTCGCTGCAAGCGCAAATACCCGTCAGCTGTGGGGCTGTCGTATCCAGTGCTCCGGATTGCTCGAATCGCTCTCATCCTGTGCGGTTACGGTTACTTTGTTACATCGCGTACCATGCTCCCGAAGCGCACAAGACCTTCACCCGTTGGCTAATTTTCATGGTGGGCCACTTTGCAGTGAAATAGGTTCAGCAATTAAAGACACCGTTGCATATGAAAGTGGACTATGCGTATACTTTTTTTTTTACTATCGACCCAGCTGAGTGGTTCGGAGTGACTCAACCCGTTCCGGAAAAGGCCATTCATTTTAGACAGCATAAAAAAAACACAGAGAGGAAAGAGAACCACTTTTGCACCCCCAGGGCTGCGTAATGCGGTGGTGCGACATAGTGCTTAAGAGAAAAAAGGGTTAGATTGTAGAATTCCGCCCACCGAAAAAGTGCCACAGAAAAGGCACTACCGTCAGGCGCCATATAGCAGTGAAAGTTCTTCTGGACAAACAGCTAGCAAATAAAAAAAAGTCCATTAAATACTTCACCTTATCTGGCGACTCAATCGGCGGCACGATTTATCTGCTGTGATTTACTCACTTAAGATGTCTGTTCTTATTAAAGCTTATAGCCACACTTGGTCTACCGATCGTTCGTAGAAAACGGCTACCCGTACAGTTAAACCAAGTAGGAATGGAAATGAAAACGTTTAGATTACGTTGGATGTAGTGTCGCTTGGCTTATCTAGTGTTTTGTTTAATGTTTTTTAACTCTTTAACAAAATGGAACGTTGTGAGCTGGGTTGAGGCTTTTGGATTGAAGTTCGAAACCATATTGCCTTCCTTTCAACGAGACAAAACCACAAACATCTGATCGTCTGCGGCTTGCCTTGCCTATGGCTCTGTTTCTTGCTTGTTAGTGTGAGGAGCCAACGGAGTCTGCTGGAGAACATAGAATGGAACATTCCTGTCTTATGAAACATGGTGCCGGATGACGGTGGCTATATAAATGCCAGACACGCGCCACATATTCGCTTTGCGTTGGAGACATGCCGCTCATGCCACCGCCGACTAAGCAATTCTGCATGAATGGGAAGCAAAATACGGTCGTCGACCCCTGCGTGGTGTTTGGTAGAATTGTTCGGGATTTTTTACAAATATTTCCCCACGAAAGGCAAGGGCGTAAGGTTATGTGCAACGGTTTGAACACACACCCGATCTCCGGCTGGTGGCCTGCTTGATGTGATATTACAAATGTAAATAAACTGCCATTCGCTCACAAGACTGGTGGTATATTGGCAGAGTCTCCGGACGAAAGGCAAAGAAGGAATGTTACTAATGGATGGAAATATGTGCGCTCTTTGCACAGATTCTTGTGCATATTGATGCAAAAACAGCTGATCGTTCTTGTGCCTCCAGTGGATCACTTACCAAGTAATGTAAGATTCGTCGAGAGTTCCACAACAAATGCCTATTTCAAATAGATCCGATCGCTTCTCGCTTGCAATCGAACGATCGACGTTCATTGAAGCGTGAACCAGCAGAACGTAAACGGTCAGATGAATAGGTGATGTCGTAACGCATCTCGCCTGAGAGCTGGTCTTTCCATACACGGCAGAACGCTCCTCTCACCAGGTGTTGGTGTCGCCATCTACATCATCATTCGAAGAGGAGTTACGGAATCGAAATATGGATTTCCAACCCATCCGATCAGCTGGGTGTCCTCACGCCTGGAGTAATCTTGGTTCGTCACCATTTATTAATATACATCAGTTGCTCCACAGGGCGTGTGGTACTGTGCGACTTGACATCAGGCATTACCTCTTGTCCCATCGTTTGGTTCCGGCGACACGAGTATTGCGGTAATAATTCTTTGCAGCCATTAGCCGCTTGAATGGTATCATTAGGAAGTTGTTTTTTTCACTGCTCCCGGTACTCTGAATACTTTGCATGAACCATTCCCGAGATCGTCACGGTTCTCGGGTAGAATTTAAATCTTGCTGAGATCATCACGGTAGTAGCGATGATCGCGACCGGGGCAATGGCACATGCCGCAGGAAAGTTAAGCCTCAATTAAGTATGATGTATTACCTGCTGCAGTATTACTAACCACTTTATTGTTTTGCTACCAAACAATAAATCCTCAAAAGTGGTAGCGTGTTTTACGTTGGACATTTCTCAAAACCATTTTACCTTCGTATTAAAAGTACGATAAAGCGTGCAAATATCTGCTCGCGTTGCCATCTTCCTTTCCCCGTGGGTTGTTTCCTCGGCTGGCAGCAAATGATACAAAGATGAATAATTGTATTATTGACACTCTACCAAAAACAGTTTGACACATGTCTTGAAGTGTGTATGTGTTTTTCGTGTTCGCTGCTGTCACTTGCGCATGTCAAAAGCGAAGTAATTTATCACACAACTAAACGGTGCCTTTTTGTGTGGTTTCCTCTTCCATCGCATGTTTGTTTGCACTGTAAACGCTTGCATGAAACGTTAATAATTTATTTATTTTTCCTTTCTTCCCCCAGGTATGTATTATACCCAGGACGGATGATTGACATCACCCTCGTTGCGTTTCGCGTTGCACCTCCATTAGCGACTGTTTACACGATCGGTATGATGTGGTTATTTTGATTAATTAAAGTCAAGCGTTACGTTATGCCGCTCCCTACGGTACAGGGTAATAAGTTTCTCAATTGATACCTTCCCTTTTGAGGTTGAAAAAGTGCGTATTGTTCATGTGAATGTTTTATTATCAACGTGAGGGTTCAATTGCATTATGAACAATACGTTAAATTAAAATCTCACGCTCGATTTCATTCACAAAAAAAAAACAAATGTGGGACCAGTTCTTTACCCCTATTGGTTCAAGAATAATTTATTTGCCTTATCGAGAAAGTATCGCTTCACATTAATTAAATGTTTACAGAAAACACCCAATTTCATTGCCCTGCGATGATAGGAAGCGATCTTAATTTCAGTATCGTTGCGCTTTTATCACAACTATCATTAGCTCCCTTTCTCTTGACGCTCCTAATCAGTTTGCCGGAAGTATAGACATGTCAATCGATGGTTTTTTTTTCATTTCCTGACGGTTAATTGGACGCACGTACACGTGTCACCATTTACACCACAATCCAAAGACCAGAGTCCTACGAAGGGGAACTAGAAGTGAAATGTTGCTGGTACTCCTAGCAATATTGGAGTTTCAAATTTCATTGCACGATTATTGGGCGGCTTCGTAATGCTCAAAGCGCGTGTTGAAACATTTCTCTATCGGTGAACTATTAACGGTGTTATTGAACTCGTGTGGTTTCTGAAAGGGACGCATTTTTCCAATCGATTCTAAGCCCAACTGTGCGGGATGTCCAAAAGGAAACGGAGAACTGATAAGATATGCTACGAAATCCACCAGCATATACTAGCGACGGGTGTTGCATGCTCAATACCTTCTCTTTGTAGAGTTGACTTTGCATGAGTAACTGAACATACAAACGTTAAACATCAAACTCCCGGGAGTTTGTTTTGAAAGGTAGGTTACAAAGAACAATTTAACGCCCCAAAAATAGAAATATATAAGAACGAACAAACTAATCCCGGACTATAATGCCGGGTGTCATGTTACGAAATTTGATTAGAAGATTACTCGAAGTGGTTGGATGTCACTGTAAAATGGAGCAAACTGAAATGTAAATACGTTATGAGAGCTGCAACGAATTACGAAATCACATGACGTGGCAATTGTTTGCCCAAGTATGATAATACGAAGCACTGTACGATTTGAACATTGGAAAATTGATTCCATTTTTTTCGAATTGAAAAAATTAAACAGACTTAAGTACTGCTGCTGGGTGTGTGAACAGTAACGCCCCGTTTGTTTACAAATATTTAAAAATTCTTATCAGCACAAGGTTGGGATGCGCATTGTGTGGATGAAGTCACAGTCAGGAAATAGAACTAAAATGGGCAAAGCAAGCACATGGAAAGGCACGGCAACACAAATAAAAACATGTAGAATTTATAACGCAATAATTGCAACAAAAAAAGCTGTTATCAAAAACCTCATTCTGCAAAAATTCTACAAATTGTTTGCACAAACAAAGCATCACTTTCACCACATCCTCCATCCTTATGAGCCCGAAATAAATACATTGTGTTTCTTTCTTACATGTTTTTTTATTAGGTGTAAGGGTTGGTGCAGGTTAATTTCTGCTCCGCCATGGTATCTATGTGAGTTGTGGTTGTGCCGTTTTTATGTCACATGCGGGTTCTTTCAATGCGCACCGTTTCCCAATCGGTGGGCATTTATGCTGTTGTGTTTTGTGTTTTCTCCCCGTTCGATGAATATGCTAATATATATTATGAAAAAAGGCAATAATTTTCGTCCAGCCAGGCAGCCTTCCAGCGTTGATACACACCGTTATCGGCGTGAGAAACCTGCATTTGCTCGGTGAAACTTCCAACAGGTAGCTTACTCTTCAACCACGAATCTATCCCTAACCGCAAAGGGCTTTGTGGACCGTTTTTTCCGTACGTGTAAAAGGGGCGACACAAAAAAACCAACAACGGAGAAATACACATTACGATGGCAGGAATAGGTAAAGGAGGCACCTGCATTTACGAATGGCAGATCCTCTATTAGCTTCGGGTTAATAATCAAGCGAGAAAAAGAGTCGTGGCCGGTTTTATCGCGTCATATTTTTACTCGCTTATCTTGCCGTTTTGATCCCAAACGGATGAGTTAGTATTGTGTTCAGGGTATTTTTTCTGTCTTTTGTAAGAATCAGATAATAATTATGACACAAGTGTTGTAAAGTCGACGTTCGCTCGATCGACTGCTCACTGATCGAGCTAATCCGATTCGATGCAGGGCCGTCATTCTGTCTGTGGCTAAAGGCAATGGGCAATAAACATGTAGTACCGGCTAGGTAAGGATTATGTAAATTTAAATTAATAAAACTGTAACCCGCTAATCCTTACTTTGTGTGATAATACCGCATAGACAAGTGGAAGTTTCAGAAACAACCTTGAACTAATGGTCGATTACACTCCATTTTACAACACCTTTTTTCGTCCAAGGTTAGTGCATCTTCGGCATCAGCATAGCTTGTCTAATCTTTATTTATATCCCCAGTTTTTTTCAATCACGCCGAACAGCATCCTTTTTTTATCTTCTTCTCATCCCTCATATGTCTATTTTATCGTCTGAAACTCCAGAAAGAAGCAATTAAACTCTCGAACGTATCAAATGCATTTTTTTCTTCTTCTGATTCTTCAATTTCTTCACTTCGTCCGCGCAGCGGCCCTCCCGTAGCGAGCAATTAAATCACGTCTTTTCTAACGACGCTGCCGTGCTGAACACGGAAGCACTCTCCTGTACGGTCACGGCCATCAAACACTCATCTGCTTAAGGTCTAGGCAGGAGGGATGCTCAGGTTCCTGTAGCTCTTGTCGAACCGTAGCTTCAGGTGTTGTTTCCCGTTTGGTGTCCCAAAACTCATCCCCGATCGAGGGTACGTGCTTTTGAAGGGCAGAGAAAAGAACTCAAACCGATAGACGAGAAAAAAAAACGTTGTGCCCCTAATGCTCTACAAAGGAAGACCTCATTTCGAATGAGGCTACCGCATTGTCCTGCGCCTTTTCATCCTGCATCCGGGTCCGGGGTTTGTTGCGTGCAACCGGAGCTTCGCCGAAGCTTTTCGATCCCACGCTATGTTGGGCCATCGAGGGCTAATAGAATTAATTACAGTGCCTTGATTATGTCGCTGCACAATTCGGGAGGATTTGTTTCATGCAGGTCCGACCAAAAAGCCATCATTTAGGATCGAGATTAGGATAGTAGTGGAGGTGATCCTTTTTTCATGGGGAGAAAGATTGGTTTGGCAGCGGGCAAGATCAAAGGATTTGATTGGTTTAGTTCAAACGTCCAGAGTTCCTGGAGAGATCTTGAATTTATTTTTCTGTGTCCAAACAACAGACCGTTGATCTTGTGCTTAGCGAGATCAAATGTTTGTTGTGTACAGCAAGCGATCAGACCTCGATATTGTAGAAGCATCTTCGAAGTGTCTTAAACCAATGGTTAGAAAACATGTCTGACCTCCACTACGCCTAGTTAGCTTGCGCTCTAACGCTAATTAATGCTCGTTAAGTGCACTTTGGCTTCGAAGGGATAATAGAAAAATTATGCACATTACAAGCAAGCCTTTTTGGACCCATCTCGTAAGGGGTTTTGCTCTCATATCGTTCCGAGACTTCGCACAGACCGCACATAACCTAACCTTAATTGCCGACCGCCAGCCGCCAAAGTGAAGCGTGTATGTCCACATAGCAACTGGTTTTTAATTAATCAGCTTTGTACGATGGTTCGCCTCCAAACTTGTCGGCGGATGTGAAGTTTGGCAAGCGCGACACGATCAGACATCAGCTGCAGTAACAATATCAAGCTGCTCAGGTATCGCACCGCCGGTCCACGCTCGGCAACAGATACACCAGATCATGCAGTGTCCATCTGTGGTGCTTATTGCTTCAAATTTCGCAAAAATAAAAACATCAGGGTCATTTGGTTATGCTTTGCTGCCACAAATGCCACACACAGAGAAACAAAAAAGATGCATTCAATAAAGCGTACCACACCGCGTGATGGTCGCGTAGTGTTCACAGATCAGCGGATCCCGCTCAGTGAATTGCACCTGCTGATTATTAAAAGTAGCTATAAAACGTTGGTACACGACCTCTCCACTATCTCGGGCGGCGCGAATGGGGTGCTGAAGAAGGTTGAGTAAAGATCACATTAATTCGCATCGAACCGGAACAGGGCTTACTGCTGAGCTTTGCCAGGCTTCGCGCGGTGACGTACCGGGGAAGGTTTTTGCATCAATCGCCACCAAGAAGTCACTGATCAGCGAACCACCCCGGTAAGACATCATTTACCTCACTCGTTAGAGGTGAAATGAGATTTGCTGCTGCTGGTGCTGCTGCGGGTTTGTTTTGGGTGTCGGAAATCGTTTCGGGACCGTTTGCGTAATCGGTGCGCTGCGCATCCACACGTAAACCGGTGATCACCTGTTCAGTGCTGCGAAGATGAGCCACCGGTGATGGGTTTGTTGGTCGCAACCGGCGCAATGCTTTGACCGGAAATTGTACCAGGCTCGGCTCGTGCGCACAAGCAGCAAAATCCAATGGAAGGCCACCAATGCAGGGGTGTCCATCGGTCTCCAGTCGGATGACCGATACGTGAGCAAAGATACGGTTACGGTTGGCTGGGTGACCGAGATGGTCCGTGCGGTCAGTGTCGACCGTAATTGGCGGGAAAGGATTGCATTTATTGTTCCTTTTGGGGGTAGGGTGGGCGCTTGTTGCGTGCGTGTCTAAACACGCGCGCGTCGATCAGTCGGAGATGTCATATTTTCGGACCGACTTAACCGGCAGAGGTCAGTAGGTTAGATGGAAGCTTCGGTAGTAGTCCAGCAGACAGCTGAACCGCGCACACGGCACTAAGCGAGTGCTGGTCGATGTCTGGTGGTGAAAATTGAAAGTGAACCGCGAACGTGCCCGGACTCGTGTGAAGGAAGATAGTGCTATAAATATCGTTCAACAAAACCGCAGCCAGGTATCGGTAACGGGGTGACCCTTTTCGATCGATCGGAACGCCCTACGGAGCGGAAGTAGTGATTGTGTTTCCTTTTCCGCGCTTCGATTAGAAAAGCAGCAATGGAAGACACTACTGTTCCGCTGTAAAGAGGGCAGAAGGTTGCAAAGGTGCAACTGTGTGGAATGTGTGTAAAGAAAATAAAAAGTTTTAACAGCAAACACAATCGACAAGGTCACCTGTTTCTGTTGGTCCATAAATACAGCAGTTTTTGGGGAAAAATGAATTTATTTAAGGGATTTATTGGGCAGTGATAAATGTAGAGCGTGTAAAGACACACACATACACGTTTAGAGGCCATTTCGCAAGAGCTACATGAAGCCTATTCGAGGGGTGTTTTCGTGTACGCGAACTGTTTTTATTCACTCACGAATTGATGTTTATTTTAAATCAGGGTCGGTGGAAATGATCATAACCAATTTGAAAGGTTGGAAGCATGTCTTGAGATCGTTCGAAAATGACATACACTGGTGTGGTTGCAGTGAAGCAAAAGCAGAGTGTTTTTAAAGCAATTAGGGTTGAGTGGAAGTATCTGCTACATATTAAGCTTGATTTAAATTGAACGTACTGTACAAGCTGTAAGTTTAGGTTTAGCACTTGCAAACTCATTTGCATGCTTTTATCGTCCCGGAATGCGAAAAGTGTATCGCATCGCTAAATGACACAGGTTATTCGGCTTTGGCATTTCTCTTGCCCAACCAAAGGGATACCATTCGACACATTGCAGCTGGAAATGGAATGTTGTGGCCTACGGTCATTGCTCATTACAAGCCAGTTGGAAAGCAAGGGAGCGATCCGGTCGTTAAAAATCACCATACCGATGGTAAACCGCAACCGTTTGTTGCTGTGTCGGGCATGCGATCTCGTATGCATTACGACTGACCGATCACCGTAGTTACTCCACCACCCTGAACCATTCGATCGATTGTTTGTGTTATGCGCAACAGTACTGATTGTTTCCGTTTTTAGTTTTCTGCCTTCAAAACATCTCATTTTTGCGTTACCGTGCGTGTGGTTTTGTTTTCCAATTCGGTTTGGCGTTATGTTGTGGTTGTTGTCCATTAGGAACACGTTGTCTTCTTCACCTTCACAACGGCTCACGTAACATTCTTTACTGTTTGTTAAAGACAACATTTGCAACCATCCTTGCGGTGCGTGCGCCAGTCCGTTTGTTTAATGTTTATTTTGGCTACCGGCCCAAGTACAGTGTCATGCCGTACTGTCTGGTGCGCCACATGGCAGTAAACAAGGTTCAGGTCCAGAGGTTTACCGTTGTTGGAATGTTGAGGTGTTTCAGAATTTTTGCCTATCCGTCACATTTGACTCAAGAACGTGATTTTGCCTCTCGTTGGGACTTTGTTTGCCCAAGGTGTACAGTTTGATCTACAAAAAAATTCTCAAAATATCTCAGGATCCCCAAGAATTCTGAGCATCAACGGTTTATTCGTGCATGAAGCATTCATCTTTTACTGGAGTCTGTTTTTTTTATCTCATAAGTCGTGATACCATTCCTTGGGGACAGTGTGAAACTTTTACCAACACAAATCTTCACCGCTGCGGGCTGCTGTCAAGATTGAGGTTCAATAAATTTTGGGTGTTGATATGGTACGGACATCGAACGTGACGTGGTCCCCTGCGGTGTCTCTAGTATCAGTAAAAAAAAGCCTGTTTGGGTCCTATAAGTTGATGGAACGTTCGGCATACACCTCTAGAGGAACCCGAACCACCCCAAAAACCCTATCTCCGTGGCTCCTATCCCCCCCGAACCACCCCGGACAGTTCAGGTTCCAGTCGTCGGCAATAACATTAATAAGATTGATTGCATCGCAATTAATGGCCGGCAGTCTTTTGGGCAGGCGCGCTGTAATCATCATCTGCGTACCGGAGAAACTGGAGGCGAAAGTAAAATACTTGGTAAAGACACAGCGTGTCTTTGCAGATGGGCCCAGAAACGTGCCACGGTACCGATGGTGGAAGATTGTGTGCAAAAATTTGCACAAAATTTGTGACCTCCAGTAATAAAAGGAGGTCTGCCGCGTCCAACTGAACAAGTAGGTCAAACGGTGGGTTATTGATCGTTGTCAACCCCTGTGGCAGAGTGTGGCTACAGTGTTGTTTTGTTTTTTGTTTTGCGCTGCTGTCTTTCGTTGTTATGTCCGACTTTCGATCAGCGCGAGTGATCGAGTTTCGCAACATCGCACCGCTTCAAAATGTGGACGGTGTGTGGTCGAGTTTGCGAAAATGATAACCGACAATCATAGGACCGTGGTAAGGAAATTGTGGAATTGAGCGTTTCCGTTCGATGTCCAGACGGTTTCTCTCTAAGTAAAAATATCGCACTGCAAGCAGAAGGCTTCTGTCTTAAGAAAGAGGATGATGCAAGTACCTGAACAATCACCATCGGTCAACTATCATCGGTATGTGGCTCCAACAGCGATGCTTCATTCGAAATTCGATTTGCGTAATTCGGCCCAGCTAGTGACACCAATGGCAACCCGATGGTGTGCACGCACGATGATTAGTGGCGACATCGCGATCAATCAGAAAGATCTTACTACTGGCCGGTGAAGTGTTGAAGTGTTGGCCACGGAAAAAGTAGTCTATGGCATCACCCTATCGCCTGAAGTCGCCAGGCGGTGTCAGCGAACCAGTGATTTGCTATTTCTGACGCGACCCTCACGGCGCGCAGGAATACAATCGAGCGTGTTCCACTCTCCTGATACATATTCATGAGATGATGGCTTTGGATGCTCCGCGTTGAGTTACGGCAGTCTTCGATCTTTGTTGCTAGCCTCATGGTCCGTGAGGTTTTCGGTGTCTGGAGAAGCACGTGAGTTTGTTGATGTTTTGCATTTGATTATCAGGCGGTTTGGCATCCACGCGACCCAGTGTGGGGTACACGCCCTAGGGATATTCAGCTTTGGAGCCGTCACAGTTTGGCGGGCCGCGATCATCATACCGAATGGTGACGGATATGGGTGAATTATTCCAATTTCACAGCATGATGATAGGACGGAACGTAGGACCGCCTGTTGAGAATTATCCGGACATGTAAACCCTTCGAGATGAGGTTTTGAAATTGATGGTACGAAAACTCAAATCTTCCTTTGCCGACTAAAATTATTGCATTCTCTAAGGCGAGATGGTAACGAATCTCTGGCATGAACCTTTGAATTTGGCATTCCCGGGCTTTAAGCCGATTAAAGCCATGTCCTGACAAGATTAAGGTAAATCTTAATCCTAAATAAAAGCCTTTGTCGCTATTTCTAACAAGTTTTGTTGCTACTTTTCTGTCACAGTGTAAGTGTGTTTCAAACACAACACGTTTCAAACGATCGTTGTTGAATTAAAGGTGTTGCTTGATTCGTTGGTTTTGATAAACGATCGAGCCTCCGGCCATCCTTACGATCGCATCGCACAATCAGGTTTTTCTACGCAGTGCCACCGTAAGTTCGGTGTTTCTCTGCTTTTGCTGTTCCTCTTCGCGCCGAAAGGGATGCGAGAATGATATGGTCATTAAAGTTTGACAGAAATTTGAGTTCCAACATTCGAAATGCACTCGTTTCGTTGCGTAGCCACTGGTAGCGAAATGTCAAGGCCACCGTGCCGTGTAAAGCGCTACATTGTTTGCGGATTTAACTTGTTAGAGTTCAACGTTTCGTTGCGGTAAGATTATGTTTGTCTTTCACAAACACTTTTACGTAAAGCATTAACCAAAGCGCCCGGAACCTGTTTGTGTTTTTTCATGTAACATCTCAAAATATTTGATTTATAACCGCAGACATTTGGATAAAGTCGGTCGTTGTTTATGTTGAAGCTTCCGTTGACATAATGGCATTTGATGTTCACATTTATATTTACGTTCTTCAACAAAAATAAAATAGTTAAAAAAAAAACAAAAGCCTTTCACTTTTAAGTGGACATCGATTTAATCGTACCGCATTGCCATATGTTTTATTGCCCCTTTGGAAATTCCCATTCTCGTTATTGCTGCCCACACACAAACCGCAACTATTTCGTTACTCGCAATAAAATTGAATCTATCACCCCTGCATGTGTTATTCCAATTCTAACATTTGGGGTTCGTCGCTTAAAACGATTGCTTCAGCCCTATCAATAAAATGACCCTTTGCACGCGGTCGCGCTTGCCCTCCTTATTTTTGCAATCGCAATTTCCGCACCAAAACTCCACTTCAAAAATTAACGGATCCGAACGATCAACAGAGGAATTGCTGTAATTTCACCTTACTGCAATCGATACAGGAACGGTTTGGGAAAACTTCACGAAAAAAAAAATGCAATAAAGTAGGGGACCGGAAAATGGTAAATGCAACAAACAACTGCAATCGTGCTGTGATGAAATCAAAATTTAATTGCATACCATCCATCCCCTACCGTTTTTGGTCCGGGTTAACGCTCACCCAACATGTCCGGTATCTTGTAATTCCATGTGCATTATGTTTTTCGAAAAAATATTCATTCGCGACATTATCCCTCACGAGCCGCGAGCATAAACGTTATGCTTGTTTTTTTTTTGTTCGTACCATATCTATCCAGGAAGGAACATTAAAAACTGCACGTTCCTGGTGTCCGATTCCGGTTTTTGAACAGCAGCTGCTGCACACCGTTAGAGAGCCCGGGTATTATCCGGGAAGATGGTCGCGCTAGGCGTGCTCACCCTATTTCCGTAAGCCAAACGCCACAATTGAAGGTCACGGACAGGGACAACCTAAATACATACACCACGGGGACAGAAAAAAAACAGAGTGTTACACACAGCACCCTATTAGCGGAGGGTCCTATCGGGCAGGGGCTTGAAGATGCATTAAGGATGACTGTGGCACACCGTGTTCGATACGCATCGCACGCTTAATTGCACTTCTCACCCAACAAATGGAACCGATCGACTGTGTACGGTCGGTACTGCCGCATCCTGTGCGATCCTTGCCAGCTGTTTTGTTTCATGGCAGCGCTCTGGTCGCGAAGCATAGCGTCTGTTTTGTTTATTGGAAAGCAAGGGGAACGATGATTGTTGAGCGGTTCTGTGCCGATCAAAATAAACTTCATTTTTGACGCATACTTCCGGGACGCTCCCAGACTGAGTACTGAGCTGTGAACCTCAATTCTGCAACGATCACTTGCGATATCTTGCGTACTGAGGAAGAAGCAAGCAAGAAGCAATCCCGTACAGTATTCAGGCTAATAAGATGCTACCAGAATTTAGCACCGCTTGGGAGTAATTGCACTTTAGCGCTTAATTGCGGTCGCTTAAGATTCTCTCCAATTTTTCGTTTTTTTTTGTCATGCGCCAAACGCCGTTTTCTCTTAGCGTGGTTTTTGCGAATTAAAATAAAACCCAAATAACTAAATCATCTAGAGAAAGGTGTGCGGAAACCAAATGTGCAAAAATTGGGTCATGGTTGCTGGGAAAGCAAGAAATGAAACGGTTGCATTATCTCAACGTGTTGCTTCTCGTGAAGCCGGCCGAAGCATGTTGTCGACAACCGGCGAACAACTGTCAACGATTTTTTGTACAGCAAAACGGACGCGCATTAGCACTGGTCACCGTTCCATTTTTGGACACACCGACAGATAAGCCGGTAACAGCTGCCGCTACACCCTACCGAAGTTAGCATGAGTCAGAGCAACATACCAAACGGCAGCAGGCTAACGAAAAATAGCTCACCAACTTTAGCACCCACCCGGGATCCTCTTCAATAGCATTAACTCACAACGAGATCTAGTCAGTTTCCGGGACACCTCTCTCGCGCGATTGCATTTAAACACACGAAAACAAAAATCGCGTATTGTTTCGCATCTTGTTTTATGATTCCGGTTGCTGAAGTTTACAACACAATCGTATCAAAAGGTGCCGGAACAGCACACAGCTCGAGATGCCTATCATCGAGCTTGATGAGAACCGGCGTAATGGATCTAAAGGTGTCAAACGTAAAAACGTTATAAAACTGTTTTTGTTTTAAATTTTCAAGTTCAATGTGACTTTGTTTCGTAACCGTGCCCGTAACGCCCCATGTGCGCCAATGAAGTTTACGAGTTCCAGGTTGCGATGTCTAGATTAAGCCATTTAACGGAATTGTGGTGTGTTTTGGGCAAACTTTGGAGTATGGTATTTCTGCAAGCATTCTTGAAGCCACTCCACTAGAAATCGGCGTTAACCTTCCGCACTGTTACGTTAAGTGTGTCCTCAAACTGTTGGCCGCCAGGTTGCGTAAGAAAATCCGCACACCATTATCCACTTAAGTCAATCGTGTGCACAAAACACGATACACTCGGCACTCAAATTCCGCCGAACGATGATGATCATCGGCACTGCAGCTCGCAAATTATTGCATTTGTTAAAGGCAGCACAGCCGCGTCCTTCGTCCACAAGAACCAAAAGTGGCTGACTGGACGCTTTTATCAACAAAAAAAAAAAATAGCGCCGTGTATCACTTTCCACCTCGGCACGATCGCCCGGGTATCAGTTGGTGTGCATATTCAACAGCTCTAGTTGGATCTGCTGTTCATCTTCGGAAGAACCCTTGGACGGCACTATTAACCTCGTACGTCCCGATTGCGCCTCATCGGTGGTAATTTATGCAAATTGCGTGGTCCGCTGCGGTTTGCCGGTGGGAAGCAAACGAAAAAAGAAAAACAACCAATCCTCCAATCTTCGTCGCCAAATGCACACATTCGCACACGCGCTGATTGATTTGTTGGATTGGCCGAGAGTGTGTGTTTGTGTGTGCTTGTATCATGAATGTATATTTGCTTATTTATTTGCCCATTGTTGTCCATCGTGATCATTCGCAAAAGTGCATTCTTTCTCGTACCGTGCGTGCGATAGTGTGGATTTTCCCGGTGGTTGATTTAGTGTCGGGTGTTCGTTTCTCGAAAGCGCTTTCAATGCAAGCTGACACAAATGGCAGACAACGCGTCTACGGGAGGATGGCGAGGTCATTCGGTTGGGTGCACTGGAGACACCGCCATCTCGCTTGCTCCATAATCGTGCCGATGTGTTGTACGGATGCTTTGTGATGGTAATTAATGTGACTAATCATACACCGCCACTAATTCACGCACTGTTCGTACGTTGGCGTGAAGGTGGATAGATTCGAACAATGTAGGGTTTGTTCTGGTTCTGGTGTGCGTGAGGCGGAATCGGATTTTTAGTGACCATACTCCTCTGTAAAATGGGAGTGGTAGCTCTAATACATCAGTAGTGGTAGATTGGCTATGGAAATTCAAGTTTTTTTTGAATTACTTGTTAAATATCTTGTGCGAAAAATGAAACCAAAATCCAGAACATGACCTTTAGACATAGAATTTTTGTAATTACTATAATAAAATAGACGAACAATTGATCCACTCGAACAGCCTTGTACCTTGCACGCTTCTCCACCTGCGCGGCTGCCGTAATGCGTAGGATTACCGTTTCGAGGCACCTGCTGGAGATCGAATGCATTTTCCTGTCATTTGACCCTCACCCAGCCAACCACCAATTAAAAGCTACCCTACCATCTGCAGCCTACGGACTACTTCAGCTCGGTAGCCTGCGTGTTAGAATTAATCGTAATTATGACTACCACAGACGAAGCCTTGGTGGAGGGTTTGCAGTAAGAGAGAGAACTGACGATGGAGTTTCGTCTGAAACGCCTAAACGACCATCGCGAACGAACCATTTTTGGATAGGTTTGTAATGACTCCACCGACGCAAGTCGACATTCAACGCACCAAAGCCCAACCCTTTGATCACATGAGAAGCCCTTCTGTCTGCGCTTCAATTCCAAACACTCCAGTAGCGTCATCGATCAGACCCAACCGAACACAGCGCATTTATTCATCGTATTTGCTTAATGAAGTGAATCTAATTAAATAACATTGCTCGCTCGCTCATCGGTGATCGGGGTATATAGGCATCACCGGAGAAGCCCGCTCGCAAGTCATCAGCTAATAAAGCAACAAATCATTTATCGTGCCATCGTGCCTTTGATACGCCGTCTCCTCAACCTCGACGCCATTACACAACCACAATGCCATTGCCCTTCGGTGTTGTCGGGTACGATCGATGCACATGCACCGAGTGGCATTCGAATGCATATATGCTCCCCGGGAAGCTGGATCATTGTGTGGGTTCGGTTTCGGCGATGGGAAATGTTCTGTTGAATTTGAGACAAACAAAGTTAGTCATGTTCACCATTCCAAGGGGCTAGGGTGTTTGCGCATGAATCCACATCTTTGTGCGTCGGGAGGAACGATCGTCTCGCAAAGCAGTGAAGAATGCATTCGTGACAGAGAAATCTTTCGACGGTGTGTGTGTGTGTAGCGTAAGGGTGGAGACGAGCGGGCGTCAATTAATTTCAATAATAACTCACTTGTTTTAATCGTCGTCACCGACGTTCATCGTTCACAGATTCCGCGGGCATCTTGCAGAAGTGGAGCAAGCTACGACGCCGCTGTGCATCGTTCAAGTCAGTCTCCGGTCCGGCATCGCTCGATTCGGACACCAACTTCATCTTGGCCGAGCATCCAGGTCACTATCAGATCATCAGTACGGCGACTGGCTCACCGGTACCGCCCCGTGCCGCGCTCGTACCGAGCCATAACCTCGCCAGTCAGTCGAAGCACCAGTCCTCGGCCCAGCCGCATCATCACCATCATCCGCTGTATCACGGGCACCACCATCACCACGGGCACCATCCGCAGCACCATCTGTCACACCGGGGCCACGCTCACCAGCATCATCATCATCTTCATCACCATCATCACCATCATCCGCAGCATCAGAGCCATCTGCATCAGCAGCAGCAGCACCAGCTCCATCATCATCCGCTCGTAGACTACCCACTTCCCGGCAGCCACCTACTGGATGGGCCACCGCTCGCGTCCGGATACGATCCAAAAAACTGGGAGCTACGCCACTCGAGCTCTTCCTCCGCGTCCGCCTCGTCGTCCTCTACCATCGGTGCGCCGCCAGCCATACCGGCGACAGGTCTTGGTCCATTTCCCGGTGACGAGTACTGGCAGCACTTTTCTCACGAACCGAGCGATGTCAAGCTGTGGCGTCTAGGTGCGCATCAGACGTACGCTCACCGAATACACGTGAATCCGCCCCAGCGGCGCAGTGCGCACAGCATCGACTGGGAGTACAACGTGCAGCGGTACGAGAACATGTGCGACAATATGGCACCGCCGCAGCGGATCTTCCGTACCGAGAAANGCCGCCAGCCATACCGGCGACAGGTCTTGGTCCATTTCCCGGTGACGAGTACTGGCAGCACTTTTCTCACGAACCGAGCGATGTCAAGCTGTGGCGTCTAGGTGCGCATCAGACGTACGCTCACCGAATACACGTGAATCCGCCCCAGCGGCGCAGTGCGCACAGCATCGACTGGGAGTACAACGTGCAGCGGTACGAGAACATGTGCGACAATATGGCACCGCCGCAGCGGATCTTCCGTACCGAGAAGTTGCAATACTACGACGAACTGTCGGATGTGAAGCGAACGTCCGCACCAGATCCCGGGCTCGGTGCCGGTGTCGAGAGCAACGGGGGCATTAAGGTGGCCAAGGAAATCAAGCTGCCCAGTCTGAAGACGTTCAAGTCGGCGTCGATGCGTCTGCCGGGTCAGAAATCATCCATACACGAGGTGCAGCAGCTACTGCGGAGTAAGTTTAACCGGATACATGCGGGATTGCGCAAACGAAGAGCACTGTCCGTGC
This sequence comes from Anopheles rivulorum, assembly GCA_018908115.1. Lineage (NCBI taxonomy): Eukaryota > Metazoa > Arthropoda > Insecta > Diptera > Culicidae > Anopheles > Anopheles rivulorum. The sequence continues at coordinate 21,889,001 of STHB01000010.1, forward strand.
AGGAGGTGTTCCAAGTTCCAGGCACGGCTCCCGCACCAGGTGTAGTTCAGGCAACACCGACGAAACCCACATTCTATGTGCCTTCGCCGCTGGTTAGTGAACGAACTCCACACCGTGGTGTGACGCCGCGCTACAACGAAGAGGATGAAGGCGATGGCATCAGAACTCCGTTCCTGGACGAGGAAGATGGTCCGGATTGTCAGGATCACGTACCCTCCGGACGGCAAGATGAGGATGACGGACCCGTCAGCTTACCGTACATCAGCGAAACGATGCTGGCCGGCGAAACGGCCGCCGTGAAAAAGGTTACCCTTAGAGCGACGGATCACAGTCCCAGCCCGCGCAAAGAACGCACCAAAACCTGGTACCGAAGTATAGACTTTAATGCGGCGCTACAGAAGCTTGACGCTCAGCGGTACTCGCTCGACACCTCCACCAAATGTACACCAAAGAAACAATCCGAACCGGAACCGGCAGCTAAGGAGCGGGCGAAGCAGGACAACACCAACCGGACCACCGTTGAAGAATCCGCTACCAAACCGAACTTTTCCATCGGAGGGCGCGTGAGTTTGCGGGAACGCGTAGAAAACATGAACCTGAGCCGGTTGCGGCCCTCTAAGATGTCTTCGGCTAGCGGTAACGGTGGAAGTCCAGTACCTCCGGTGGCCGTCGTCAAGAAGATATCGGACGCACGCAAGATACGGCCCCGTAGCCACTCGCCGTTGAAAAACATCAAGATAAACCTGTCACCGGTAAAGAAAGCGACCCCGGCCGGCACACCATCGCTCGGCGGTGACAAACCATCCAAGCGGGAATCGATCGGTCTGTTCGGTCGGCTAAACCGGATGATGCATCAGCACGGTCTCGGTGGACTGTCGTCGGGCGATAAACCAGCGGACGCTGGCGCCCGCAAACAGAACGGTAAAGCGGGTTCGCAGGTCGCAACCGGCAGTGCATCCAAACATGGGCCCGAGGACAGTGCGGTGACTTCCGCGGTCGGTACACCGACCGTGACACGCACCGGAACCGATAAGGCAATCGTTAGCGGTAGCAATCTGGGCGTCAGTTTCGGTGGGAATGTTAGTAAACAGTCGACGATACAGAAGCTGACGCAGCTCAGCAGTTGCAATCGGCGGGAGCAGCAGCAGCAGCAACAGCAACAGCAGCAGCAGCAAGTGCAACAGCCGAAGACGGAAACCGCACAAGAACGTGACCGGAAATCCAAACAGGTGAGTAGAAGGGCTTTGTACGATCTTTACCTCTTTGTGGTGTGACAACGCTGAGGTTCTTTATTTTGTGTGTGTGTGTGTGTGTGTGTGTGTGTGTGTGCTTCGTGTTCGGAAACTATGAGCAGTTCGCATAATGGGGTGGAATTTTTTTTCAAATCTGGAGAATAATGTTTGGACCTTACGGTTAAAAGTGTCAGGCACTCTGAAAATTTGGACATTGAGAATGATGTCCAAAAACCTGGATTTTGAGCTATGAAGCTACTGCGCCTGGTCTAGACAATCTTAATGAAGGGTTTGTCACTTTTCCTAGTGAGAACAGTTACTATTCCACCGAGAGCTTAATAGACATGTACATAGCGGAACAGCTACTAGTTCCGCACGTGTGCCTCATCTCCACAACGGACAGGGTCAGATCTCACTGATTGTCCATGTAAGTAAGTGTTGAAGTAACAACAAACGATGTAGCACTTTTAATTGGGCACCAACCATCTTCCGGTAACAACGCCAGCCCGTTACGTGGCTTTTCCCACCATTTGTTCAGAAAATCGAAGAACTTCCCCACGCGTTCAGGCCCTTCACTGGAACGCTGCGTTGATTGTATTATACGATTGTCAAACATTATTATGCTAATCATGTGCCCGGCTGGGTCTGGTGTAACAGCGGATGAACCTTATCCAGCTAGAACAATAATCACTAAAAGCACAAACAATCGCCGCAGGCCAGCAGGAAAGTGATCAGTTTCACACCCACACGGCACACCGGGTTGGTGAAAAGCATTGCTGATGGTTAAGTGTGCTATCGAATCAGCGCCGGGCCGAGGATGGCGAGAGAGGGCGACTCCGACGACTTGTTGGCAGCTTGTTCTTCCACGCTACAAACCGCACCGGTGTTGTGCTAACGCTCGGAAAAGTCGGAACTGATCAAAGCGAACGCAAGTTGGCCTGTAGCGAATGACTCCTACACGTGACCCGAGTAATTATTAGAAGGTGAGACCTGAACCAAGGAACAACAAAAAAGCAACATCGTTCGGCACCGTACAGGTCGTGTTCGAGGCGGACTGGGAATGAGGCCTTCTTGCTAAAACTTTTTTGGAAGAAAAATTTAAAATGTTAATACGACTTTCGGTTCTTTCTTCGGCGTTTCGACGCATCGCTTGTTGGGGGCATCTGCGTGACCCGTCACAGTTTTTGTTTTTGGTTTGCGTCCAAGAATCACGAACTCCGTATCATAATTTTAAAGGTAAAGCTTTTTTTTTGCTTCCGACGACAAGTCTGGCTGGAGGCTTAAATTTATTGCTCTGGTATGTTTTTAGTGTGCGGCCATTTAACGCCGCTAAAGCACCGTCCGGGGTGTGTGCCGATGGACACTTCAAAGCTGCGTCGGGCGTTGTGGAGCTGGAAGTAAAGTTCAACACGATGACCAATTTGTAACCATAAGCGGTTACATGTCGGTACGCCTTATCCATTCGCCTCAGAATGTGAGTCAACCTTCCGACGGGTTTAGTTCCTTCGTGTTGGAGCACCTGTAATCCAACAACATCTGACAGAGGGCATGTCGGTATTGCTCAATACGTTCCGACCTCGGCGTGGCTGCTCCGATTCCTCCGGAAGGTCCAATAAATCATCATAGGCTCCGTATGCCGTGAATACCGATGTCACATACCACAGCTAATGCCGGCACTCACAATCAACCAGCCAGTCCGTCCGAATCGGTCGCGAGCAGCAGAAACTGGAACCACCGACTGGCGCTGATTGTCGAAGGCAATTGCCACACATAGCCTCCCATTCTTGCTCGGGAATGTTTTGTCCGCGTTTTTGTTTGTTCTCCAACAAACGGAACACGCAATCAGCTCCAAACTGGAACGAAGAGCTAGCGAGTGAGCGGTCCTCGGGTTGAGTGCCGGTGTGATCACAATCAGCAAAAACTGTGACCCTAGACAATGTCCAGATTTTGTGTGAATTAGTAGGCATCAACGCTTGGTCGTGATTAATAACTTCTCATCCATGGTTTGATTGTCGGTCGATAAGCGCGTCGTACGCGGTCAGTTTAATTCGCTTTATGCATCCAGTTTGTGTGCGTGGTTGAGATGGGAAAGGCCGGAGACATCTCGTTATTCAACGACCATCATGTCTCGGCAGAATGTTGGAATGGTCGCGCTAATTCCGGTAGAAATTGGACGCTTCCGCCTCTGGAGAGAACTCTTGCGATTGCAGTTTGTTTGCGCGTGGCAAGTCATTCGGAAGTGCTAGAAAGAAAGGAAGTCATCTGAAGAGTTAATCCACTTACTTTGTGTCTCCTGTCCGTGAAGTATAAAGTAAACAGTTACATTCCAATCACATCGAGTCTCTAGCCACCACAACAGGTGTTTCGTTTGTGCACTACGACTTGCTACTGGCATCCAAACAGAAGGCAAAACATTAGTCCCTTCTTGTGAGCTACAGCTTTTCATTAATATGGTTCCGACCACCAAAAAAAAAACTAACAAGCTATTTCCATAACTGGCAGAAGTTGACGGAACGGGTTGTTGTACCTTTTTCCTTTTTTTTTTTGTTTGTTGTTGCTGTTGGGCTAATTTTCGTTACCATTTAAACAGATGAACCCATTCCCATGCTCGTTGGTGGTTTTGTCATGGCGCCTAGTTTTATGTTTTGCTGTCTTGTTTCCTTGCTTCTGGTGCCCTAATTTTGTTTGATGAGCAATGTGGTTTAAACGCTCGGAATGGAATAAGTTCAAGTCCTACAAGACGGAAAAGTAAAGGAATTTTTTGGTACAACTAAGTAAAACAAGCTTATTACAACGCAATGTATGACAAACAATTTAGCATTACAACACAAAGAACTATTGTGTCATCTTTATAAATATTTCTGGTGCAGCTGGTTGCAGCTTCTTTGCTTGTAGCATTGTTTTATAGTGTTTGTAACCGTTTCTCTCAACCCACGGGAACCGGAAACCTTATCTTAAGCTTCAATAAGCTTCACAACACTCAGCCATCTTTGTAGCGATCCACTTGTTGGTATCATACGACATCCATAAAGCAATAACGCCAAAAATCACGACAACGAACGGTATCGTAAAAGCCAAATTTGTCAACTGCATCTGATCGTCCGGTACGAATGTGTCAGGAAGTCGGACAGCTATTAAGCGACCATAAAGTTGTTCATTTTATAAGTAGTTTTGAGTGGCGGACTCACAGAGATTCGCCGAGTGAAGTCACCCGGCGCCGGTGTTTTATTTCTATCCTTTTCGGTTGTGCCATTTTATTAAGTTCATAAAACCGATGGCTGATTAGATCATCGATATCGGAAATAAGCAAGACACTAACGATATGGGTTGTGTCAAGCAACGCGATGTGCACAAAACCATCCGATCGCTTCGTTTGCCTTCCCGGAAGCTGACAGTTCACTTGTGCTGAAGCGTGCCACGATCAGTTATCAGTCCCAACATGCCAAACCTTCCAACAGAAACCTGCGAAAGGCTTAACGAAACGGTGCGTTCCGATAAAAGGCATATCTTTTAATGGATATACATTTCGAGTCCGATTTTCTCCTGTTTCGCATTTAAATTTATCCGTTCACGAAAAAAAAACCGTTTATCACCCAAGTGCCCGATGAGACGCAACATTCGGGAGGGCGCTGGATGGGAAGGAAACCTCAAACAAACGTTCCATGCAAACCCTCACAGGACGTGATCGTTTAAAGGGTTTTTTTTCTCTCGCACTGGAATGCATAATTTTTTCTTCCCCATGGTGATTTAATTGGATCCCGACCGACCTCTATGGCCGGTACACGGTTAGGCTTTCAGCACCTTTTCATGGTGGGCTTCCCGAAAAAAAAAGGGAAAACAATGATCACAGATGCGTCCGGCGATAGTGTGTGATGGACCGGAACAACTCACCAAACGGAGCAGAATTTCGATTCCGGTTGATTTTGGATCCGATGGTTCCAGCCAGGGTGGGGTGACACAATGGCGAGCATGCAGGTGGCTCGATTCCGACCTAAACGCTTTTAATAAACAGGAATGCTCAAGCAATTCATTAACAATCCCGGATGTTGACGCGCGGTGTATGCAAGAGGGCTCGCGCCTTCCCGTATGCGATCGCAGAAGGAAAAGATCGACAGTTTCGGTGAGATCGTTTAGCTCGTCACTTTCTCATCAGCTTGGTTTGTTGTGACTGGGAAAAATTCTGAGGGCACCAGTATTTACATTGGCCCAAATTGTCGTTCGTTACTCTGCTGGAGGTAAAAGCGTAGCGTTGTTAATAAAGATACATCTTGGTCGCTATATCCGTGCGCCATGCCGGCATTGCATCTTGTCACATCCCAGCTCGCTGCAATGTAAATATCTCAAAATTCCCAGTCGAGAATGAAATTGATATTTCATGTCAGCTCCTTTATTTCGTATCCCACATTCTTCTTCAATAATGGATAAAATGAGGAAGGTCATGTCCAGAAATTCAATACTCACTCGGACGCGTTCTAATGCGTAATTTAATAAGAAAAATTATTTCTTCAATCATTTTTGAGAATTCTACTTTTCTCTCTTATATCTCCTCTTGAGATTTGGAGATTTAACTGCTGGAGAAACTTTGTGAGATTAACAGTCGAAACGGCAAACTTTATTCGCATGATCTTTCAATTAATTTCCTCATGTTGAATTATAAACGAGCCAGAGTAACTCAGATGTTTCTTTTCGTACCGCTTGACATAGTTCGATGTTAATTAGTGCAGTTAGAATATATCTTCATTACAAATGGTTCGAATTAAGAACGAATCAACTCAGGCAACTTTTACATAAACCATTGCCAGCATAACATTCTTTTCCACTAATTGATCTTTTGCTGCTGCTAATCTATCCTAATGGGCAATCCAGAATACGGTTGCCGGTATAAAATTATGCATGGTTTTTACCCAGTCGTGTTCACAATTGATCTGCCCAACGTTAAATCTTGATCGGATAAAGTTCTTCTGTCCATCATGGTAACTCGTTTGATGCTTGGTGGACGATCTTCCAACAAAATGCTTCCCCAGCGTGGATGCTCTGTCCAAACACGAACAAGCATCGCCGGCACAATTAATCTGCCGCACAAATCTAGCCGGCTCATGCCTGTATGATCGGTTTCGGTTGATCCAGGAAGTAAAATGATCCCCATGCCAATTATTTCGACCGATGTGTCTGTCTGCCCAACGAGCGAACGCCAAACGTGCATGGAATGGAAGATGTACGGCTGTCGTGTGTTCGTTTGTCGTTCGTTTCCCGCGACTTGGGTGGAATTATTGCAGCCTTTTTTTGTGCTATTTTACTTCGCCAACCATCATGACGACCTTGAAAAGTCCACGCGCTGCTCAACAAGCGCGTACCATGTAATGAGCAAACGAGCCCGAAATAGAGCCACGCTGTTGCAAGATGATCACGTTCTCATCCTACCGGACGTTACGATTCTTCTTAGGCAGATCTGTTCGATTTCAGGAGAATTTTAAGCAGTTGCGTAAAGCGGTACGCCGAGCGTGATGAAAGCAAAAGCGAAATATTCGTGGGCACTCGATCCAAACATATCGCGCCCAATCATCTCTTCTTTGTTGATGTGGTGGAAATAAAAAGCGATCAGCTACCGGGCGCTCGAGGCGAATCTTTGGCCAACTAAAGGCGGAAGGATTTTCTTAGTTGGTAGCCTGTTTATAACTGCTTAATGGCCGGCATGGCGTGGGACTTGGAGCGAGAACTGCGCAAAGAAATCCTATCCTTTCGAACATCATTCCTATCTGGCTCGAAATTCCCGATAGGGAAGTGATCCCATTTGATCGTGTCATGGTGACTTGCGTGAGCTGTTAAACGAGATTCAGCAAACGGTAGATGGGTTCTCCGTTTTTTTTTCTGCTTCGATGGTTTGGGAGACACTCTTAACCTCCCATTTTAATGCGATCGACATTAAACGAGATTGTTGCCATACTTGATGAACATGGGCATCCAGAGTTCGGAAATTGTAGTAAGGTGCAAAAAATAAGGTGATGACAGTACCGCCAGTACGTTATTTAGTGATGTACACGGACGTAAGTAAAAAAAAAAAGCGCTTGATGTGCGCTGATCACTTCCTCGACGTTCATCTTCTTGCTGGCGATTGATCGCATCGATGTCTAGGTTAATCGATTCGCTACGTGTAAAATTGGTGTCGGCAAATTAAGAGCCGTGCAATGATGGCCCTATTGTGCTGCTCCGGATTAGTTAAAAGCGTTGCCGTTCCCTCTGGTGGATCCGGTGTAGAAACCAATTTACGCTGAGATCTATATCTTGGGAGTTTTTCCCCCAGAGTCGACTATTTTACCCAGAAAAACTGCTAAGAAGCGTCTTATTCCTTAAGTACTTTCTTTGAATCACAATTGAATGAATGTAATAATGAGAAACCTATTCTTATGTTAGCCACAATGGTCTGTATTTTTGGTTGATAGACCTACTCATCATCTGCCATTCCAAACCGATCTAACAATTGTAAAATAATTGAGATGTTGTGTTCTTAGAAGCACCTTGCTCTAATTTAGGATCCTCGTCCAGAAGTCAAACATAAAATCGAACGATCCATCACACAAATAGAGCAGTAGTGAGCACTAATTCCTTCTCAATGCTACCATGCTTACCACTCGATCAACAAGATCTGCCCTAAAATGGATTAAACTCGTAAGGTTTGTTTAATACCTATAGCATTACCAGTTTTTAATTTGAACTAGTTTTTGTCTTGTTTTGGCTATGTTGAGAATTGTAAGCTACCATTCACATCTACAACGACTTCGGAACGGCTTCATCTGCAGACCCGTTGGCATCGGTTTTCCAGGTTCCAAGCGTTCTGCTCATTGCCACGGTCAGTGGCGCTACTCAGATGGCGACCACATTGCACAATGCCTAACCACAGCTCGTATGCCCAAAATGGTATACAAAACGCTTCTGATGTATCGCGTTGCTATTAAAAAAACAACCGTCAACCCACGACTTCTAACGACTCCGTAGGTGATAGACGTGTCATGTGTGTGTATTTTTTTGGTTGTAGTTCAAAACAAACATGTAAAATAGACCATCAAAGCGAGCAAACAGTTTGGACAGACAGACCATTCGTCAACCATCTGCCCCGGGTTGGCTGGTTGTTGATCGGCGATAAGTGATCGCGTAGACAAGATCCGTTTGATCAAATGTTACCGACCGTGTAAGGATACGGAACGCGACACGCATAGTGGTGACGCTTATGGTACAGGCGGCAAAACTATAAAGCTGTCAAACCACTCAAAACCGCGTCAATCTCCAGAACCCCTCGGCCAGAAATCATCCAATAGCGTGCACCAATGGATTCATTAGGGGGCACTGTGGATCGGTTTTCCACGCGGACGCGAATATCGCCAGCCATCCATCCGGCCACGGTGTGCCCGGGGTGTCATACAAACAGTAACATCATTGTTACAACCCACGTGGGCAGCGAGCTGGATCGCGATCTTTGTGCACCCATGCCGTACGGGTTCGGAGCGTACGGTTGCAGCAAGCTTTCGGACATCTTGAGCGCGTGTCGCTGCCGCACCGATGTGGGCTGGAAACATAAAAACGCGAGTTCGTTGCTCAAGCGTGAATCATAATGGTGGCGGCGTTGCGAGTAAAAGAGGACCAAAAGCCGATCGATTGATTTGTAATTATGTTCACCGATCTGTTCGCGTAGGTTGACGGGGTGTTTAGCAATTAAGCAAAATTAATCGTTCTACCGACCATACAGCGATCGCCAGCGAGGTGGGCGTTGAGGAAAGTGTGTGCGTGTGTGTGAGGGTCTTTACTTTTTTCCTCGATAGATTTACAACATAATTAGCTATTATTCAGGCAAAAACTTGACTTATTACACCATTGAGCTGTGACCATTCGGCAGACGGTTAGAAAGCAACGATAAAAGAAATTAAAAATCCAATTGCTGAGGAGCAATCCGGCGAAGATGAGCCTGAACCGGCACTGGTAAAAGCTTTACGACACTCTTTAACGACTACAGTCCCCTGCTCGGAGATGTGATAATCCCGCCAAAGTACCGTAACGTCTCCCGAAATCGCGATGACCTTTTGTTTGGAGGATTCGTATCGGATAGATACCAGAAGCCAGACCCGGGAGCATTAATACACCAACCAAAACTGAGGGTTACCATAAGAAAACAGCGCAGTGCTATTAAGCTGGCCGGGGAAGCGAAAGAAATTGCACCGGAATTAAGCTTTTCGGACTTCATCAGCTGTCCGGGGAAGTAAATTACTATTTTTTTTTGCGAGCACGCACGCCTCTGCGCACATTACACCGTCCGCGCGAGTTGTATCGCTCACTCATTTTATGTGCCATTGTTTTAAAACCGAAGAAAGTTTGGTGGGCTCTAATGGTCGCCTTTGGAATGATTCCATTCCGACCTCAGCGACACGGTTTGGGGCAGATGAAGCGATCCTTCTGGAGGTGGATTGTTTTATGGCGTCATCGGGTGTGGTTGCTAGTAAAGACATCAGCTCGGTTGGGTGGTTCCAGTTCACAAGATTATTTGTTTGGTTTTATGTTCCACTAGATCAGACATGGAACTAAATGGAATTTAACAGATGTTTGTTCCTCTTGTACCTTCATATTGACCCACATTAAGGGTGTGTGTGTTTTTTTTAGAATAATAAGACATATTTCTTAATTAATTTAAAGCCTCTTCAAAAATATAGATACAGAAAAATACAAACACAGATAATATAAAATTCGTATATATGATGGCTTCGTTAATGAAACCTTCAAACACGTGATACGCTGTAAAATAATCCCACAAATCAACATCTTCCAACAGCATGCCCTACGAAATGTCAAGTTGTCGGCGAACCATTCATTACCCCATCACCATCTTTGAGCTGACGGATGGCATCAACCAAGCGAATCGATTCCCTTGAAAATGTCTTTATTTCCCCGAAGTTCACACTATCCGGCAAAAACAAAACAACACGCTAAAAGATTAATGTCAAACGATCGACCACAGCAATGACTGATCATTTAAATAAACAGTCAACAATCAACGATTTCCCTTCAATGCTCGCTAGACGCAACAACACGAAAAACTTCCCCGAAATTGATGAGTTTAATGTGCGTTACTATTTACACCGAACCAAACCGTACGGAGCACGCCCTTTTTCGGAAGGTCGGCTTACCAACGGTCGGTGATTATCTGCCACCCAAACAAACCGATCGATGGTGGCGTTTATCGACAGCAAGCGACTCTTGAACACGATGTCCCACGCACTGTGGGACGTAGAATCGATCGCCTCTTATCGCAGGTGATTCAACAGAAAAAAAAGACCGTTGCACCATTCCAACGTGACGCCAGAAGGTGCACTCACGAAACGCGACCATCGATCCCACACATTTTCTGACCATTTGCCTGCACGTTGCACGAAACTCGCGTATGGTTTTTGATGCCATTTGTTGTTTGTTGACCTAATCAACCCGTTTACCGTCGGTTTGGTTAGTTCATACGTGGTGCAGCTACATCATGCTCAGTTGTTACAGCTGTCAGTCGGTGTGCTCTAAATCCACGGACACCAATGACGAGAGGTCCTCATCAAAACGCCCACGAGATCAGTATGCTCGTGTTTGATTGAAAGGACGCGGACACAGATTTTGTTGGTGCAAGAAGAACTAACTCGTCGGTATCATGATTGTTAGGCATCTGGAGGACGGATATTGTGCTGTGGCCTTCACCTAGGGACGGAGATCTCGCGGTGGAGATGTGTGTTGCTCATGACCTCGGGTGTCGTAAACGCGTGCCGCAATTGTTCCAGCAAATGCAGGGAGTGTTTCGGTGTGTGCATTATTTTTATTTTTACAATGGAATGCTCAAACGGTTCATCCGTAGCTGGGGGATTGCCTTAGTTAATTCAAGTCCGCTTGTCCGCTACCACATGGCCTAGACAACATTACCCATGAAGATGGTAATGGTTTCCCATTCACCCGACTCGGATGCTGTTATGATTGTTTGTTTTTACTTGTTCCTTTTCCTCATAGATCATCCGCTCTATGTGCCAGTAGTTCTGCCAACCAGGCAGCACAATTTCACCTCTCCCAACGGAACAGACAGATATATTTATACGGTATACGAGTGGTGCTACGAGTCAACATTTATAAAGACATGCGTTTCCGCGAATTCTTAGTCAAGTGTTTACGCCACATGCGGTCAACGGCCGTTGTCGGTTAATTCGTTGGACCTTTCCATACTGGCCTGACAGCATTGATTTGAAGAACGTGCTCGGAAGTCATAATTAATAGAAATTGGAGAAAAAATGATTTACTACACGCTTCTCGCCCGTCCNCGGAACAGAGAGATATATTTATACGGTATACGAGTGGTGCTACGAGTCAACATTTATAAAGACATGCGTTTCCGCGAATTCTTAGTCAAGTGTTTACGCCACATGCGGTCAACGGCCGTTGTCGGTTAATTCGTTGGACCTTTCCATACTGGCCTGACAGCATTGATTTGAAGAACGTGCTCGGAAGTCATAATTAATAGAAATTGGAGAAAAAATGATTTACTACACGCTTCTCGCCCGTCCCGACCCTGTCTACTTTTGGATGCGTTCCGGCGGAATATTTTGTACACGATTCTTGTATAGATATCGCAATTGTTACACAAGGCACGCAGGAAGATACACGGGAAGTTCTTGAGTGCTGTTCGAAGGAGAACAACATTACTTATTCAAACTTCCATTTTAGCAAATGATCCCCGTTACTAAGCAGCCAAATGGCACAATCAGCTGGGAGCTGTACGAATTTCGGTCCCGCTACGCTAATGTGTGGCGCATGCTATGGTGGAGCTCACTGTTATGGCACTGACTTGTGTTAGAACAGTTAGATATTCTACGGCAAAACGGTACGACGTTCCGTTACTTACGGACATTAAGTGTGAGATGTTCGATAAGAAGTTCCGTGCCATGAGGATCGTAAAACCCCCCCATTTGTACGACAAGTCGTATGACAAGTCATTACTCAACGCAATATCAGTTGCGCAACAGAATAGGATGAGATGGATCAGGTCGTTCCGTTTATGATTATTTTCCCCTCTCTGCGGCGGAAGTTACATCAGTTCCATCACGAATAGTTTTCGATTTAGATTTAACTAATTTTGTTACTACTTTTCTTTCCACTATGGGAGAGAAAATTTGCACAAAGTGCTTTGTTTTGCTTTTCGACTTTGCCTGCTGTCCACAAATTAATTTCCACTCCCTTTCGCAAACACTCGCCTCGGTTGGCATCTTACACCATCCTAAGCTTTCTACCAGCAAATCGTTTTTGTTTCTCTCTCAATCTTTCGCCAAAAAGCATCTTGTTGCTACAAAAAAAACATACAAGAAGAGGCCGGAAAACAAATGAACCCGATCATCCGACTCATCTAAATTAGCCAAATCAATTAAGGCGCACCACAAAACGTTAAAACCACAACCAACCAGCCAGCTGGCTGCTGCTGCTGTTGCAGTGCCGAATTTCACGCAGGTCTGCGAAAGTGCTGCGCTACCGGGTATGCAGCGGGCAATAATTAGACCAGAGCAGACTAGAGAAGACCGGACACTCCGGCCGGACTAGTGAATGCTGCAGCACGGTAGATTTCGTGCAAACCATGCAACCCGGACAGTTGCGATCGATTTTACAAAAGACCCTCGTTTTTTCACATTATTTGCTTTAGTATTGTTGGCGTGAGGTTATGTTTTTCTTTTTGCTATGTCTCCTACATTCACGAAAATAGTCTGATCTCTTCCGCCCTCGATCGCCGGTTTTTTGACACACTCTTGTACGCTCGCTGTGCTCGGTGGAAACAGTGCTTGCTGACAATTAAAAAGCACCAGAAGCGCATTGAGATCAACGGGTCATCGTTACCGTGATGAAGACAAGTTTAAAACAACTTGGGGCAGCTTGGGGCAGCTTTATGCGAGATTTTTGTTTCTTTTCCCCGGTCAAATCCATTACGCACTTGATGCGACTGATCTCTAGTGTTTTAAAGTAAGATCACTCCAGAAACCGTAAGCTGACACAACTGACTCGAAGAATTGAATCGAACACTAGATTCATGCGGTACGAAATGTCGAAAGAATGGCCATACATCATCCATTAGTGACTAATATTTGAAACTATTGGAGATTCTGGGACATGACGAAAAAGAATGACGCATCAGTTGGACTTCTACGGGCTGAAATCGATCCTTCCGTCTTCATTCGATCTTTAATCATTGGATATTCGCCCAATCAGAGAATGTCACTTTATTCCTGTTTTTACACGTGACGTACTACCAACCCAAAACTGTAACTCTGTGTCTGTTGTGAGGCCTCTGTTTTTGGAGCGATGTCTCATTGAACAGAACAGTAGCGACCCAAGAAAGTAAAACGTCTAACGGGGAACGCATTATGCTAAACATTCTTTCTCCTGCCCATCGATGATCATGAGGTTTTTTATTGTATTTTTTGGAGAACCTAGTCATCAGTCTTTCCAGTTCTTTATACCCTGCAAGCCGTTGTCACTGTCCGCTTAAGGTACCAATAAGGTACACCGAACCGACGCCGCCAAATAGGCAAGATCGGAAGACAATTTATGGCTCCCATCTAATTTTGTGCCATATAACGAACCCACCAACCCGCCATTTTCTCCCAAAGGGTTTGTGGGGCATTTTATATCCTTTCCATTGGCTGGTGCTGGTGCAATAAAACAAAAAAAAACTTCCCGGCACACACACACACAAAAACAATGTTACCCACCCGAACCACCGCTTCTTTGTGTTGTCCGCAGAGCGAAACAATGCGAAACCGTTCATATGATCGTTGGCGATCATTTGATACGTTGCTGCCGTTATGCATTTTATAACCCCCGCAACCCATTTGGAAAACCTCCGCGTCACTCACCGCGCGCGCTTGTGTGTGTGTGTGTGTGTGCTTGCGCGTTTTGATGATAAATAAAAGGAAAATATTTATGCTTTATTAACAACACCGACACACATACACACACAATGGTTAACAAATATGGTGCGTTGGTGAGGTCAGACTGGTTTCTAATCGAATTAATGTGCGTGCCGATTAAACGTTGAAACTGCCATTGCGACATTTCCCGGTGAGTTGAGCTGTGGAGCTAGGGAGCTTTGTAGTGAAGGGGAAATGGTTAAAAATTGCCTTTCAATTCATGAAACAATATGAAGGAATGTTAGTAAACTTTCTGCTTTTGATTGTTCATGCATAGATCAGACGATCCTTCAGCAAATATACATTCAACTAATTTATAATAATTCTAATTCTCTGTTTCTAAACTATTTTTATCATAGATTTCCGAATCAACCGTCAGCACCGGCTTGGCCAAATCGAGCGCTGGCATTACATTCGCGGACGGTAGCAAGCTTGGAACGGAACATCTGCGCCATCTGAATCGCCACACGGCCGAAGATGAGGAGGATGACGACGAGGATAGCATTGAGGAGAGCAAGTTCTGCACCCTTCCACGCCACGGTCCGAATGCATTTACCATCCGACAGGTAAGTAGAAACATCCCTCAACTTCATTGTGCACATCCTTTAACGATTCCATCACTCTTTGTAGGCTCGCTTTTCGAAAGGCAACGGAGCAAAAGCGCTCGGATTTTCCATTGTCGGCGGTAAGGACTCGCCCAAGGGCTCGATGGGCATCTACGTGAAGACGATCTATCCGAACGGGCAGGCGGCAGAGAAGGGTACGCTACAGGCCGGTGACGAGATCCTGTCGGTGAACGGGAAAGCATTCCAGGGTCTCTCGCACCAGGAGGCCATCAACGTGTTCAAGGCGATCAAGACGGGCGAGGTGGTGATACTGATCGGGCGGCGCAACAATCGCCGGAAGCTGGAAACACCGTCGCCGACCGATTCCGGCACCGGTACGGCACCACCATCCACGACCGGTTCGCCCACCAACACCATCACGGGCAACGATGATTGAGCTTGCAGTAAAGAGCAAGAGAGCAGCCGTACACACGTATCATGGGCAGGTACTGCAACTACCAACAAGCCACTAGCCACTAGATGTACTAAACGATGACATACATTTAGCGAGCAGTGTACGGCCCCTGGGGAAAGAACGAAAGTCATAATTCTTCCGAAATTTTTAAAGCCTTTGCGCTTTAGAGAATGAACGCCAGGTGGCAAATGGAACGGAAAGGAAAAGCGCGCAATATAATGAAATATTTAATATTTTTGTTGTACCAAATACCAAAGGCTTCAATATCAAAAACAGCAAACCTGCATTGAACAATGTTAAGGGGAAAGATTTAACAGGAGTCGTGGCACGGTAGGGAACAGTTAATGGTCGAGCAAAGGGCCACCAATACCAGAACATATTCATCAACAAAACCAAATTGTGTTGCAGAGGAGAACATAACTGACAACAGTCATTCTAAGGATATCGTTTCTAATCATTTATCACGTTGTTTTACGAATGTATTTGAATGGAAAAAATATATCTATTTACATGTAAAACTGGGCGCGTCTGTTTTTTTTTCTTCTTTTTGTAGTAAACATAAACCATGTATTTAATAAATCTAATATGGTCGTTCACAGGAATGTTACAGCTGCTTCTGTCGGATGGTTTCGTCGATCGTATCGAGACACTCGGACAGCGGGAACACTTCCTTGCTGAGCGTTTTGGTCATGTCGGGTAGTACTTCCGCTTTTTTAATGGATACCGCGTAATGTAATTTCTGCAAAAAAACAAGAAAAGTGGACGATCATTAGCTGCACCACAATTTAAATAACCAAACAGGAACTACCTCCTTACCGTTTGGAATTGTTTCATCGATTTTACAAGCTCGCTGCTTATTAGTGGTTCCTTCTTAATAGCCACCGATCCATTTTTTTCTGCCTGCTGCTTAAACTCATCCAGCAAGGCTTCTACGTTGCGGCATGCTTTCATGTTGCTTGCCCACTCTCGGCGGAACTGTTGACGGATCTGTGCCAGATCGACGTTTTCAATCATCCCGTTTTCGATCGAACTCAACACACGGATCGTTTGGCGAAGTTTATCAACCAGCGCTTCTACATCGATCACAGGTTGTTTGGGTGGCAGGGCGGTCGATTTGTTGGCCGATACTGTCAAATCGGTGCAGGAATTGCCCAACGAAGTAATGGAGCTTGTTATCAGGTTAGTTTCGTTCAGCAATCGCGATTGTTGCAGCGGTGCGGCTGTTGCTTTCTTGAACGATCCATGTCGCTGAGTTTTGTTGCTGCTGTTAGCACTGGATGGACGTGCTTGGATTGTCGCAAACAGTACGTCGATTTCTTCCTCACTAGGGCGCTCTAGCAGATCAAACACTTTCGATACACTTAATGGTTCGGGAACTTCTTCCTTCGCGAGGGCAAGCAACGATTCAGGCAGATCGTCTGCATTCGTTCCGTTGGTGAGAAATTTAGAAGCAATTTTCGCTTTACCGAGATAACGATTGATGTGTTCCAAATTTATGTACACATGCTTTGCTACGAAATCAAAGTCTGCAGGTGTCATAGTCGGAATCTACTCATTAGCACTTTTAGCGGTGAAAAAACGAGTTGTAAATGCAGTCCTGCAACAAGCGCGTTGTATAAACAAAACAAACAGCTATACGTTGGACGGAATTTCCTTTCGAATTGAAACTCTGCCAAACGTCAAAATCGTGTGCGTGAAATGTGCCCACTTAAGGAGAAACGTATGTCGACTCTGAAGTCGTTGCCAAATTAATTGTAAATTTAAGTTTATTCCCCCATGAATGATGGTTTATCTTTTACCATTGGTTTTTTTTATCTTACCATGAATGATGGTTTAACATTTGAGAATAAATTTATGGCTGCAGATTTTTATCAAGCGCGAAAAAAAAATTATAGACCATTGCGATTTTGACAGCTTTTCCTTTCACCAAAGTCGACATAAAGAGAAAGCCAAGTAAACGTCAAACGATCTTGGCGTGCAACAAAATTTCTTTACGTGCATTCGTCTGCTCAGTTTTTTGTTGTTTAGAATTATGTTTAATGAATGAAAACTTACCAAAACCCACGGTTACGATTAACCCCTACCGTGCCAGCGATACGAATCCTGTAAAGTGATACAAATTTTTGTGCAAAGCACGAATATTTCTGCCTTTTGGTGTGTTCATCTTGTGGGAGTGAAAAGCAACGCATATAAAACAGGGGGTGTACCACCCTTTTTCCCCACCAAGCAGCAGCAGCAGCAGCAACACATTCCGAAGGAGTCAAAGTAATATCAACTATCACGATGGGTAGGTATCAGCAAACAGTGTAGTCTTTATTTGGCCCTGCCTGTGTAGGAAGGTTATCATGGGAAAACATAAGGTTTTCCCTTATCCTGTTTTATCGGTGAAAGATAAGATAATGAGATAGTAAGGCTTCGACGAATACTGGTACCTGCTGTGTTAACTCGACAAAGAGATGTTTCTTCAAGTTACCAATACCACTACACACGCCAGACACATTGGCAGCAGACGATCGGTTAAGGTGGGGTTTTTAAATCGCATTACTTCAAGGTGCAATAGGAGCGTTTTAATTGTAAAACTCGGTGTTTAATGGATAATTGAAGTGTTTTCAATTAATATTGTATAGGTTACGGCCAGAAAACAGTCATTGAATCGTGTTTCAATTCGATTCCCCCACTTGTTGAGAGTGTTTTGTAGTTGCGCTGGTATTAGTGTGCTGAACGTCATCCCCCACCCTTGGTGAGCATGTTGCAGTTGCGGGGTTGGAATGTTGTTGATCCAGAGCGTTGTTAGTAGTATTTTTTCCTCCATTCAAAACGACGGCCTACGACGGTTTCGAGTGAGCGGCGTGTACGCGTGCATTCCCGTGTGCAATAATTAAAGCACTCTGACTCAATTAGTGTGACGGCGGTGCCCTTAAGGTCACGGTACATCTAGCGAGCAGGGAACGAACGGTGACAGTTTAAACTTTTAATTCATCGCACTGTTGGATGTTTTGCATGAAGATACAACAAGTGACTACGTAACCCTTGCGTTCCATGGGTCGATAAAGTAGGTCGCAGTAGGCGCACGTTGCACTGGACCGGATCAGGAGAAGCGTTGTAAAAGAGAGCAAGCGATGAGACGATAGATTTTGGTGTACCGTTTTGATTATACGATTACGGTTCGTTCTATTTCCTAACCACGGCCGTCCCGTTCTGGTGGATTCATAGTCATTCCATCCAACCTACGTCTCTGTGAATCATTCAAAACGTTTGTGTGTGTGTGTGTGTGTGGGTGTTTGCGTTTGTGTCTCTGTATCGCGCAATCTCCGACAGTTCAAACGGTGAGCGGACGACTGTCAGCCACATCCGTCGTCTACCCCGACCGGAAGAAACCCGTACCGGAACCTGACCAGCGCACGCGAACCTCCCATCCAGCAACCATGACCAGCAATCGTAACCGTACACCGACCGGGCAGATACGGGACGATTTTTTGCTCGAGACCAACTTCGATGACGATGGTGCCCTTACCCGTGCCTACAACACACTGCCCCAGCAACAGGCTGCCCTTAACAGTGCTTTGCAACGGCGTAACCTACCTTATCGTTCAAACTTATCGGTGGATCGATATTCGGAGACGACGCTACATGGAAAACCACCGCGGAAAGGTATTTACCGGCCGCGCACGCACACGAACTATCGCTCATCGCTAAAAACTTTATGTTTCTGTTCTGTACTGTGTTCCACTTCACGAAACCACCGGCAACGGTCAATGATTCATGTGTGCACCTTCATCTGTTACCGTACCGGCATACCGGCACCGGGGGGTTGTGTGTCAATGTTACGCTTTAATCATTACGGCGAAACAGTACCGCACACCATCATTAGCATCATCGTCATCATCATTAACGATCAATTAGGGGACTATTTTCATGCAGCTATCTTTTATATAGCGTGTTGTATGTATCATGATCTTCATTCCATGAGGGAAATGTACTAACAAGTGTCCATATTGATACATTCAGTAATTAATTTGAATTTGTTTTTTATTCAGTTTGTGTTATCTTATGGTCAGCAATATAGTTATTAAAGGCCTCAAGATTAATTTAAACTATTTTTCCTGCCAATAATTCTATTACAACTGTCAAGACAGAAGGGATAGATTCAAATATGACTATATTCGTTTGTACAAGCAGCAAAAAATTATTTCCATATTCCTTTCGAACACAACACCGAACTTAACTGAATCAAACCAAACGTCCAAAGCAAACTATTAACACTTCCGTGCTAAACAGTGCGGACAACATGTATTTTGTTTATCTCTCGTACGATACTAACCGTTTCTTTCAATATCCAAAAAAATGACAGCTAGATCCTCGATCGTTATATCGATCGTTGTTACATATTGCCGTGCACTGTGCACGATCACTTCACTAACATTCACTCTGTGGGTACATTTCAACTGTTATATCTTCCTTTGCAGGATGCTGATTTTTGTTTTGTGATCATATTTTATGTTTGGTTCAGCTTGTTTCGCTTTTAGCATTACAATTTACCTACCGGCCTATTAATTCGCTTCATCTCCGTGTTTCATTTGCTTGTCTTCTTCAGGTGGATGCTGCAAATCATGTGTGACGCGGATACCGTACGCGACACTGATCGCGACGGTTATGTGCCTTATCGGTGTCGGCGTGTTCTGCGGTACCATGTTCCGTGGCACCTCGCTCGCCATCATCATGCTCGATCAAGTGTTTCATCTGCGGCTGCCGTGGATCGAGGCGGTACAGATCATCTTCGTCGTGATCGGTGCGACGATGGGTGCGCTCGGGCTAATGATCTTGTTTGTGGGCTTCCTGGCGACTGGCGCCACCCGCCACAAGGTGTACCGTGCGTGGGGCTCGCGTGTCGGTGGCCGCATATCATGCGCCGTCTTTATGGCCATCTCGTACATCCTGAACATTGCGTGGATTCTTATCCTCTGCTTCCTGTCCATCGTCACGTTTGTGTTTACCGTGTTCTGGAACATGTGCGCCAACACGAACGTGCAAACCCATCGGGACTGTATCGATCTGACGCAGTTCTGTAAGTATTCTACACTTATCTGCATGGCCTTTTTTCACCCTTATTTCCACCGATAATAATTCGATATGTTTCCGCTTTTAGACTTTATGTTCCCCGCTGGCGTAAAGCAAGAGGACATGAAAATATGCGAACCGGCCAAGGTGAAAGCATTCTGCAAGGATGGTGTGGAAAAGTGTGAAATCATGTTCATCCTGGCAACGGTATCGTGCCTGTTGATCATACTCAGCTTTGTGCATTATCTGATGTGCCTGGCCGCGAACTACGCACACATTCGGGATCACGAGAAGTTCCAGGAGCTGCAGGAAATGCAAAACCTCACCGAGATGGAGTACAGTGCGGCGTCGAAGGATCGGTTCTAGGATACGGCCCAGGAGATCTACATTGAGCACAGCACATGAGGGTGGCCCCCCATCAAGCCCACCGGATATGGTGCTGTACGAGCAGCTTACGTTTAAATTTGCCAACCACATTCCTGACACGCGGAGTGTGGAGATAACAAGCGCTGCTAGCACCGCACAAGCTGTCCTTTAACGAAATTTCATGCTATAGTTTTCCACCCGCCCGTGTTGCGATCGTTAAGTTAAGTTTACGGTGCGGCTCGATCCTTAAGGACGAGTTTAAATTCGAAATTCCGTTTCACCACTGTGTGGATAGATTAGGTTACGTTTAAAGCTCAGGCACTGCCCCGCAGTTAACTATCGTCGTATTCTGTTGCAAAAAGGGAATTATTAACCCCTTTATTTGTCCAATATGGCCAGACACACAATCCTTTTGTTTGTGTTTAGCCGCACACATTTTTGTTACATTTCAATCCGTCCAAAAATGAAGTGACTGTCTTCGTCGTCATGTGCTCTGCTTTCGTGTTTTGTTCAGGATCACTATCCCTTTCCAGGCTATCCGTTTCGGTTTATCATATGCTACCATCACCGCTTAGTATCGCTTAGTAACAGGTTTAAACAATAGGCTCAGTATGTTTGCCCAATTTAGATACTCCTGGTTGGTTGCGTAGCGTAGTACAGGTAGCGTTAGGGTGACAACGACATTACGATAACGACTCAGAGAAATGCACAACTTTAGTGCACAACAGTAGTAGTAGTGGTCAGCGCGCAGGGATAGTCACACACACACACACATCACGCCGTTTGTGGTGATGTGCCTTCCCTGAGCAAGCAAATCCCTTCCCGTAAAAAAAGTCTGACGAGGTAACAATAAGCAAACACGAAGGTCTATATTGCACAATACAAATTGCGGCGTGACATTGAGAGGAAGCAAGCTCAAAAGTGTGTTCAATGTATACATTACTTTTGCTTTTTCTTACAATCACTTGTACCGTTTGGTCGAGGTTCAAGAATTGTGTCGTGTTTCACGTGACTCACGAATACCCGGCAATAGTGGCAAAAGTAATAAGAGACATATCGATTGAAGGAAAGGATGAGAGATATTGAAGAAATAGAAACTCTGGAAGGCATTTTGACACGGTTAGATGGCATACAGCAAAGTGGAAAAAACACGTGCACCACATAAAACCCCCAGCTTTACCATGAAAGTAAAGATAATGCAATACACAATACATTCCAGTGTGATAAAGTGAGCGGAAGTGAAGTGAAAATCCCTGCAAACCGACAGACATAGGATGAACAAAGCACAACAAGGAAGAGAAACGATGTAGTTGAAAAAGGTAGCGATGCGATGCAAAGATGAAATGGGAAAGGATATAGTATTTTTTATATCTATTGAAGGTAAATGTTAAAGGAAAATGAAATGTTACATACCAACTTAGTACACGCGTAATGCGTTGAGTATGTATCATATTTTTTATACAAAACTCTCCTACATTCCCCATCCTTGGCATGCGAGAACCGTTTTCGGGACGCTTGCGCGATCTCCTCGAATTATACAGAACAGAAAATTGCACAACCAGTAGCGGTTTCAAAGGATGGCCAAGAACACTCAAACGGACGATAACACAGCAGCAGGTAGACGCGTATAATATTTAGCGTTTCGTTGCATTTAAGATGCGTACTAAAATGTGTCACAAGTTAGAAGAGACTCTATAGTAAACCATTGATGTGATTGCAGTTTTGTAGCTTTTTACAATGCTTGTCTTTCGTCAGCACGCGTTGCGCCTTTGTTGCGTTGCGGAACCAAAACATTGCGTTTGCTTTTATGCTACTTATCGCTGTAATATAAACAGCTGAGACGAGTGTTTAAAACAAAAATATGCTTATTTACTCACGTGTGCATTACATATTTACAAGCTAAACAAACCAACAGTTTACTCGCGTACATTCCAGTTTACAACCCCCACCCGGCCATTCAAACCTTTTTGGTCGACTGATCGACCTTCGTCAAAAAATTATGCTTAAACAATCAATTTTTCACTCTAATTCGTAAGTGTTCCCTCAGTATTCATTCAGTATTTAATCGTCGTTCATGTAACTCCACAACTGTTCGTAATGTCTAATTCTCTCTTTCTATCTAACCATGCTTTACCACATTCCAAATGAGTGGCCAACATCTGACCATTTCGTTTCATTAATGTTTCACCCGAACGAAGGGAGCTTCCTTTCCTTAGAGTTTGACTGTTTCCGAGCAAACATGGAAATAGTATTTTTTATAATAAAAACCGAAAAAAAGGAACTCAAAAATATTGAATTTGAAAAATTCAAACTTATAAAACGACACATTCTATTGATAGTGAGTAAGAAACGTTCCACGGTAGCAGCTAAGTTAATGATCTACTTTTGTTGTACGCATGTTAAGATTGAGTTTTCATTATGTATTGTTGTGTATTGTTTTCAACCGATCACTGCACAAGAGAAAGTAATGTATTAGCTCAAACATGTATGCTATATATTTTTTAAATAACTCTTGGATTTTTTTTAGTTTTATGTCCAACATTTAGATGATGTCAAATAAAAAATTATATTTTAAAAGCAAACTATGGACATCTGTCCATAGGGGAGTTCGGTCTGAAAAAATGTTAATGAAACAAAAGATAAACTTCTTTTCAGCAAATATAATACCCAACGGACAATTTAAATTTGAACAGTGACATTTATTCAGCGCCCGGTTTGACGTTTCAGCGCTTCACAGCAGTTGCATAGAACATGGGCTAAGCACACAACGGCCAGAAAGTTTGTTCGGTTTTGTTTCGCTCTCTTGGTACGCTCTCTCCGAATTTGATCCGTTAAAAGGGTTGATATACTTTTTGTTTCTAAACAAAACATCTACTTAATGTATTTAACCCAACAAATAGGCAAATCTGCTTGTTTTCTAGTACAAAAAATCATATTCTTTTGGGAAAAAAAAGGTTGGATCCATAGTACGACGGTACGCAAGGAACTTTGCGTACGCGTGTGGTGCAGACTCTCTCTTTCGCGGTTGTTGGTAAACTTTTTGCTCTCGACGATGGCACGAAAATCTCCTTCTCTGTTTTTGCTCATTATGTTTCTCGCGCTCGAACCAAGCGGATCCGTCAGCGGGTTTGTGGCTTTGTGCGGTGGTCCGTAGTAGCTGTATCGGCAACGCACCGTTTTTGCTTTCTTCAGCAGCTTGGAGTTTGCTGCACCGAGTGGTGGTGGTGGTGGTGGTGTGAGAAACGCAGAAAGAAACAAAAAGAAGAGGTCGGTGATCTACCGAAATCGTTGTGCATAGCAGGCATTGTTGTCATCATGCCGGAAAAGGGAAAAGAATTGCAATCAAAGCAAACCTGTTTCGAGCGCAGTGTGTGAGATCGCATCCGGAGGAAAAATTTTTCACCTGTGTGTTTGTTCAGCCCATGTGTGTGTGTGTGTGTGTGTGTATGTGGTTCGTTATTTTCTTCCTTCGTCGCGAGGAAGGTGTGACAACGATAGAGGGTGGTGAATGCGCGCATGTGTATACGTGTATAGCGAGAAGAGAAAGGGCTTCAACCATCATTTCTACGGGCGCCCGCTTGTGCATGTGTCTGTACGCGTTGGATGCTGGCGGAAAAGCTCTCTAGTGGTGTGCTGACCGAAGCACAAGCAAGAAGCAAGAAGAAGTAAATCTACGTTCTCTAGCGGTCGTGCAAGCATAAAATATTGCACCTAATCGGTGCATGTGTTAGGGGTTCCAAAAAAAAATCACGCAGCAATGTGTAATGTGTAAAGGGGTAAATATCAAACGCCGAAATATTGCAAAAAGGTGCAAATCGCCGCTTGTACGAGGAGAGTGTATCGTAGTCAAAGGTGCACAAGCGTTTGGTGAAAAGTGATAAATGAAGGAAGCTTCAAATGGTGTTGAAGTGAACTTTAATGGGACACACTAAAGAAGAATACGGGGAAGAAATTAAGTATAAAAATGCCAAAAAAATCACCACCAAACAAGTGAATACAAATCTCGCAGCAATCCACAAATCTCAAATCGTTCGTGTGTTAGTGAAATTACGGCAAGGATTTTTTCATCCCCCCGGGAAAAAAACGGCTATCCTTCCTGCTTCAGCCTTCGGTCCACCATACTCGACCGACGCAATAAAAGTGCTGCATTGCCAAAGTGCACTCACCACCCATCTGTGCAGCACAATACCCCGTGGATGTGGTGTTGCAGGTTGGCACACAAAAAGTAGAACAAAAACCGGAAAATAACCGGAGTTGGGAGCTAAGAAGAAGAAGAAAAAAATGCATATCCATGCTGGTGCAGTGCCGGAGTGCTGTGGAGCAATTCTAATCCACAGTAGGCGGGATGCAGTTTCGACTTGCCGCAGCAACGACAGCGCGAAGAAGTAAAAGTAGTGGTGAGATGAAAGTGGAAAGAGTTGCAAATTGTGCTCACGTTTGTGTGTATGTGTGCTTGATGACCGGTGTTGGCCGGGTTTTGTTTAAAGATAATATGGTTTGTCTGTAAAGTGTAGAGAAAGGAAATGCATGATTTAAAATGCAGCTAGAATAGCAGCGACTAGTGCGGTGTTTTGCGAAGGAAGCAAACAGTTTGACAGCTGTGTCAAACGCGGATTTCCTGCTCCAGTTTGGAACAACAAAACGGTCCTGCTGTGACCACATTCCGGAGCTGCTGCTGGTGGTCGTGGTGGTGTTGTGGATCAAGGTTTTTGCAGCAGTCACCTCCAAATGGCACACCGGTTCGGCATAGTCGTGGGCCCTCGGAGGTTGGCCCTTGGGCAATAGAAGCCATTCGAGCAAATAATAATCGCAGTAGACGTGTGGAGAACAAAGAATAGTGCAACCTCTGTACCCAACCGGTACGACACACCCCAGAGCAAGTGTGGCAGTTGCAGTTGGCAGCAGAATCGTAGATGCTGGCCTAAGGTAAGTTGATCATGTTTTCGCCGATGGCGTTTGCTGCATCGCAAAGTCACATTACTTGTCTGGGTGGTTTATTTCTGCCCATTCCAGCAACTCTGGGGTTTGCAAATAAATGCATTCGAGACACTTGAGACACCGAAACGGCACAGACTTTACTGGACTTTACATTGTAGCTAACGGAATGTTGGTCTGTAAGTGTCTTGCTCCCTTACAGTGCGCTGGTTACTTACAGCTCATAAAACATTAATACTTGTTTTCTGGGCGTTAACACGTCTCTATCTAATACCAACAATCTACACGATGTAAATGTGTCCTAATGTGGCGACCTGACAAAGTGAGAATAAAAACCTGTTCCAGAAGCGTGGCCCAAGATGTACGAGAACGATTCCGTTCATTGCGGAAGCAACAGATCGGGTTGTAATTAGTGCATGTTGTCGTACAATCTTGCATGATGAAATGTGTCTAGCACTCACATGAAACGTTCATCTATCGTACCCAGAAGATGGGTCATTGTTGGGTGATGACCTTACAAGAAAAGTTGTGTGTTCTTGGGAGGTGTTGTGATAAGGGTAAGATTAAGCTGCAATCGAACTGGCAAGGGAAAACGTTGGGAGTATTATTCTTTTTCGAATGCTAATATTAACATTTATTCGAGTTTGTTGGGTGATTCAATCATGACAATAGTATGTCTACCCTTTTAAAAACTACTCTAGGGTACTTTTGGTTCATGCTTTATGTTCTTTAGAAGGCCGAAATCTAAAGCCTCCCGTATAGTGACATATTTTGGTATTTTTTTGTAAAATTTAATAATAATCGTTAAAAATTAATTTTTTAACCTTATTTCAATATTGAATGCTACCGGTAAAAATATTTGATATTGTTTATTGAAATATATCTCCACAAATTCAATACACAACACTTTAATGAGAAGCAATATTGCTGTATTGTTTGTGCCTGATTCACTCTTTTTTTATCCGTTTGAAAAAACATAAATTTTCTAATGCCATCGTCCTCTCACTTTATACGGTTTAACACTTTCAACTGCAACGCGGAAACGTGACCCCATTCACTCTTCAATCAGTGTTCATCACACGCTGCACACTTGCGCGCCGAATTGCACAGCCACTGCAACGTACATCCATCGCGGTGCACCTTACCATGCAGCAAATCACAGCAAACCGAAACGAGAGCAAACGGCGGAAGTGAAAACATAATGCCAAGGCAAAAGTGAACCCCCATTCGAATTGGCGATGTATTGTATGTATATGTTGGCGACTTGCAATAGCTTCTTGCGTTCATTCAGTTTTGTTTATTTACCTTTTTGCGGTTGGCTGTCGATAAGCGGCAACCGCGCACACATCAACTGCTTGTGCTTCGCCACCATTCGCAAAACGTTATCAAATGTTTATACCGTACGCGCATTGTATTTGCATCCCCGGTAAAACAGGAAACATTTGTTTCTATTTTGGAGCGTAATTTTAAATTCAGCCCAGACGGTGGGCACAACTGCGTCTCAGCGTGTCCGGCTGGCAAAATGGTGCGTATTTCGTTGGTAGCGAGATAAAAAGATACACCTATCGTCTTTTATCCGTTGCCACCCTGAATGCGAGAGAAATGTAAATCCGACGCTTCTCCTCTGACTGCGAGTTGAGAACGCTAGATTGTGTTATTGCTGCTGTAGAACACATCGACCACACACAAACGCAAACCGACATGCAACCGACGTACGTACAACCAACACACGTGTCAACTGATTAACTATAATAATGGTAATGATATCGTCGGCCCTCGGAAGCAAGGGTTGATTGTGGAATGATCTTGTTGCAGTTTAGACTGATCTAAATAAAAAAAAAAAACGAAAAAAGTAATGAAGATGATGGGTACTGTCCGGGATGATCAGTCTCATTCAATGTTTGTTGTGAATGATATTTGAATAAACAAACACCCGATTTTTGTGTCACTTTTGTCGTTTAATGTTGTTTAATAAATACAACAACAATGTATAAAGTTCAAAGTGATTTGAAATAAATCGTCGCTGAAATATAGAAAAAATCATCACCTTTATGATAAGGACGCTAAACATTTTTATTGCTTACATTCCTTACCCTATCTAATCACATAAGTCAGACACTTGGCGAGTATAATTTATCGCAGCAGCTTGTCATTCCATTCCAAACAATCATTCGTACATAGCATCATCCGAGTTAGAGTTGATGCGCGAGACGGCATTACGACGATGATCTAATCTGATCCGTTGCACTGTGTCTTGTCGGAGATTAAGCCGAGCCCGAGTTAAAGGCGATCTTAACTCCCTTCCTGACAGCGGCTCTGTTGCATTTTCGGGCCGTGCTTATGTCTACTTTTACCCGCGTGGAGGAAGTGCAAGGGCATTGCAAATGTAAAACGCTTCAGCATCACCGTTGCGTTCGGCATCGCGAGACGGTTCTGACCTTCCGGAATTCTGAACCGCCGCTCCTAAAGCGTTGTCGGTGGATCCCGGCCCGATTGGCAATGAGGTGGTTCACTCAAAATAGTACCATCCTTGGATCGTTTGCCTGCAAAGTTTAAAATGAATGTTTCCTGCTTCTTTTATATACCGCCCGATCACTCTGGCACAGCTGGCAAGCATATTTTGTCGGATGTCGCCTTAAAGCCTTAAAGAACTCGCTTGACCTTATCAATAACGTTGCACAGATTATTTTGCTGTCTGGTGAAATTTATTACAACAAGGATGGAAAGGTGATTTAAGTAATTAAACTCGCTCACTTTGTTGAAGTACAATAAGTGAAGCAATAAAGACATTCAGACTTTCCTTCTGGATACGTCGACTAGTCCGAAGTATGTACAATATGTACGTAACTTCTTGGAATACCTCAATCCAACGCTCAATACGCCTTAGCGCCATGGAAAGTACATATAAACCACTCTACAGTCGTCTTGCTGCATGCCTGAAGAATGGCTTTAATTATGCTTTTTCGCTTTTTTTTTCGGTAGTTTTGTTATCGTTGCTTTGTGCGTTCGCTTTCCATCCGTAACAGGGCCATTTTTTTCAAAACGAAGTTTTTGGTCTAATTTATCAATACACACAGTTGTAGCATTTGGTACGAGTGTGTCCCAGTGGTTTTGTAGGGTTTAGCATTTTGGGATATATAAATGAATAGAAAAGATGAATAAGAAAAGTAAAATTTAAAACATTGAATTAAAATACTTAAAGAAA
The DNA here is from genome assembly GCA_018908115.1 of Anopheles rivulorum. Classification (NCBI taxonomy): domain Eukaryota; kingdom Metazoa; phylum Arthropoda; class Insecta; order Diptera; family Culicidae; genus Anopheles; species Anopheles rivulorum. Next base: position 21,917,776 of record STHB01000010.1, read on the forward strand.
TAGTTAAGACAACTTCAGACATATTACGATAGTAGATCGATAGTAGATCTGTAACAATCATTAGTAGTACACGTTGGTAGCAAATGCCATTTACATTTGGCAATGCAAATAGTCGGAATCGTAATATGCAAACATATTTGTTCCATCGTTCGGTTCTCGTCGTTAGCCAACCCCACACGCTGTATGTCAATCGATATTCATGTCACGATTTGCACATCCCTATCCAAAATCCATTTTTCTTCTCCCCATATAGGAGCAACGCGACGCGTTAGCAACCCCACGCTCAAGATCACCCGATCGCACCTAGCAGTGATGAGTGATTTGTCATACCGAAATCATCCCCCCAACCGGGCCAACCGGTGCGGTTATTTTCACGGGCGATCGTTGTTTTTTTTTTCTTCCCTGTGCCTGCCGTCAACGAGCACGATAAACAGTTTCTTTTTCTGCTTTGCGAGCAGACAAGTGACAAAAACCAAGTCCCATCGTGAGTCGCTGATTTGATCGTAAATTCTAGGTTGATATTGCCTTGGGATGACATTTAAAGAGCGGTATCCTGGTCACGTCACCGCCGCATCAGCTGGCCGGCGCGGGTGTGAAATATGTCTAATTCAATTAGAATGCCTCTAATTGGAACGATCAGCGATGAATAAATGTGCAACGGATGGTACTTGCAAGGGTTCTTACCCTTACACTCGCACAGGATCGTGCAAAGTTTATTCTTGATCACTTGTCTAGCGATGTTCCGGCCGCTGCTTACTCGGCGAAGAGATGAGTAAAGCAAAACTCACGGATATGTATTTTTAACTGCTGTTAACGAATTGAAGAAACAAAGAAGATGAAAGATCGACTGTGTTTTCTCGTTCTTCTTTTGTGTGTGTAAATTTTCTTCCTACAAACATCAGAAGCATGATAGGATCGTGGAAGGGGAAAATAATACTGTACGCTACGCAGAACATTGTTACCCAATTTCCTGAGTGAGGAAATTTATGGCACAAGTGAATTTAACTCTCCTAAAGAAACAAAAAAAAAACAAAAATCGAACCAAGCTTGCCTTCTGTACGGATGAAATAATTTCAAGAGCAACAGCTGAACCTCTCTTGTGGGTAATTGTGCGAAAAGGAACTACAATACAAAATCATTCGTCACCAAGGCACACGCGGGGCGCCACGAGTGAGCTGGGATTTAGCTAGTGAAAATAGTGCGACATCAAGCTGTTATTTTTGGCTTTTAATTATCCCTTTTTAAATGTGCACGGTTATGATGAAATTGATCGCCCAAGCGTTGCGTACCTTAATGCGTGGTTTAAAGTGATCACTATTACCCTGTTTGTTCGTGAAAAAAAAACATTTAATTTCCTACTAATGTGTGCAATGCAGGCAAATGATAGATACGGCCATTGCAAGTCACCACAAATAAATGACAATTAATCGTTTGATTGCCAATCGTTTAGATCCGTGTGCTGCGAGCGGACAACTGTGAACGTGGCATGCACATTTCGGTACGATTGTGTGGAATCAGCTGTATCGAGCAACCGAGCCAATCTCTTCGCTGCAATATCCCCAGTCTATCGTTTCATTTTCCGGCCTCCTGCAGGGTCAGGTCACGGTTGGTAGTTGGTTACTTTTTCGGTAAGTTTTGCCGCCATCGGGGAAAAGTTGGAGGTGAAAGTTTGCAAGCACCAACTTAGTGAGATTTGCTTCATGGTGCGTTTATCTGATGACACATGGCTTTTGCCCTACATTTAAGACCAGCTGTGACTAACGTACCTTTCGAAACGCAAGGAAAAAATGAAACGAATTGCAATTGTGGGTTTTTTTCGCTTGTCAAAAGAGAGACTTTTTGGTTGTTGCAAGCGACAAACTGTTGTGCAGAAGGGTGTGGCAAAGATAATACCTCGCGGGAAATTACGGACCGCATTGTTTTTTTTTGGGTGGTGTTAATGTAATGAAAACTGTTGCCAAAATAGAAAGCAAACAGGGTGAGTTCCTTCCGCATGCCACCGAAATAATGGTCAGGTCTTTTGGGCTTTGCACTTTGAAGTAGCCGTTGGGTGATCAAGTTAGAGCTACAAAATGACGAGTTAAAGCGTGGCAATCATATGCCGAATGGAGAGTTTCGCTTGTGATGTTTGTTACCAGTTGTTTTATGGCACGAGACACTACAACCGCTGATTGCAGAACCTGAAGATTACTGTGGTATAATGGGACTCATAGCCTCATGCATTGACTTTCGGTCTAATACATCAGCAAAATATGATTGCAGTACCTGAAGATTGCTGTGGTATAATGAAGTGGGGACTCATAGCCTCATGCATTGACTTTCGGTCTAATACATCAGCAAAATATGGAACAAATCGAGAATGGACTGTTCATTTCGGTGGTAAAAGTTTACCAAGTAGCAAACCAGACATGAGCTTCTAGTAAAGTATTAAATGGAGAGGAATATTACTCCGATGTCATTCGCATGACGTATCCAGCCCATATGGAGTCCCATTGAGATTTTTAGCATAGATGTGATAGTGATGTCTTTGTCAGCCTCCCAAAAATGTACGAAAATAGTGTATCTACGGTGAAGCAACAGTATCTCCTTCGAAGGCAATTTCAAGTACTCCAGCCAAGTCAACGACATGCCACACAAAATCCACTTTCGCTTAAAACTATGGCATGTTCGCGATGTTGTACCTCTCGCGCACCATCGCCCAGCCATTCAGAGTCTTCCACCATACCGGCGGTGCGAATGATTTGACGCAACATTGGTCAACGAGTCTTGGCCAAACGGTTTCTGCAAACGGTTTCAACGCTTCACCGGCGCATTTATAGCTGGCTTGAGTCATCATCGACCCACGGCACAAGTGGCAAAACACAGAAAATAACAAAACAACTCTCACACTCTGTGCACGATTGCACAATATGCAACCGATCAGGAGAAGTAAAAAAACTGTTTCAACGGGGTGTTGTTTTTTTTTCGCGTCTGGAGGACTGCATGATGGTCGTTGGCCATAGCTCTTTACTTCCCGATGCATACTATCTTTTCGGCTCGTTCAAGCAAAACACAAACTAGCGAAGTCTTCTTTATATTTTACTCACGCAATATATAATTTAGCGCTGTTCCGGTCGATGGTTGTTTTAGTTTTGCTTAGCTTGGGTCGTAATTTGAGTCTTACCACTCTGAAAGCTTTCTACTTCCGCTAACTAGCACAGTTGAAACGAATCGAGCATTAATGAGGGCATTTGTAATTTAATTTAATTGCATCAAATTCATCTAACGCCTATTTGCACGTGATATAAGACATAAAAAGTGTGGTCGGAAAGATGCGAAAATAGATGGTGTTGAGCAGGCAAGGTCCTGTCAAGGGAGCATAAGCGTAAGAATTATAATTTCCAATGCCCAACGTTGATTGATCTGATGTCGATTTTAGCAAAATCTTTTGATTCTTGGCGAAGTTGTCCCTGATCCAGAGAATCACACGACCCTGCAATATACTTCGATACAATATCAGTTTGAAGCTACACAGACGGCATTTTCCGTAAGACCGTTAGACGATAACAACTATGACACTAGCCGCATTTCTCGCCAATATTATTAAGTATTTATTTTAGGCATCAATTTCAGCTATCTGAGAGCATTGGACACAACATTGATGCTGATCTCCTTTATACCTCTAACCTTCACTTGCTGCTTTTCGTTATTCAAGCCTTTTTACATACTAAAACAAATCAGATGTTCTTAAGAAACTAATTGTCAACGATAATAAGTCATTTGAAATTTCACAAGTTTTGCTGTTTTTCCTGTCGCATCCAAGCCAATTTTCGTTTGAAGTTATTTCAACGCCCAGAACGGAAATATTCTTCTCGTCATAAGGTGCTTACTAGTTCTATACTAATCTCTGTAATTTTTAATTCGTAACTATAACAAAAACCCTTCTGCAACTTTGTTTATAATACACCCTTTTTATCTAATCGTGGCAGTGGGAAGATCTTGTTCGCTTGAATAGACGCTAGACAAGTGTCAAATGTACCGTGCCCTCGGCTGAAAATAGAACTCAAACGACAAGCTCGCTCCGACAACCGTCCCCAGTTGTGCGTGTATGCAATATTCTTCAACTGTTTAGCGATGCAGTGGTCGTGTGGCACTGCCCAATCGAAACACACTAGAACATACCGATTGGTAATAAATAGATTAGAATCAGTGTCTTCATTGAGCAGAACGACAGCAATTTAATAACACTTGCNATTCACTCTTTTTTTATCCGTTTGAAAAAACATAAATTTTCTAATGCCATCGTCCTCTCACTTTATACGGTTTAACACTTTCAACTGCAACGCGGAAACGTGACCCCATTCACTCTTCAATCAGTGTTCATCACACGCTGCACACTTGTGCGCCGGATTGCACAGCCACTGCAACGTACATCCATCGCGGTGCACCTTACCATGCAGCAAATCACAGCAAATCGAAACGAGAGCAAACGGCGGAAGTGAAAACATAATGCCAAGGCAAAAGTGAACCTCCATTCGAATTGGCGATGTATTGTATGTATATGTTGGCGACTTGCAATAGCTTCTTGCAATCATTCAGTTTTGTTTATTTACCTTTTTGCGGTTGACTGTCGATAAGCAGCAGCCGCGCGCACATCAACTACTTGTGCTTCGCCACCATTCGCAAAACGTTATCAAATGTTTATACCGTACGCGCATTGTGTTTGCATCCCCGGTAAAACAGGAAACATTTGTTTCTATTTTGGAGCGTAATTTTAAATTCAGCCCAGACGGCGGGCACAACTGCGTCTCAGCGTGTCCGGCTGGCAAAATGGTGCGTATTTCGTTGGTAGCGAGATAAAAAGATACACCTATCGTCTTTTATCCGTTGCCACCCTGAATGCGAGAGAAATGTAAATCCAACGCTTCTCCTCTGACTGCGAGTTGAGAACGCTAGATTGTGTTATTGCTGCTGTAGAACACATCGACCACACACAAACGCAAACCGACATGCAACCGACGTACGTACAACCAACACACGTGTCAACTGATTAACTATAATAATGGTAATGATATCGTCGGCCCTCGGAAGCAAGGGTTGATTGTGGAATGATCTTGTTGCAGTTTAGACTGATCTAAATAAAAAAAAAAAAACGAAAAAAGTAATGAAGATGATGGGTACTGTCCGGGATGATCAGTCTCATTCAAAGTTTATTGTGAATGATATTTGAATAAACAAGCACCCGATTTTTGTGTCACTTTTGTCGTTTAATGTTGTTTAATAAATACAACAACAATGTATAAAGTTCAAAGTGATTTGAAATAAATCGTCGCTGAAATATAGAAAAAATCATCACCTTTATGATCAGGACGCTAAACATTTTTATTGCTTACATTCCTTACCCTATCTAATCACATAAGTCAGACACTTGGCGAGTATAATTTATCGCAGCAGCTTGTCATTCCATTCCAAACAATCATTCGTACATAGCATCATCCGAGTTAGAGTTGATGCGCGAGACAGCATCACGACGATGATCTAATCTGATCCGTTGCACTGTGTCTTGTCGGAGATTAAGCCGAGCCCGAGTTAAAGGCGATCTTAACTCCCTTCCTGACAGCGGCTCTGTTGCATTTTCGGGCCGTGCTTATGTCTACTTTTACCCGCGTGGAGGAAGTGCAAGGGCATTGCAAATGTAAAACGCTTCAGCATCACCGTTGCGTTCGGCATCGCGAGACGGTTATGACCTTCCGGAATTCTGAACCGCCGCTCCTAAAGCGTTGTCGGTGGATCCCGGCCCGATTGGCAATGAGGTGGTTCACTCAAAATAGTACCATCCTTGGATCGTTTGCCTGCAAAGTTTAAAATGAATGTTTCCTGCTTCTTTTATATACCGCCCGATCACTCTGGCACAGCTGGCAAGCATATTTTGTCGGATGTCGCCTTAAAGCCTTAAAGAACTCGCTTGACCTTATCAATAACGTTGCACAGATTATTTTGCTGTCTGGTGAAATTTATTACAACAAGGATGGAAAGGTGATTTAAGTAATTAAACTCGCTCACTTTGTTGAAGCACAATAAGTGAAGCAATAAAGACATTCAGACTTTCCTTCTGGATACGTCGACTAGTCCGAAGTATATACAATATGTACGTAACTTCTTGGAATACCTCAAGCCAACGCTCAATACGCCTTAGCGCCATGGAAAGTACATACAAACCACTCTACAGTCGTCTTGCTGCATGCCTGAAGAATGGCTTTAATTATGCTTTTTCACTTTTTTTTTCGGTAGTTTTGTTATCGTTGCTTTGTGCGTTCGCTTTCCATCCGTAACAGGGCCATTTTTTTTTCAAAACGAGGTTTTTGGTCTAATTTATCAATACACACAGTTGTAGCATTTGGTACGAGTGTGTCCCAGTGGTTTTGTAGGGTTTAGCATTTTGGGATATTAAAATGAATAGAAAAGATAAATAAGAAAAGTAAAATTTAAAACATTGAATTAAAATACTTAAAGAAATAGTTAAGACAACTTCAGACATACTACGATAGTAGTACTATCTGTAACAATCATTAGTAGTACACGTTGGTAGCAAATGCCATTTACATTTGGCAATGCAAATAGTCGGAATCGTAATATGCAAACATATTTGTTCCATCGTTCGGTTCTCGTCGTTAGCCAACCCCACACGCTGTATGTCAATCGATATTCATGTCACGATTTGCACATCCCTATCCAAAATCCATTTTTCTTCTCCACATATAGGAGCAACGCGACGCGTTAGCAACCCCACGCTCAAGATCACCCGATCGCACCTAGCAGTGATGAGTGATTTGTCATACCGAAATCTTCCCCCCAACCGGGCCAACCGGTGCGGTTATTTTCATGGGCGATCGTTGTTTTTTTTTTTTCTTCCCTGTGCCTGCCGTCAACGAGCACGATAAACAGTTTCTTTTTCTGCTTTGCGAGCAGACAAGTGACAAAAACCAAGTCCCATCGTGAGTCGCTGATTTGATCGTAAATTCTAGGTTGATATTGCCTTGGGATGACATTTAAAGAGCGGTATCCTGGTCACGTCACCGCCGCATCAGCTGGCCGGCGCGGTTGTGAAATATGTCTAATTCAATTAGAATGCCTCTAATTGGAACGATCAGCGATGAATAAATGTGCGACGGATGGTACTTGCAAGGGTTCTTACCCTTAAACTCGCACAGGATCGTGCAAAGTTTATTCTTGATCACTTGTCTAGCGATGTTCCGGCCGCTGCTTACTCGGCGATGAGATGAGTAAAGCAAAACTCACGGATATGTATTTTTAACTGCTGTTAACGAATTGAAGAAACAAAGAAGATGAAAGATCGACTGTGTTTTCTCGTTCTTCTTTTGTGTGTGTAAATTTTCTTTCTACAAACATCAGAAGCATGATAGGATCGTGGAAGGGGAAAATAATACTGTACGCTACGCAGAACATTGTTACCCAATTTCCTGAGTGAGGAAATTTATGGCACAAGTGAATTTAACTCTCCTAAAGAAACAAAAAAAAAAACAACAATCGAACCAAGCTTGCCTTCTGTACGGATGAAATAATTTCAAGAGCAACAGCTGAACCTCTCTTGTGGGTAATTGTGCGAAAAGGAACTACAATACAAAATCATTCGTCACCAAGGCACATACGGGGCGCCACGAGTGAGCTGGGATTTAGCTAGTGAAAATAGTGCGACATCAAGCTGTTATTTTTGGCTTTTAATTATCCCTTTTTAAATGTGCACGGTTATGATGAAATTGATCGCCCAAGCGTTGCGTACCTTAATCCGTGGTTTAAAGTGATCACTATTACCCTGTTTGTTCGTGAAAAAAAAACATTTGATTTCCTATTAATGTGTGCAATGCAGGCAAATGATAGATACGGCCATTGCAAGTCACCACAAATAAATGACAATTAATCGTTTGATTGCCAATCGTTTAGATCCGTGTGCTGCGAGCGGAGAACTGTGAACGTGGCATGCACGTTCCGGTACGATTGTGTGGAATCAGCTGTATCGAGCAACCGAGCCAATCTCTTCGCTGCAATATCCCCAGTCTATCGTTTCATTTTCCGGCCTCCTGCGGGGTCGGGTCACGGTTGGTAGTTGGTTACTTTTTCGGTAAGTTTTGCCGCCATCGGGGAAAAGTTGGAGGTGAAAGTTTGCAAGCACCAACCTAGGGAGATTTGCTTCATGGCGCGTTTATCTGATGACACATGGCTTTTGCCCTACATTTAAGACCAGCTGTGACTAACGTACCTTTCGAAACGCAAGGAAAAAATGAAACGAATTGCAATTGTGGGTTTTTTTCGCTTGTCAAAAGAGAGACTTTTTGGTTGTTGCAAGCGACAAACTGTTGTGCAGAAGGGTGTGGCAAAGATAATACCTCGCGGGAAATGCGTTGTTGCCACATTGTTTTTTTTTTGTGTGGTGTTAATGTAATGAAAACTGTTGCCAAAATAGAAAGCAAACAGGGTGAGTTCCTTCCGCATGCCACCGAAATAATGGTCAGGTCTTTTGGGCTTTGCACTTTGAAGTAGCCGTTGGGTGATCAAGTTAGAGCTACAAAATGACGAGTTAAAGCGTGGCAATCATATGCCGAATGGAGAGTTTCGCTTGTGATGTTTGTTACCAGTTGTTTTATGGCACGAGACACTACAACCGCTGATTGCAGAACCTGAAGATTACTGTGGTATAATGAAGTGGGGACTCATAGCCTCATGCATTGACTTTCGGTCTAATACATCAGCAAAATATGGAACAAATCGAGAATTGACTGTTCATTTCGGTGGTAAAAGTTTACCAAGTAGCAAACCATACATGAGCTTCTAGTAAAGTATTAAATGGAGAGGAATATTACTCCGATGTCATTCGCATGACGTATCCAGCCCATATGGAGTCCCATTGAGATTTTTAGCATAGATGTGATAGTGATGTCTTTGTCAGCCTCCCAAAAATGTACGAAAATAGTGTATCTCCGGTGAAGCAACAGTATCTCCTTCGAAGGCAATTTCAAGTACTCCAGCCAAGTCAACGACATGCCACACAAAATCCACTTTCGCTTAAAACTATGGCATGTTCGCGATGTTGTACCTCTCGCGCACCATCGCCCAGCCATTCAGAGTCTTCCACCATACGGGCGGTGCGAATGATTTGACGCAACATTGGTCAACGAGTCTTGGCCAAACGGTTTCTGCAAACGGTTTCAACGCTTCACCGGCGCATTTATAGCTGGCTTGAGTCATCATCGACCCACGGCACAAGTGGCAAAACTCAGAAAATAACAAAACAACTCTCACACTCTGTGCACGATTGCACAATATGCAACCGATCAGGAGAAGTAAAAAAACTGTTTCAACGGGGTGTTGTTTTTTTTTTCGCGTCTGGAGGACTGCATGATGGTCGTTGGCCATAGCTCTTTACTTCCCGATGCATACTATCTTTTCGGCTCGTTCAAGCAAAACACAAACTAGCGAAGTCTTCTTTATATTTTACTCACGCAATATATAATTTAGCGCTGTTCCGGTCGATGGTTGTTTTAGTTTTGCTTAGCTTGGGTCGTAATTTGAGTCTTACCACTCTGAAAGCTTTCTACTTCCGCTAACTAGCACAGTTGAAACGAATCGAGCATTAATGAGGGCATTTGTAATTTAATTTAATTGCATCAAATTCATCTAACGCCTATTTGCACGTGATATAAGACATAAAAAGTGTGGTCGGAAAGATGCGAAAATAGATGGTGTTGAGCAGGCAAGGTCCTGTCAAGGGAGCATAAGCGTAAGAATTATAATTTCCTATGCCCAACGTTGATTGATCTGATGTCGATTTTAGCAAAATCTTTTGATTCTTGGCGAAGTTGTCCCTGATCCAGAGAATCACACGACCCTGCAATATACTTCGATACAATATCAATTTGAAGCTACACAGACGGCATTTTCCGTAAGACCGTTAGACGCTAACAACTATGACACTAGCCGCTTTTCTCACCAATATTATTAAGTATTTATTTTAGGCATCAATTTCAGCTATCTGCGAGCATTGGACACAACATTGATGCTGATCTCCTTTATACCTCTAACCTTCACTTGCTGCTTTTCGTTATTCAAGCCTTTTTACATACTAAAACAAATCAGATGTTCTTAAGAAACTAATTGTCAACCATAATAAGTCATTTGAAATTTCACAAGTTTTGTTGTTTTTCCTGTCGCATCCAAGCCAATTTTCGTTTGAAGTTATTTCAACGCCCAGAACGGAAATATTCTTCTCGTCATAAGGTGCTTACTAGTTCTATACTAATCTCTGTAATTTTTAATTCGTAACTATAACAAAAACCCTTCTGCAACTTTGTTTATAATACACCCTTTTTATCTAATCGTGGCAGTGGGAAGATCTTGTTCGCTTGAATAGACGCTAGACAAGTGTCAAATGTACCGTGCCCTCGGCTGAAAATAGAACTCAAACGACAAGCTCGCTCCGACAACCGTCCCCAGTTGTGCGTGTATGCAATATTCTTCAACTGTTTAGCGATGCAGTGGTCGTGTGGCACTGCCCAATCGAAACACACTAGAACATACCGATTGGTAATAAATAGATTAGAATCAGTGTCTTCATTGAGCAGAACGACAGCAATTTAATAACACTTGCGCGCCGCTTCCGAACCAGTGATGATTGATTGAACTGGCAATGGTCCACAGTGATGTTCGGGTTCATTTATTGGGCGAAATATTTATCTCCTTTTAAACAACAATCTCGCGTTTAATTATGCGTTGCTTGAAGACTAAGTTATGTCTAATTTTGAACACCGACCTGTGAGTGATTATAACTCACTTTCAATACCCAGTGTTTCTCATTAAACAAACTCCCGCAATACGTCAGCAGTCAGTTTCGATACGTGAAGGGGCAACCTGAACGCGCGGTATAAACAAATAAATGTACCAAACAAGATCGCCAATTTGGACGATTTGTTGAAGTAAACCACTTCCATGCTGCGTGTTGGTTGCACTGGGCCAGTGTTTACTATCGCTCCATCGTCTGCTGCTGCCAATAAACAAACGCTGAAGAATCCTTCGTTACTCCACTAATGGTATGTGCACTAAACGCCGGCTTAATGCTCATTCAGACGCGCTCCATTCAGTAACGGATAGGGATAGTAGTGTCGTCTGGGAGGGAACGATCGCCTTTACTCGTATCAAACAAATACACTGTGGTCGGCGTCCATGTGGTTTTCCTAAACGTTGTGTGCACGTGCTTCGTTTTGTTACAATCTTGGAGCAATCGGGCCGTTGTATTTATCGCAGAGGTGTTTCATTCGTTACTCTGATGTGCTGCCGTGTTAAAATGGATTTACAAAACCTGGCCAGCTTTACTTGCAATGCTGGCTCTGTGTAGTTTCGCAACTACAGTGATCAAACAGAAAAGGTGAAGAAATAAATACGTACAGGAACACAACAATCCCTCAAAGTTGATCGCATTGCATACATCACATACATAAAAACGTCTAAAATTTTTCTGCAAAGGAAACGTGTCTATTTATCGACGCATAAAGAACGCGTTTGTATCCGTTTTCGGTGTATAAAAGAAAACATCGTAACGCTAGCGTAAACATCTCTTTCCATTTTTTTTCCACTAAATGAATGCGAATCTTTGCGATCGTGGCGATCGGCATGTTGGAAAAATGGTTTTTTTCAGTAGGAAACTTTATTTTTTACTGACACGTTTTCCCAGACACATGTGCGGAATTTGGATGTGGATGCAATCGTGTGTTCGGAAAAATAAAATGGTTTGGCACGATTTGCAGCGAAATTCACCGGTCGTGCTCTAAACAGTTTGGATAATTATTGGCGTTTATTTTTGTTTTTTTTTGTAACTCATCAGAGATAACGTCCAGCGCCGACGGATGACAGCAACACACAGCTAAATGAGATTGCAATTTTCTGCTCTCTGTCAGATCATCCGTACGTCTACGGTGGGCGGATGTTTATGCAACACAACCGATCCCCCGAAGTTTTCGTGACGACATAAACGGTTCCGAGGAAATAAAAATGGTTGAACCTTTTTTGTTCGCCACCCGCCAATTGCCTCACTGACAGACTCCAGAAATCTTGGATGGCATATGAAACACAGCGTAAAGAGCGATTCACTCGATTAATGGACGGTATCTGTTTTCCGAAACCGAATGATCTTGAGTTGATGTTTGTACTAATGTTTTGAGTGTTTCTACCGTGGTATTTTCACTTCGCTTCGTCGGCGCATTGACGAATGATTGATCGAATCTTTACAAACTGTGCTTGGTTGAATCAAACGATGGGCCTCCGACGATCGATCGTACGTGATCGATGGTGGGGTATTTATTTATAATTTTACTACACTACTATTTCTGCTTGGTGAAACCACCGGTTCTGCAATGCAAGGCGACAGTGGAGTGACCGGTGGTTGAGCAAGGGCGTTGCAAGCAGGCATCTTCTCTTTGAGGTCACGCGCGTCCAAGGTTCGACGCCACATTTTGACGTTTGAGCGACGTACGTAGGACAAAGTGCAGAAATTGCAAAAAAAAAACGTCGTCACGTCGCTGTTTTGTGTTGTAGTGTTAACGTGCTTGCAGAACGGGCGGGATATGTTTATTTGTGGAGGAAGAAGCCGAAATTCTATCCAGCTATTTGAGGTTAAGGATAAGCGTCCGTACGTCACCCATTTTTTGACGACCTACAACTACACGACCTACAACTAGGTTATGCCTCGCCATGTACGGAGATTTGCCAGATATTATTTTTACCATCTGGACGTGGCTAGTCAAGTCACTTTTCACGACGGGAGTTCCAGATGAGATTCGATCGGTGAATTTCAGGGAATTCGAATGAGCGCTGGAGTGATGAGCGCACCACATCCCGTAATCGTCATAAAGAATAAATATATAAGTTGTGTAAATAGCTTATCGTTATTTACATAAATAAATTTTCGTACTTTAGTAGTATGTTTATGATTCATTGTTAATATTTCAATATATAATTAACCATTTTAAGTGTATCAATAATTAGTCATTTAGGTTTTTGCTGATTTGTAATAGGGTTCAAATGACGTAATGCAAAAAGTACTTAAAACTGACATGTGGTTGTGAAGTTTATTGCAGTGTGATATAAAAAATATGACTCGTTCATGAAAATCCCAGCACAAAACAATTGACCCCAGGATTTTCACTCAAGAGTGCACTTCAAATACATTACTTCAAATACATTCAAAGACATTTACTTTGAATGAGGAACTGGAACAAACAAATAAAAAAAGAGAGATTTTAAGCAGTGATAGCATCCGTCTCTTTGAACGTCATAGCTTGCAGTGCATCATAGCTTTGAAAACGTAATAAAGTTTGCGATCCTTCGACATGTATCGCTTGTTATGATAAAGGTTAGGACACATACACGCCCGCATCTAACAGCAAAGAAGAGTGCTCCAACGATGGGTCAAACCCAAGTACCGATCAATGCCAGCAGATAAGATAACGACTTACAACCATGGAACGGCAGGCGAAAGTTAATTTGATGACGGTAGAACACTTACAAAGGTGATACAATACTTAAAGTCGTTAGCTGTCGGCTCTCGTACCATCTCTTCATGTTGAGGGTGAATCCTTCAATCAGGGCATCCGCTTATCTTATCATCATCAGTCACATGTTGGACCGACTGTCAATTGGTAATTGAGTCTATTAACAGCTCATCAACACAACAGCTGGAAGGGGTTTCGGTTTCTCGAGCTTCCGCTTGTTGTTCTGGTGTGATGCGAATACTTTTTCAATGTGTTTGATGTTGGTTCCAGCTGAAGCAAAGTAGAGAGAAAAAAAGCGGACACTCTCCAGAACACTTGAACGATGCAGTTGATAGCAATTAACGTAACACTAGACACGGCGATTGAGTACTGCTCCTGTCAGTGTGCAACCCACGCCGTAATTATTTAGAGGACAATCAAGAGTACCAGGGACGGGACACTTCCGGACCTAGACAGGTATTATGCGGGGTTGATACGGCACGGTCTACAAATACTTCATTCGCCAATTATTCACTCTCCGAACGGTATCACCCGCTTCATAGTTTGCGCCTTCAGTCAATCACAATCGAGTGTTCATTTAACTAACATGTGCGACGGGGTTTCGCTTATTTCTTTCTGCTGCAGGCAATACAACGCATAGCGAAGATTATTTGCGGTACATTCCAGCTATTGGAAGGTAAGGCTCGGTAAAGCCGTGGACATCAACTATGTCCGGTGGTAAGGATCGTCGATCCAGGGCGAGCAAAACGCAAGGATGGGAAGAAGCCGGTGGAGAGTTCTATCAGGAAAGCTATCCTGCCGATCTGGAGGGTATGCAGCGGGATCCGTCAAAGATCGCGACCCTGTTACCGTCGAAACAAACGCGCAATGGTAAGAATCTGTTGGAGAAAAGGATTGTTTTTCGCAATGCTAATATTTGTTGTCATTTTAGCCACTACGAGACGTGCCCGTCCAGCGCAAGGCCAGGATACGAAAGGAGGTACCAGACGGAGAGCCAGCTTCTCTACCGTCGCACGACGGGGTTCACAATATCACGAAATGCAGGTGGCCACCCTACCCGATCTGTCAGGTGAGTTGCGAGATGTTTGGTTAGTGTTTTGCGGTTCCGTATGTTGTTGGGATTATGGATATAGATGTTGTTCTTCTATGATGTCATTCAGTTAAATAAAAAAGGTTAGCATATATTAGACCCATCGCGGTACATTTGTTGTTGATGGGAAGCCAGACGATCATGTTAACGTCTAAAAATAATAAATGCTTCCAAATAGGGTAAAGCACAAGCTAAAATTGACTAAAAGAAGTAAAAAACCAAACCGTTGAATTCAATGCTAATGAGTGAATTAACAACGATAAAATTGTCCCACGATAATGTTCCGTTTCCGGTCACTTTGGTGGTGTCGGCAGTTTTCTGTTTTCTACTGCTGTTCTTCTGTTTTCTACTGTGGTTGTTCTCTTTTACTCGCGTACGGCGCAGTTCAATGAACGTCGGCCGGGTTGATGCCGCCGACTGAGTGCGCGCAGTGGTTATACAGCCCTCTTCGCAACTGAGCGCGATGGCAGGGTCGGGGCTTTGTAAATTATCTCAAAAGCATCACGCATCGACGTCGGCATCTCTTCCCGGCGACAAGGGGTCGTGTACGCAAGCCCTCAATAGATCCCGTTGCATGTGGGTGGTGCCGGCGTACGATGATAGGTTGATATAGTTTATTGAGCCTGTTTGGTCGCGACTGATGTCGGTCGGATTTGGTTTCGGAATTATTTGTTTTTGTTTGAACTACAAGATAAACAGTTACCGAATGAAAGTTTGCAACGATTTTTGCCGAGGTCATTACTATACTTTAAATTGTAGCCATTTTGATGATTTTTTAGGACTCTGTCTATTAGATGTGAATAACACCATTATAACTCATTGAAGAATGATTCATAATCGTTTGATTCGTATCAAAAGTTAATCTCGCCAAGGTCGCATGTTGAGAGTTTTTCGTAACAACCTGTATACATTATTTTTGCTGTTTTGTAGTATGTTCATGAATTGCTTCACTTGTAAATTCATAAAAAACATCAGATGTTTAGGATGAAGTTAATCAATTTAAATATTTGATTGCTAGATTTGGTGGTGCGCAGTACTATGAGATACACACATAGTAAATGTACTGAGAGTTTTTTTTTAATTTTAAATCAGTTAGTTCCTGATATATCATCACTTAGATTTGGTGCGTGATGTATAGGTAATAAAGTGAGCTTTCTCCCCGATTTAACTATCTATGATAGCCGCTGTCAAACGGTTGATTGATCTTCATCAGATCACTAATGGTCCATAACAAAAGTGCATCGGGCTGTTTGTGATGGACGGTACTGTAAAATTGCGACACTGACATGACCCTAGCGAGTGGTACTAAATCATTGCCATAGTGTGCAGTAATTGTTGTATGTGTGTGCCTTACCCACAGTCCAGTACAGTACAGTGGTGTGCCATGAAACAATGCACGAGGCTGTCACTTGAACAAACGATCGGAGACGGGTCGTAACCGTTGAGGTATGGCTGGAGTGATGGCGGCATCTGTATCTTCCCATAGTGTCAAGGGCATGGGTACATCATCAGTCCACTATTGATATTGTTTCCCTGTTTCTATCCAATATAGAGAACCTCATCAACGAGGAACGAACATGGGAGGAGATCCGGGAGATCAAATCGATGCCAGTTCCGATGGCACAGAAGCGAGAAATGAAGGCACAGCTACAGGTAACCAGCTCCCCCGTTAGTATTGTGTCACTCCAAGCTGCTAATTAATCCACGTTTCTATTCACTTGCAGAACGCCACTAAGCTCCGGTTGCAGGGGTTCGAGCAGATCAAATGGCGCCGGCGGAAAGCATGGCAGAGCTTTCGTTCCAAATGGGGTGAATATCAAACGAAGCTGGAGCTATGGCGAATGTCGCTGAAAACGATCGAAGGAAACTTTGGTACGGGTGTCGTCGCGTACTTTCTCTTCCTACGTTGGCTCGTCTTCCTCAATCTGTTGCTGTTTCTGCTCATATTCGCTTTCGTAGTACTCCCTCATCTAGTGTTGCGCGAACCAAGCGATCTGCCGTGTGATCTTGTGGCGGAACCAACGTCCGTTCAATGTTGTTCCGAGAGCTACGAAAACGTTACACGCACGGCACAGTTCTCCGTGTTGGATCTCATTCAAGGGACAGGCTTTATGGAAGGTACCCTACTGTTCTACGGTATGTACACGAACCAAATCTACGGTTACAGCCCAATGGAGGATCGGGCCTACCATAGGGCACGCTATCTACGTGTATCGTCGGCAGCGGCCAATGCTTCGCGAATCGGCATGGATGCAGGTTTGTTGGAGGAAAGAGCAGAAGAGTTAGATGCGGAGAGGCAAACGATTTTGTACTACGATTTGCCGCTAGTGTACGTCATCATTATAGCCATCTACTACGTGATAACGCTGGTCGCAATCATGCGTGCGGTTGTGCGACAATTTAAGGACCGTATCGCCGAGGGCGAAGGACTGTTTTACCAGTACTGTAACCTGGTATTCGGTGGTTGGGATTTTTGTATTCACAACCAAAAGTCGGCCGACATTAAGCATAGGGCACTGCACAACGAGATCAAGTCACTGCTCTACCAAAAGCGGTTTGAGCACGAGCGCAATAATCGGTCGCGCGAATTCATGCTCAAACTAATCGCCATCCGTATGCTGATCAATGTGATTGTATTCATAATTTTACTGATCGCTGCAATTATGATCTACGTCTTGTTCAACGTATCACTGGCCGAGCTGGAGCCTAACTTTACGCCCTCGCATCCGGTTAGCTTTGGCGAGAGCATCGGCAATCGGACGCTGTACATGAGCTGGCCATCGTCTTGGTCGGTATTCTCTTCGGCGTCACAACGCGGTGCCATAACGTTCGCGAGTACCATCACACCCTTACTGTCGTCGATGAACGATGAAGCGGGTATGGGTGGTGCATTCAACTCCACCGATCCAACNGATCGCTGCAATTATGATCTACGTCTTGTTCAACGTATCACTGGCCGAGCTGGAGCCTAACTTTACGCCCTCGCATCCGGTTAGCTTTGGCGAGAGCATCGGCAATCGGACGCTGTACATGAGCTGGCCATCGTCTTGGTCGGTATTCTCTTCGGCGTCACAACGCGGTGCCATAACGTTCGCGAGTACCATCACACCCTTACTGTCGTCGATGAACGATGAAGCGGGTATCGGAGGTGCATTCAACTCCACCGATCCAACGATGGATCGGCTCACGCTAGAGGAAAAGCTGCGCGTACTGTTTTATGAGTTCCTGCCATATCTGGCGATAGTGTGTATGAACCTGGTCGTGCCGCAGCTGTTCAACTATTTGGTGCAGTACGAAAAATACTCACCTCTATTCGTGATCAAGATCAGTCTGTTTCGAACAGTTTTTTTGCGGCTTTCGTCACTTGCCGTGCTGCTCAGTCGATTCTACTTTCTGATAACGCCCATGAACGTCACGCAAAAGTTGTTGATAAATGCTTCCTCCGAGCAGGGTATGGAGCAGACATCCACGAGTACGCTGTCCCCTTCGACGACTACTATTCCCACTACCAGTACCGTTACCACGTCTGCTTATCAACTCTCCGAAATGAACACAACATTCGTAGCGAATTTAACCGCGACTACGATCTCGGTGCTCAGTACGTTGGTTCTGGATCAACAGCCGATAGCAGAGGCTCAAACCCAGCCTCAACTACCAGCCCAGCAGCAGTGTTACGATGAACCGAATGGTGCTCCACAGTGCTGGGAAACGTTCGTCGGCCAGCAATTTTACAAGCTGTTCATCGTCGATTTTGCTACTCATTTTCTCGTGACGTTCTTCGTAAACTTCCCCCGGGCACTGTTTGCACGACACTCCAGCTCACGGCTGGCAAAGTTCATCGGCGAGCAAGAGTTCGAGCTGTCCAAGCATGTACTTGACGTGATCTATTCGCAGACGCTTTGCTGGCTCGGTACATTCTACACACCGTTTCTACCTGCTATCGCCGCACTGCTCACGTTTTTGATGTTCTACATCAAAAAGTTTGCCTGTTTGGTGAACTCGAACCCGTCAGCAATACTATATCGAGCGTCCCGGTCGAAGTCGCTGTTCATGTCGACGCTGCTCATCTCATTCACGCTCGCGCTAGTGCCGGTAGTATACGCGCTAGCCGAAATAGTGCCATCGCGCTCGTGCGGTCCGTTCCGGGGGTTACCGTCCGTGTGGGATCGAGCAATCGCAGCGTTCATGAAGATGCCACTGTTCTTTCAGAATGTCATTTTCTTCTTCGGCACGGCCAGCTTCGCCATACCGTGTTTCGTGGTGCTCACTTTCTTCATCTACTACTATTACGCTGTCTCGACGGCAAATCGGCACATGGTGCAGGTGCTGAAACAGCAGCTCGTGCTCGAAGGCCATGACAAGCAATTCCTTCTTAGCCGGCTNTTCCGGGGGTTACCGTCCGTGTGGGATCGAGCAATCGCAGCGTTCATGAAGATGCCACTGTTCTTTCAGAATGTCATTTTCTTCTTCGGCACGGCCAGCTTCGCCATACCGTGTTTCGTGGTGCTCACTTTCTTCATCTACTACTATTACGCTGTCTCGACGGCAAATCGGCACATGGTGCAGGTGCTGAAACAGCAGCTCGTGCTCGAAGGCCATGACAAGCAATTCCTTCTTAGCCGGCTCAGTCTGTTCATCAAGCAACAGCAGGAGTATCAAAAACGTATGATGCGTCAAGCCGCTGAACAGCAGCAGCACCAAATGCAGCAACAGTACCAGCAGCACTCCATTTCTGGTAACTCTGCAAACAATGTGATACCGCCTCCGCCACCATCGTCTTACCAGCAGCCACCGATCGTGCCGCCTCCACGAACCAACAGTCAATCGCAAGCGTCGGAAGCGACGCCTGCCCTACCACCTCGTGCGGATCGAGACTCGAAGCCAAGCAGTCGAGATCGACCCAAAGATCTGCCACCTCCTCCGATACCGGGCGGTGGTTCCATCCCTACCGGCAACACCACTGGTGCGAACTGAAGCAGATGTGAGCAGCGATTACCATGAGATTAACATACATTACAACGTTTGTTCCTTTTATATTCTCGTCCTGCAATGGACACCTCGAGACGTGTTTGAGACACGCGAACCCGATCGTGATATTATATTCCAACTGTTAGGTTTGCTTATGATTTTACAAAATCGCCGAAATTATTATTATTTATTCTTGTAGCTATAAGCGGAAACTTTTTAGTTGAAATTAATGTATAGGGAGCAGCAATTTGAGAACTCGGAATTGTGTCGCTACAGTTCAATGTAGCACTGGATGGCAACCCGGTTCATAAGATGCATGCCATTTGTGCAAGTCACGGAACATTAACTCCTCCCACAAGAGATATTAGCAATTTTTATGTTTTACTAGTTCAAGACTCCTCAGTGGGATACGCTTTAGGTGTACCAAACAAAGATGCACTACAAGATGCGTACAGGAAAATTTCCATTTAATTGAAATCAGGAGTTACGATTAGCAGAATAATTCATCCAATATGAAATGTTTGACATCGAGGTTCATCTCACTTTTAAAGTGTATTGTAAAGCGTCACTCATAATAGTCCGTTACGTTCTCATTTGTCGTACATTTGTATATACATCTGCGTTATTAAAAGGTAGCTATGCGTGTTTGTGAATAGTTTTAAGTAAGGAAAACGATCGGCTGCTTATGCTTGCGTTTCTTTAAAAACAAAAAGTACCATCATGTGCGAAAGGGTTTCGATGGTCGTGGTACGAACAATATCGTAAAATGCTTTCAACTGTAAGGATTGTAATTTGCTAGTTATCAATCAGTTAGATTGTAGTCTAAACAGTTCTTCCGTTTGCAAATGATTTATAAAAATTAGTATAACTTTATCCGATCATAGTTCGTGGAAAGGTAGTAGCACATAACATTTAACTAAAAACAAAAACAAAAACAAAAACAAAAAACAAAATGATGTGAACAGCAGAGTGTTGCATGGAGTGAACTTATTTATGTATGGTACCTCAGTTCGGATAAACATATATCGATTTGAATTGTGTATTGGTAAATTCCGAGGACCAAACCACACACGTCTGCACTCATCGCTTTTGTTCGATTTTGCGGCATACGATGATCAATCAAAGAACAATGAGAGCGAGTTAGTTTTTTTTTTCTAAACAAAGAGAATAAGTATCACACTACACCCATAGTAAAAAAGACTTTCTTTCTTATAAAAAACACTCATAAAATAGCACATTTTAGGTGAAATAAAAAGAGGATACGCACAGAAAGTATCACCAAAAGAGTATCGCGCGAAAGATCCTAAACATTGGGAAGCGCATCTCCTGTTGTGTGTAAATGTAAATGCCGATAAAGAGACTGCCTATTTTTAAACCTTAGTTAGAACAAACGCCGACGCGCAAAAGAATTCAAAGATGCTCAAATAAATGCACTGGTGCTTTTTCACCCTGAATTGGTACGCGTCGTAGTATGAATGGTAACATGGAACCGACTAGACATTACAACTTACTGCAAGGCTCAATATACAGTAGGTCAACTTTTTGAATGATTTACTACTATCATAAACAGTATACAGAGACCGAATAAAGCAAGATTCTGATATATCCGCATCTACACCACCAACAGAAAATACATCGACAAATTCGTAACATATTTGTATCGACAACAACAGCTTTCATCCTTTTCACAACACGTCATTTGCTGTCATTTTCTTGAGCAATCAACCAACTTTTACTTTTGTACATTCGCATCATACCCTTCCGGAGGGTAGCGTTTTATTAAAGACTACCGATATTATTAATTTCTCATGTATAAATCGGCATGTTTCATAACTACAGTTAGTATAATATACGTAACATAAGCTTTTGTCGTTTGATTAAACTAAGATCTCATTAAAAACGAAAATGAACAGAACAACCGCGTCAGGCAATGCCACTAGCAATCGGTAAAACAAGTAAAGCTTAATATTGTACCAGATATGAAGCTTTAGGTAAAGGAAATAAAATATTCACTGAAACGAAACTTGGAATTATCCTCTTAATTAAATGTTTCTTTATACAGTAGAGTAAGCACGTAATTATTTTAAAGTTGCATAATTGCACATTAAAAAATGTATTTTTATTTCCATTTACACATATTATCCCAACACTTTCATGAACCATTCAATATACATAGCAACACGCTCGGCGATTCGTAAGGATTTCGCACTGCATTCTCCGTGATTGTAAATGCTGACCAAATATTCAGTAAAGTCTTTGGAGAAATCATACTTGCGTTAGTCTAATCGTTAGTGTGGAAGAAGTCGGACAGCGAAGATGATGTTTCGTGTTGTGTTCATTATGTCAACGTTTATTCATGGTAACAAAGAACAATCGAAGCGTGCATTGGTGTAAATTCTAGTGTTACTCATCGACCACTCGTTGCTGGAACTCTCGCCTCATCTGGTGTGTGTGTGTGTGTGTGTGTGTGTGTGTGATAACACGTCACATGCGCGGAACATTTGTATTGAAATATTTGTTATTTTTGGAAATTACAGGTTGAAATAAGATGGTTATATGTGCCTTATGAGTTATTCGATTGTATCGGATACATCATCAGTACGCGCGTTATCATAACATCAGCCTCATGTCTGGCATTCAAATGTGCTTACCCTAATGTCGTTAGACTAGATGGCCTATGGGCTACCAGCATTGCGAATGCTACGTTTGTTCCCATTCGCAATGTTGCATATCACCCAATGTACGACGATTATAATGAATAACATGACATCGCTTTGCTGATATTAGAATCAGCTATCAGTCCGAGCTGGGCCCTATTCCCTGGATGCATTTGGATGAACCGTAAACATTCACCAAGCCAGCAGGAATTGTTTTACGAGCGTAAGCAATGAATCTACATTCGTCATTCTAGTGATTTTCTGCATCCGTATGAATGCGAAACATATAATAATACCATGCGCTAAAGACTTAATTCAATCCGTTGCAAACATAAAATAGGAAAATGCACTTTCTCTCTTCCGATCATTCTTTACAGGTGCGAAGCGCTTCGAAGAGATTTACCCGATGTATCACAGCGACTGTGAGGCTTACGTAAAACGATCGCTGATCGATTCGGTAACGCGTGCATGTTTCTGCAGCCATGGAATTGTGGTTCATTTTACAACCCCTCCACTAAGCATCACCGATTTGTGGGACATTTCCTGGCAGCTATCCGCAACATGTGTACGATGATGTTCTAACGTCTTTCACAAACC
>STHB01000010.1:21948014-21985616 GCA_018908115.1 Anopheles rivulorum
CATGCGCGTATATTTTAGTTAAAATAATGGTGATTACGTATAGTGCATAGTAAGGAGTTGTCATTTCGTACAAAAAATGTAAAGCTTTAAAAAGAAGATTCGTTACGTATTGTACCGAAGGCATCGTTAAAAGTGATAAGAAAGTGGATACAGATTCAAAAGATCAATAAAATACAAAATCAAATCAAATGTACATAATCGTTTTATCATTCTAATATTTAAAAAAAATAAAAGCTACCACAAACATGAACAATAAAAAATAACGTTGGCGTTCCACCGTGTAGAAAGCAACAAACACATTTGTTTTGACGCCAGCCGCAGATCGATAAAAAAGATCATGTGAATAGCAGCGATCCCGTTACAACCATGGACCATGCCTGAAACCTCGGTGAGTAAAGAAATTTTCTCTAATTAAAAAAATATATGTTCTCTTCCTATCTCATTCGCAGCAAATCTAAAAATAGATCGGATATCTACAACAGTCGCGCTGTTGTAAGGAATTAGAAGCAAGCAAGGATCATACATAACCCCTTTTTTCGCCTACGCTAAGGCCGACTGACAAGTTGATGTAAATGTGTTCGTGTCGCCATGGTTTCTCTTGTGTGCGTGCCATCCGACCTCCGGATAAGCTGCCGATCCGCAAAGTCCATTGAAAAAAGCCAAAAAACTGCTCGATAATTCTACTTGGGAGGGGTTTTGGCAGCTCTTGGAATAACAATGAAAAATAAAATGACAGATAGGTGTCCGAAGCCGCTACACGATGTTGTGTAGTTGTATGTGTACGGTTGTTTTGGAGGTTGCTTCAGCTGCTCGTGTAAACATGATTTTGTTTCAAGATATCCTACGGTTAATTGTTGTAGATTTTATTTTAAAACGAAATCTTTTAATAGTGTGATTATCGTGTAATACAATGCGTAATGGAAATGTATGGAATAGTGCATATATTCCCCACATTTTAACGTTGTTACGACTGTCGCCAAAACTACGAGCGCTGAAATTTGCTCAGTAAACAATTCACCAATACATAGCCAAGGACGTCTAACTGTCAAAATGAAAATCCAAGATGACAATGTCAACAAAGCCTATTCCGAGACCTCATTACTCTACAGATTTTGGCCGGGATCGATTCCGGCTATTTCGCGAAAATTTTCGNTTTTGTACATTCGCATCATACCCTTCCGGAGGGTAGCGTTTTATTAAAGACTACCGATATTAATAATTTCTCATGTATAAATCGGCATGTTTCATAACTACAGTTAGTATAATATACGTAACATAAGCTTTTGTCGTTTGATTAAACTAAGATCTCATTAAAAACGAAAATGAACAGAACTACCGCGTCAGGCAATGCCACTAGCAATCGGTAAAACAAGTAAAGCTTAATATTGTACCAGATATGAAGCTTTAGGTAAAGGAAATAAAATATTCACTGAAACGAAACTTGGAATTATCCTCCTAATTAAATGTTTCTTTATACAGTAGAGTAAGCACGTAATTATTTTAAAGTTGCATAATTGCACATTAAAAAATGTATTTTTATTTCCATTTACACATATTATCCCAACACTCTCTTGAACCATTCTATATATATAGCAACGCGCTCGACGATTCGTAAGGACTTCCAACTGCATTCTCCGTGATTGTAAATGCTGACCAAATATTCAGTAAAGTCTTTGGAGGAATCATACTTGCGTTAGTCTAATCGTTAGTGTGGAAGAAGTCGGACAGCGAAGATGATGTTTCGTGTTGTGTTCATTATGTCAACGTTTATTCATGGTAACAAAGAACAATCGAAGCGTGCATTGGTGTAAATTCTAGTGTTACTCATCGACCACTCGTTGCTGGAACTCTCGCCTCATCTGGTGTGTATGTGTGTGTGTGTGTGATTGATAACACGTCACATGCGCGGAACATTTGTATTGAAATATTTGTTATTTTTGGAAATTACAGGTTGAAATAAGATGGTTATATGTGCCTTATGAGTTATTCGATTGTATCGGATACATCATCAGTACGCGCGTTATCATAACATCAGCCTCATGTCTGGCATTCAAATGTGCTTACCCTAATGTCGTTAGACTAGATGGCCTATGGGCTACCAGCATTGCGAATGCTACGTTTGTTCCCATTCGCAATGTTGCATATCACCCAATGTACGACGATTATAATGAACAACATGACATCGCTTTAGGGCGGCTCGGTGGTGTATTTGGAAACGGCGTTAGTCCCTACCACGACCGGACCGGGTTCAAATCCCATCCGGACCGTTCCCCCGTAGTGAGCACTGACTATGCAACTACGTGGTATCGAATAGTCTAGTAAGCCATTTGATGGCCGGCATGACCGAATAGGTCGTTACGCCAAAGAGAGAGAGAGAGAGAGAGACATCGCTTTGCTGACATTAGAATCAGCTATCAGTCCGAGCTGGGCCCTATTCCCTGGATGCATTTGGATGAACCGTAAACATTCACCAAGCCAGCAGGAATTGTTTTACGAGCGTAAGCAATGAATCTACATTTGTCATTCTAGTGATTTTCTGCATCCGTATGAATGCGAAACATATAATAATACCATGCGCTAAAGACTTAATTCAATCCGTTGCAAACATAAAATAGGAAAATGCACTTTCTCTCTTCCGATCATTCTTTACAGGTGCGAAGCGCTTCGAAGAGATTTACCCGATGTATCACAGCGACTGTGAGGCTTACGTAAAACGATCGCTGATCGATTCGGTAACGCGTGCATGTTTCTGCAGCCATGGAATTGTGGTTCATTTTACAACCCCTCCACTAAGCATCACCGATTTGTGGGACATTTCCTGGCAGCTATCCGCAACATGTGTACGATGATGTTCTAACGTCTTTCACAAACCGTGTCCCGATCGTATGGAACCGGTTGGATGACACCGGTAATTGGGAGATTCAATATTTGATGAGCTTTTACCATTATCGATATCAGATAAGTATTGGCCATTGGAATTTTCCAAACTTATCGGCGTAGCACACCGGGTATCGTTCTACATCGATTGGATTGTGGAGTATATTGCAGCAAACAGTACCGGTGACTAACAGTCACGATGTCTCACATCACACGCGACACAACGATGATTTGGAACTCAGCTCAAATGGGACTTCAGAGATACCTCAAATCGTCAAATTTCTACAGCATGTATCGTAAAGTAAATGTGCATTGCGAAGTAAAGCATGTAAACAATCCAAGAGACTTGTTTCGATAAACTCGCTTGATAAACGAGCTCGTTTGTGTGACGCACTAACTCGAACTCGGATCATCCCTCGGTGAGTTGTTGTACGCGTATCCACTCGATTCTTTCTTTTCACCGAAACTTCTATGTTCGTCTGTACAGTGCTATATGTTATCGATAATAAATTCATTAATCGAATACGAGCATAGCAATGATGCCCGAAATATACTTACTGTTTTGGTTGCATACTATGTCTTTTCGATCAACTTGCAGAGGTAATGAAAAAACATACGACCAACTGGTTGTTTTTTTTTTATTAAATATCTTTATTAAAGAACAAATATTGTAACATTCATTGGGTCACCTACCCTACCTAAAATTAGGTTCCAGCACCGATAAAAATTCTAATTTTGGAAGTGTAAAATGATCATCGCTTTGTTTCGCAGCAAATAAACACGCTGCCACACATTCGCTCAGTTCGTCTGCCCTGTCCATTTGAACCAAACATTCTACAAATATGTATCTATACTCGTGCTCCTTCGCACGTAATACAGCACCATTGTTGGAGCACACTTGCTGCAGCAAATTGTCCATATTAAATGTTACACCTCGTGCGAACAGTGCACCTACTAAATCCCGCTCGTTTAGCACAAATGCATAATCTAAAGCATTCCATCCAAGAAGAAAGTCTTGCTGGTTCATAAACTCAAGATCTCCAACACCATTCGGGGCACACTTTAATATTCGGTTCACTTCGTCTAGCTTGTTTAAGATCGATCGATAGAACGGTGTGCCTTGTTCTTCGCCCAATTCTGGCAGATAATGCAAAAAATGCAATGGCAAACGGCCTACCATATCCTTGACGTTAACTGCAGACGGTCGACTGTCCAACAGTTGTTTAATCTGCGCAGTGGATTTGTTCACCAGTGCCAAGTGTAAATCACAATCTTCGCTTTGCCGCAGTATTAGGCGGTCAAAAAATTCGCGCGTTTTCTTCAAAGCAGATGCCCAAAACGTTTGTGAGCGAAAAATATTGGCTTTGCACTTAAATATGTTCACATTTTCGCACAACCAACAGGCGGCAAAATAGTGCGCAAAGGTGCTAAGCAAAAATTGGGGCACGCCATCTTTTACTCCCACGACGACGATTCGCTGCATTTCTTCAGCTTCGTTCGCAGATGATGTCTTAGTAATTAAGGACGCCATCAGTTCATCGGATCGCTGCAGCTCTGCACCGGACAACAGTTCTCTATAGCTATGTTCGAATATAACACGCATCGCCAACAGCATGTGCTGTTCCCTTAGTTCTTTATTCCACCGATCTTCGTCCTTGTTGGCTGCCTTACCCGTGTTTGAGTATTCTATATTTCTATGTACAAGTTTTTCGAAGAAGTGAAGTTTATTCAGCTTTGGCTGAAAGATGGTGGAATAGACAGCATACCACGTTTCACTTTTCATTTCACCTTCGGTGGAGCTTTTCTGAAGAAGGGATTTTATAAAGTCAATAATTAGCGCATCTTCGTATTTCAGCAGCAGTTGCAGCAGTAAATCCAAAACAACGTGTTCCCTTTCGGAGCAGGAAAGGCTGCGGAATTTGTTCTGAACTAGCGCCTGTGCTGTTGTGAAGCGTTTTTCTCTAACTTCGATATCGAACAGGGCATCATTTTCTGCGCCATAAGAGTGGAAAAAATCGACACACGATCGTTGCTGCAGGTACACGCATACATTGGCCAAATACCGATGATCCGATTTACCTAAATTGTAGCAAAAAACATTTCTAAGCTTTTCCATATTGATCTTGCTTGCATCGAAACCAATCGCAACCAAACTGTGCAACATGTACACGCAACCGTATTTAATGATCACGAGAAACAAATCCAACCCATCATGAGTGTCAACAGTGTACAGATCGTAAAGTTTCTTGAATAAAAATTTGAATGCCGGTATGCACGTTTTATGATTCCTGTTTTTGCGATTCTTGCTTCGCAATCGTTGCATAATGATTTTAATCAAATCGACGGTAACAACCGTACCCGTCTGTTGAAGTATGTAACTAGCAATGTGTGCGTGATTGCAGTGTATCGCTGTGTACAGTAATCCTTCCATATTAAGTTCCTCTTCCTCTTCATTTTCCACTTCTTCTTCTTCTTCACTATTGTCTTCATTTTCTTCATCTTCTTGCTCTTTGTAACAGCATAAACCGTCAAACAGCAGCTCTATTTCAAACGTGCCCTTCTCGCTTTGATCGCTAAAGTCGTCGATCAGGTTGTCTTCGGCAGCGTACGCAATGTTCTGTTCGATGCAGAACTTCCTAAAAATAATTTTAAATAATTCGATTTGATTTTTTTCGACAGCACTTTTGGCACACAAGTATAGGACGTGCTGATCATCAATGCTCGATATGAATGGGTGATGTTGCTCCACGAAACTGATAGTAATTTCGTGTAGTTTGTACTCTAGCGATAGCTCAAACAATCGCAGAGCCTCAGTGTACAATTGCGACGCCTGCGGTAAACCAGATTTTGTGATCAAATGACAGGCCACAGAAATATTGTCTCGATCAATAGTTTGCGCTAACAACGATAAAGTTTTTGATGCTTCCAGTGGAGCATAAATATCTTGGTGGTGCTCTTCGATTAGATACGTTGCCACACGTTCGCTTAGCTCTTCTGCCAAGTCCTTTCGTTTCAGCACATTCACAAATATGTATCTATAGTCAGTTTCCTTCGTAAGCAATACATCGATAGTGTTGGAGGCCACCTGCTGAAACAGATTCTCCATATCATGCATAACGCCGTTTGAGTAGAGCGCATTTACTAAATAATTCACGTTGGCTACGATCGTATAATCTAACGCATTCCATCCGTAAAGCAAGTCTTTCCGATTAATCACGTCCAGATGCTCCTGCGGTACACAATTGAACATTAGTTTAATTTCGTCTAACTTCGTTAGTACTGATTGAAAGTGTTTGTTCTCTTCGTTTCCTTCGTAAAGATCGTTAAGGTAATGGGCGAAGTGGAATGGCAAGCGGCCAACCACATCCATGTTAGTGACGACAGTAGGATTGTCACGCAATATTTCTCGCATCCGCTTGCGAGATTTGTTCACCATCGCCAGGTGTATCTCACAACCTTCGCTTTGCCTCAGTATCAGGCGGTCAAAAATTTCGCGCGTTTCTCTTAAAGAAGGCGACCAGAGCGCATGGGAGCGGAAAATGCGCCCGCTCTTGAACTTTTTCCAGTTTTCAAACAACCAACAAGCGGTAAAATATTCGGCAAACGTTCGATGCAGAAATTGGGGCACGCCATTCTGTACGCCCAGGACGATGCCCCGTTTTTTCATCGCCCTGGTTCACTTCCTCCAATATCTCGTCAGCTTGCTCGCGCGCATCCTCGGACAGTAGCTCACTTCTATCGTTTTGATCGAATATAACGTACATCGCCAACAGTACGTGCTGTTTCTTCATGCGCTTTCTCGTTTGCTCTTCGTGTTTTTTCGCTGCTGCCGTCGAACCAGACGAGACGTGCCTGTTTTATCTGTGCTTAAAATTTTTATCTTTCGCTCTATAAACTGTTCCACCAGATAGAGGATGTCAATGTTTACGTTGCTCAACATACCACCGGACAGCTGATGCGTCCTTTGCTTTAAGTGATTGCTAATCTCGGGCAAAAGGATGATCTGCACCATATACAGCAACAATGGTATAGTAATAAGATCTTTCGAAACGCGGCAGATAAAATTATACAACTCTGCCAGTATATTGTTTCGATCTTGCTGTGCGTAATGCATGTATTCATCCAAATTATTCACAAGAAATTTGTCACACGAGCGTATGATATCTTGCTCGGAAAATGGGCTCAGCTGAAACATCTGGCAATAACCAAAGACGTTTTTTAATTCATTTTCAAACCCATACGGGCGACTGGACAGGTGCAAGGATCGTACACCAGACAGGCGAGCAAATTTGGCAAAACATTCCATAACCTCTTTCTTGTAATATGGCGTAATCTCATCGAACCCGTCAAGAATCAGCACAATCTTGCGTTGGTTAAACTTTGCCCGAAACAAGCGCAACTCAATTAGTTCTTCCGTTGTCAGCTGGTTTTTCTTCGCTTCATCCAATACGATAAGATTGTCTGCGAGTGTCAACAATTCGGCACAACGTTCCGCTTTGCATCTATCTTCATCAGTCTGTTTGATGCTACGGCTGTTGATACTCGTTACGTGCAGTGCCAAATGAATGTAAGTATACAATAACTTCACTGTTTCTGTATCACCGAGACGCTGTACATCGGTACCCACCAGCCGTTCGAAATCGGTCGAATATTCTAATGCTATAAGCTTGATAACGTACAGCGATGTGTTGCTAGTTGACAAATACCATGCCAACCAGGTGAAGTACGTTGTTTTACCCAGCCCTGCATCATTGAGGAAGATAAATACGTTCCCCATATCACCTTCTAGGAAGACGGGTGGAACAGGCTCTCTACCGTTCGAAGCGAGAGCACTTTGCACATCCGAGGTGGATATATATATCGAATCGTGCAAAGATTCCTCCCTATCCTGCTGCTCATATGGCACAAAATGGCGTTGAACGTACCATGGCTTAATCTTTTCATAATTATGCGCATTCCAATTGTGGCTTTTTACGTCCCTCCATTCATCACAATGCTTCAACACGTCTAACAAAAAGCTCAAATCGTCCGTATCTTCCACAATGCTACTCAGGGGCGTATCAGTACCGAACATCATTCGTACAGCTTGCTTGTACAGCTGGCAGAAAGCTTTATCGGAAAGATGCCGTACTAAAATCCGTTCCGAAGCTGCCTCGTGCAGGGGACTTTTTGGCAGCTGCTCTACAACAACGATCTTTAGGCGATACTTTTCTGATAGTTTCTGTAATTCATTAATGCACACACGATCGCAGTTTGCTAGTATCGTTATCACTTTGATAGTAGGATGGTTTACATCTCGTAGATACGATAGTACATTATCGAGGATATCGTTCATATCTTGCTGGTTTGCATATTTCGCACTATTCACAAATAATGTTTCAACAGTGTTTTGCAACAGTGATAGCGTTTGATGTAAAATGCGCGAGCTTACTGTCAAGTCGAGCGTGCTCTTAAACCCAAAAACACCACAACCGCACTCGTCCTCTAGAAATGCACATAGGTTAGAACCTTTTAAATATACCGTCAGCATTTCGATATGAGCATGCTTTTTGTACACTAGCCCAAGATGCTCTTTGGTGAAACAGCTCAGGTCACTGAAGTTTTGGTTGACATCTATTCCCAAAAACCATTTTTGCATCCATGCTAGGTCTACGTAGAAATGTGGTTTCTTGTAAATCTTGTTATTCAGCAAAGCTTCCAACATATCAATCACTGTTGCACGTTGACCTTTATCACACCACTTTGGCAATAGGGTGGCCGTTTTTTGGCGTAGCTTTTCTTGATTGCAGGAGTTACAGATAAACAGAAATTTGCCGAAAAATTCATCCTTTTGCTTCTGAAATTCGGTATCAGTTGGTAGCGTCTCCTTACACGATTGTCTTAGCGACTCCGTTAGAGCTGGTATGTTACGGCTGAACTGATAACATGTTGCTCCTATATCTTTATAAAATTGCAAAGCATCATCTTTCTGCGGTACGATTTTCTTACAATATTGCTTGATGTTTGTGTGGAGATCGACGTTAGTGCATATGGCGTACCGAGTTTTGTGTGCATCTGTACGGGTTGTAGGTCCACCTCCAGATAGATTCGGATCAATCGCAAGGAACGATGAAAAGTATGTAGGAATTGAGTAAGCATCCTTATTGGCGCACAGTTCTTTTTGTGTTACAAAATAGCCACTCTTCGTCTTATGCTTCGCTTGTATGTATAAAGTGCTGGTGCCTGTTGCCGATTGGCAGTGGTATACTATATCGTCGAATTTATCTGCTACCGACACTTCTGTTGCGACTATGAAATTGTTCTTCTTTTTAAATTGGTGAATAATGA
The DNA here is from genome assembly GCA_018908115.1 of Anopheles rivulorum. Lineage (NCBI taxonomy): Eukaryota > Metazoa > Arthropoda > Insecta > Diptera > Culicidae > Anopheles > Anopheles rivulorum. The sequence goes on from STHB01000010.1 coordinate 21,957,219, forward strand.
TCGATATGGCTAAATACGTATTATACAACTCGCCCTGGATAGTGGATCGTGGTTCCGATTTTTCTATGATGGACAAAATCTTTTCCTCAGTTGTAGATTCTTCATCCTGCGCCACTGTACCGTCTGTATGAAGCACATCACTAGGTAAGAAAAGAAAGAATACATTCAAATTACATGCAAGAAAACCAACAAAAGAAAGCAATTATTTACAAAATTAAAATTTAGACTGAGTTATATAAAGCGAGAGAAGTCAGGATGATTAAAAGAACTATTTCCAATTGAAAAATATGAAATATGATTTTAAATTATTGAGCATTAGGAAAGTATCACCATTCGTATTATATCCTTACCCTTTCCGGATGATACCAGGATGGTTCGATAAAGAATTCGCTGTAGGTGTCTGCGGAACAAATTCATCGGTCAATCGAGCTACCTTCGGGGATATGCTAGTGTGAATGGTGTCGGTATTATTTCTTTTGCTCATTTTAGTTCTGAAATTACAACACACATCAAATCAGTACACAGGAAGGGAGCAAAGTTTGAACAATAGATGATGAACAAAGATGAGGTAAAGAGAGAACATTACTCAAAGCGAAGAACAAATCGACATTGAATGTTCCAGTGTTAATTAATCATGTGTTAATGTGTAGTGGTAATTAAAATCGTGTTAGTTAAAAATGTGTTGAATATAAGCGTGTTATTATTAATATTATTTATTAATGTTAAGTTTGTTTACCGCTGGGCTTTTACAAATGAATTCTTAAAACTATGACTTAAACTAGGGAAATAGAAGGGACGAGAGTTCAAGAATACGGGAGCGGAATTGGGAAGCTGGGACGTTGTAATGGAATAACATCGTTAACAGCTGAAAGCGCTCGCAGGAAAGGATCGTTTAAGCCAGGTATGTCAAACTGGCGGCCCGCGCATGTGGCCCTGATGCATTTTGGATGCGGCCCGCGAGAACATATTGAAATTTTATATTGAAAGCATTGATTACCGAAAAATCGAATGTTATTTTCAATCAATTTGACTTAAAGAAATTTAAAGAAAAATATTTTTAGATCTTTAAATATTTAAAGAATATGGACATCAAAACTATGCGACATAGTCAAAATTGTCGTAGATTTCCGTACATCTGCTGTGTACATGACGTACAATAGAGGTCTCAGCAAACTACCTTGAGGTTCGCCTTCGGGAAATGGGAAAGGGGTCAGACATCTTACAGCTCAAAGTCACCCTGAATGTCCTTTCATGCAAGTAAATATTACTGAACTTAACTCAGTACATAGGTAGTCCAAATCCAGTTTTTTTGTGAATTAGTCCACCATGTCAAACGTTATTGAAAGCCTTTTCCAGGCAACAGCAGTGGGCTTTAAAGCTCGCCTGTTGTTTTCAAACGCTCCCTTAAGCCCGAGCATCTGGTGTGTAGTGGGGTGACCCGAACGAAAACCATACTGCGTTGAAGGTGTGAGCTCTAGCTCAGACACCCAATCCTAAAGACGATCGAGGACTAACCGCTCAAACAGTTTACCTCAAAGCATATGGTAAACTGATCGAACGGTAGTTCTCCGAACAAGTAGGATCTTTATTAAGTTTAAGGTTGGGTATTACTTTAGCATACTTCCAAGCACTAGGGAAGTAACCCAATTTTAGGCATTTTAAAAACGTATTCTAATGAACTATGTTGATTTTCTTTTCAGATTCAACTATGCGGCCCGCAAATAAGCGGATATGTGTTAATGCGGGCCGCCTATGAAATTGAGTTTGGCTCATCTGGTTTAAGCCGTGGTTTGAATGGCGAGGGCATAAAAAGTGGGGGTCTATCGCGTAGGCGACGTGAAGGAGCACCCATTGGCAACGTGTGCTACCCTATTGTAACATATTTCCGTAAAACCTTAAAATAGAACACAGGGAATCCCCGGGCGATGACCTTCCAGCAGCAATAAAAAATTATTTTGCTCCTAGTTCAAATGATGCAATACGTTCGGTTTGGTTTAATTGGCCAAAGCCAGTATCACAGCCTAAAAAGCTCGAGAGCATATAATTTGTCAAACATTTATTTTTATCTCGGCATGCTGGTCCGGTTTGCTTTCCAGTTATGCCGAGTTTGTGGTCACTCGGTAAAGCTCATTCGCTGAGGTTTCTTCAAGGTCACGATGACTCACTTATGACGTATTGTTGCTACATCCGAAATAGTGAAAAACGAATAAATTTAGAAAAGATGCAATTGGTTCAAATGAGCTGTTGGAAGGCGATCGACGATTTCGCACTAAAACCCTTTCTTATGACTCCCCACGGTTCCCATGGTTACCCCACGATGAGTTTTGTAGAGCCGGTGGATCGTGTGGATTTTCGGTAGCATACGTCACATATGCAGTGTACCGCAAAAATATTTGAACACAAAATTCAATAAGCAAAATATAATACTTTTAAAACCAAACACTTCCAAACTATATATTTAACTTGTTTCACATGACACTTTTTGTAGGTTTGTGACTTTCTTCAGCAATAATCGTTCTGCTTCATAGTATGATTTTCTTCTGAACTAACCTGGCCAAACACGTCCGATCACGACCGACCTGCACGGGAGAATAAATCGAAAGTGACAGCATCTGAAGAAAACAAACGTTTTTAATGGCAGCAATAGAAAACTTCGAACCACCCAGAGAACAAAACAGCGGCGGTGTCGTATGATTCCCTTCAGATGGCGCTGCAAAAGTAACAGAGAAAATGTGATAAGCGTAGAGAGAAAGAATAGCGTAAAACGGAAAAATAAAGTACAATAAACACTTGAAGCGCTTAAGTGAAGGGTATATTTCAATCGAAACAATTATTTGATATTCGATTTTTTAATCAAAGAAGAATCGAATGCCTACCAACAGGAAGAAAAATTATTTGAGACACATTATTGAAAATCCAAACATTACCCAAGTACCAATTTCAAAAGGTGTACATTTTACGAATGTCAAACTTACAAATGTCCGTGACTGACCCAGTGTGAGTTCTTTCTTCTTCGGTTTCGTACCTTTTATTTTCCAAGGATCTTTGGTTTTGTTATTCATTTGTACTTCGTACACCAAGCCGAAGGACGGGTGCCACGCATCGGTGTACAAGATTGCCCGGAAAGACAGTACTTCCGAACCCGGTGTTAATAATCGACAACTTAGTGCTTTCGTGAAGTTCCGTATTTTGGACGTCACTCTCGGAAAAGTGTTAGTTTTGCGATGAAACCCAATATTTAGCCATATTCTTTCCCGCCATTTCTAACAGCGCTTATCATATTCCGACTATCTGTGTTATCTGTGTGTGTGTGTTTGTTTTGTAATAACTGCGTATAATGCGTTAAAGCTGATATAGTTTTTAACTAAGTGAAACGAAAATATATTATAAGTGTTTTATGTGCATTTTTGGCCCTCTGAACGCGTTAAACGCTGATAAGCGCCGTGCTAAAAGTGTCTTGTTATTATCATTTTCGATGTAAACGATGAACAGCAAAACAAACGTCCATCAGCGTCCCTTTCCTTCCAGTGCGTTCGCCTAGCCTTGTCCCTACCTACGGAACTTCCCGCTTCGCATCTACGAAAGCATTTCTTTTGTTACCATGCAAAGCCAGGCCTGATTGTCAGCGAAAGACGATGGGTTGTGCAGATGGGCAAAGATAGCAAATGGCGAATTTGAGGCGGCCGTATGAACATCATCATTTCATCCGGGGAACCATCTGCCGCTTGCCAGACAGTGCTGTGTAGGGAGTTTAGAGAACGGCAAACCCTAGCCTTAATACGTGCATAAACACACGGAAGCTATTATGCGTGGATGATTGTGTGTGTGTGTGTGTGTGTGTGTGTGTGTGTGGTTAGGGGTTAGTGTGTGCGTGAGGTTGATTGTAGGCCGGCTTGCGATCGTTTTGCTGTTGTATTTGGCAACATATTCGCGCGATGAGAAGAACAACATCGAACGTAGCAAGCGGGGAGAAAAGTACGTAAATATAAAATGGCGCGCAATATATTTTTGTGTGTGGTTTCGTGCGAATGAGTTTCAAGGAATCCGGGGTCTGCTGCTGCTATAGATCCGCTTCGGTTGCTTTGTTTAGTGTTGAAAAATAATAATCCTTCAAAGTATGGAATCCAATGCGACGCGACATTAATTATGTGATTGTAAAAAATAGTAACCCCCAACTAGTTGTGTGAAATTTCTTTATAGAATAAAAGATTTAATGTGTTTGTGATTTGTGCAGAGCAATAGAAAAGTGTATAATCGCGCAGCGTAAAGCAAACTTTCCACATATTCGTCGTGTTTCTGTTATACGTAAAACCTACCCGCCATCAACATCAGTTTGTCCGTGCAAGATGTGAATGTTTCCTGTAAATTTGTAAAAGCCGAGCCGGTACCACCGGCTCGCGAGATATTCCTGGTGCTACGGCACAGGAATGGTCTCACCCTCGAAGGCCAAACTTTCCAGGATCGCCGGTCAACAGCAGCAGCAGCAGCAGCCACAGGAAGAGCAGGGACAGCAGCAACAGCTTCCATCGCAGGCATCCCAAAGGAAATCGAGTAAGTAGAGCGAACATTTTCGCGTAACGATGATGCAAAGAATGGGAACGCCGCGAAAAAGAAATGGACAATGAAGCAAACTTTTTGATTACGTATTCATCGCAGGAACAGGTTTTACTTCACGGTAGATGCTGGGATAGAGCGCCATAGATATAGCGTTGTTTACTTTTGACCGTTTCCTCTAATTGGCATTCCTGGCAAATACGGCTATTTGCTAGGAGTCAATGCCCTGAGCGCATTGGTTTTTTTTCTTCAAAGAATTGTCGTAAAACATCATGTATGCCGATTTTTTATGTAAATTATTTTAAAACATTCAAACTTACTGTTTGTCTCACAGGTGAGGTAGAATAAAAAAAACACATATAGGTAGATGATAGAATGAAATGGCTGAGACAGATAGATGACAAGAGCTAAAATGATTGTGATGATGTTGATGATGATGACGACGCCGTCCACGATTGCTTGCCGTTGATTTGACAGCTGCAGCTGTCGCTATGGTAGCTGTCGAAGTATGCGTTTTACCGCTCACACACGTACTGAGTGTTTGTCAATGATTTTTATGTTGTTTGAATTTGTAAAACTAAGCCGAAAATATTTAAACATTATCTTTCTCGTTATTTAGATTTTTTGCTAATCGAAACAAAAATCTATTTCTATTTTCTATTCATTATGTTGCTATACCATTTGCCTCAGTACTTTCTTGCTGGGTTGCAAACAGCATCTCTCAATTTATTTGAATGTGATATTATTTTGATACGTTACATTGATTTAGAATTGCACTTTACTTCATTCATCCCACAGATAACAAGGTGCAGTTGGTGAAGGGCTCGAAACCGTTAGTGTATCATCGGTTCTATCTAGATATAGAGCAGCATCAGGTCGCAACTAAGATTGAAACACTCATCAAACAGCTCGGCGGTGTAAGTATGAAGATGTACTCGCTAAATGTTGCGTATTTAGATTCATGCTGAAATTGGTAGTTCACGTGCATGAAAGGTGTAAACCATTTCTTTCATTTAATAAGAAATTTTTACCGGCATTAGTATTATTTAGAGACGTAGTCAGAGCGAGAAATCATGAGAGTGAAAGAGAGAGAGAGAGAGAGAGAGAGAGAGAGAGAGAGAGAGAGAGATATGATGAAACAGCGACAAAAAATTCAAAGAGCGGTTTCTATTTTCAATCTATGAGTAATTTAATATGCGTGTTTGTTAAATCACTTAATGTGTAAAGAAATTAAATAACAATCAATTTCCTTTATTTAACGATCGATGAGAAAATGCATTCAGGTGTTAAACGAAAGCAGGATCACAGTTAAAAACAATCGCCTTGTAAAGCGGACAAGAATGTGTGTCACTGGAAAAAAAAAACAAAACAAAAAATTAACACCATTTGAAGTATCTATCTCGCTCTTTCGCAGCTCGCATCAAAACAAGATTGTTTTTTGTTCTTCCTACAAATAGCATCAAAAGTTTACGCCTTAAATTCGACACAAAATCAAAGCAAACCTAGACGTAAAATGAGAATGGAAATAATTTCGCTTCGTCGAAGGTAACGCGTTTTCACTTCTACACTTTTTGCGGCCATCTTTGTTCGTTATTTCACCCTGGTTTTGCTGCTCTTTTAGCAAGTGTTGCCTTCATTGAATAAAGTTAGGTTTTCTTTGGCCTGCTGCTGGCTACTTGGATGCTCATTGCGCAAACGTATGAATGAATGAGAGCTAAAGAGAGAGAGAGAGTGAGAGAGAGAGAGAGCGAGAGTGATTGCGTTCCCGCGCGCGCGTGTGTGTGTGTGTGAAAATTCTCTTTTTCCTTCTTCGCTCATGGGTAGTTTATTACGAAGAAAAAAACGGAAAAGGAGAGCGTGAGAGACACGCGAACCGGGAGAGCGTTTTACGCTACGCGTCCGGAATACGAGCTCAACTATTCATCTCACCACTTCATTGATATTGTTGCATTTGAGCGGTTCGGTCGCAAAACGAACGTACCAGCGCTCGACGGGTGCGTCACTGAGCTGTGTGTCGCGGTGGGTCAACGCATCGTGGTGCGGCGATGTTGCGGTGACGCCTCTGTGCATGTGTGTAAGGGCGTTCATATAAAAAGAAACGAATGTGAAGCAAATAGCAGTAGCTACGTTTAAAAGAAAACTAAAGAAACGCGAAAGGTTATTCTAGTGTGCGAGTGTGTGTTGCGAGTGTAGTGCAAAGAGAAGGAAACATCCCGTGCTAAGTAGAGAGGTTAGTTTGGTTTTTCATATGGTATTAAAGGCCTTGTTTTTTTTGCTACGAGTTGCTGTTCCTTTTTGTTCCTAAAAGTTCACATTCCGTTATGAATCCAGTTTCTGCTCACTTAGTGAGAGTGTGTGTGGATGCGTGTATTGTTGCTCATTACACACCATTCTCGTTTGCGTTCTGTTATACCGTGACGCGATCGATCGTGCTCGTGTGGTTGTGTGTGTATGTGCTGCTGGTGCGTCGAGAAATTGCAGATGTGTGAGAGTATGTGTTGTACGGCGGTATGTTGTTTGCTGGTTGCCTGTATTTCCCAGCTACTGCAACGACGAATTGGATTGTGAAGCGCCGTTTGGGTTGTGGGTTGTGTGAGTGTGTGTATGATGAAGTTTTGGGGGGCTTGTTTCTTCTCGTGTTTGCTGCATATGTCCATCGTTCGTCGGTTGAATTGCTGCGAACGTGCATTGCTCGTTGCGTGCCTCAATGCGTCCCCCACCGGTCGCTCGAGAACCTGCGGGAATGAGCTGATATTCGCCATTTTCTCGACCCGACGACGACGGTCCAACGTTCCATTTCTCGCCCCTGCCACGAATCGCGCTGTGAAGAGTTTGCTGTGCTGTGTTCGGAATCGAAACCGGTGAACAACTCCCGGAATGGAACGATGATGTTGGGGAGAACTTGTCCATGAAGCTATGCAGAGAGCGCACATCATCGGAGACGCATACGTACAAACGAACAAGCTCATACGACGGACCCAATGTATATAGTCACACCACTGAGCTGTACTCCAATAATGACCTTTTACAAGCAAGGCCAACTACGGTGAATGTTCTTGTTTGGGAAGAAAGATTACTACGAAACATCCACGAGCAGCGTTTGCTGTCGTTGGGTAAACCGTGTAGTGTTACCATGGCAAATGCGAATTTATTTCCCCTGCCTAATAAAAGGCTGCCAAACATTACTTAGTTTATTGCCATGTAATTGCTATCAACAACAGCAACAGAATATACGCTTAACTTCTAGCAAAGAAAAAAAAACACGATAATGCAACAACAAACATACTTTGGGGGGGGGGAGACAAACGTTTGGAAAGGGCGTTTTCTTCAATAAGCGTTCAAAAATGGCGTTTTTCACCCACATTTTTCGCCCGTGAAGCTTCTACAAAACCCCGAGCAGGCATATATACATACAATACAAGTTTCTCTTCCGATTCCGCGACCGTCTATGCTGCGTTGTGTGCGTGCGTGTGCGTTGAATCGGTACGCACACCACGGCGTTTCCAACAAAATCAGCTCTTCTTTCACCACTTGATAGCAAAAACAAATCATACCGACCGACGGTGCGAACTATAATCAATATACGGTAAAACGAAGCTGAAACGAAGGGACCGTGTATGGAAGTGTTTTTTTTACTAAGTGTGTGTGCGTTTGTGAATAGAAACAACAATGAAATATGCGAGAATCATAAGAAACAGTGAGAACGTCTGAGCTAAAGAGCGACAATGAGAGAGAAAGAGAGAGAGAGAGAATGAGAAAATTGCTCGTCTCGTATGTGTTTGAACGTTGATGATGGTGCGCGCGTGTGTTTGTAAAGTGAAATCATGCTGCTCTGTGTGGGGCAGCAATGATGTGTGTTTTCATCTCCTTTCTATTTCTTTCGAAGCAGGCGCCTCGGCAGTGTATGCGTGTGTGTGTTTTTTTTACCTTTGCGCTGCACACGTACGCATACGTGTACACAAACAAACACGTTGGACATTTTATGCGATGCGTGGACAACATAGTTATGCTTTCGATGAAATATGAAGGATTCCGTTCGATATGTGAGCTGTGGTACTGTGCTGTGCGCATAATGCATTAATGTTCACCGATAGGAGGATATGTTTGTCTCAGCAGAAGCGAAACGGAAGACGATCAATCGATATCAAAATGAGGTCAATTTGCACAATACACCACCTTCGCTCGCGAGTGAATTGTGTTTCGATTTACGGATTTTTTTTTTTTGCTGCCTCCCTCTGTAGCAAATGGAATGATTTCGTGTCAGCAAAGTAATTTCATACTTTTGTTTCACTCTTTCGACCACCAGCAGCAACGCGCACAAACCGTTTCTGATTCGTGCGAAAGAAACAAAGAAACGCTGCTGCCCGTGGAGTGCTTGCCTTTCCAAGATAATGCCCTGCCCTTGCAAAGTGTGTATATGCCCGCGTTCGCCTTTATTTGAGAAGGGTGGCAAGCGCGCCGCATATCGTGTGCTGTGTAGTGTGTGTGAGTGTGGTTTTTAAACGTTGCTTTGTACTCCGTTTATCTTACGTCCTGGTTACGTTGTGTAACTTTGTGTCAATGGTACGATGGGAGGTGATGTTGTTGGTTGTGTACCGTGTTGGGTAAAAGAAGAAACCTGCTCTTTTTCTTGCTTTTACACCACCCTGTACGCGCGATACGCAAACTCTGAAACCAGTGCCGACCCGAGACGCGGCGGTCTCTGTTTCCTTAATTCTGCCCATCACGCGACAACATGGCAACGAATAGGGAATGTATGCTTGTGTATGTGTATGGCAATTGAAAACAGGAAAACAAATGTTTGCCCCTTTGGTTTCTCGTTCCTATGCCGTTCGCATGTTTCAATGGGAAGTGAAATGGATACACATTTTTTTTTGTTTTTGATAAAAAAAAACTCTTCAACTCATCGATATTTTGGTGTGATGAAACAAGCTCTATATATCAATTGGTATTTTTCTCTGTATTCGTTTTTTTTTTGCTTACGTAGCATCAAACGATAAGTAAAGTTCCAAAGGTAAAGTTTCCGTTTTGGTGTTATTCTACTTTTATTTTTACAACACAATACGCTTGTTTGGATTTATTGCAAATAAAGCATTCGTATCATGTGCGTATGTGTGTGAGTGTATGTACAAGTGTCAAACTTCTATTTGGCACATTAAGCAATGACAGTTCGTCTCAGGTTTTGTTGATACTAGACTGACACAGTTCATTGCAAAAGGGTGAGAAATGAAACACCACCCACCACCCTCCCTTAGTTACATGTAGTAGTGAGCTGTGCGTTGTTTACAAAAAGTTTTGTTGTTATTTTGCCTGTGCAATTATGTTCTAACATCTTCATGCGCTTGTTTTTTTTCACTTGTGTGAGTTTTAACGGTATTGAATATATTTATATTAAATAGTAAACTAAGAAAAGAAAAACATCGCTTGATCTCGAAACGGTACGGGGAGGTCGGGTATTTTAAATTTCAACATGAATTTGTTTTCTCTCCCTTTTTCCACATCGGTACTCAACACACCTCCAACGATGTTTGGAACATTTCCGGTTCAAATGTTTTACCCTTTTGTTTTTTTTTTCAGTCCTTTTTTCTGTTGTCCGTTGTCGTTAGCAACCATAATTGACAACTGTTGCACCGAAGGAGGGCGCATACAACAACCTGACACGATTTTGGTTCATACTAATAATTTATTCACATTCTATGTATGATTATATGGTTAGAAAATGCTTAAACTTGTTTAAAATATATTGAATGGAAAAATATCTTATTTTTTATGAAATATGTATATTTTTTATTCATAAAGAACGGCCAGTGGCCGTATTGCTAATCAAAAATTTATGATGTTATTAAAACATGTAATGCACGAATGAACTGAACTTGTATATAAAGTGGTGCATACGGTGTAGAAGAACAGAACATCTTTCCCACATACGAAAGCTCCACTTTCTTCACTTTCAAAGCTGCTCTTTCTGCTGGTGTAGACGCATTTTATTAAACCGTCTGCTACTTGCTTCATTTAGCAGAGCGTCTAAAAAGGTCGGATGTGGCGAATCGCGATTACGGAAACGAAGAAAACAGGTTGAAGCTACTTCCCAACAGACAACACTTGTGTTTCTTCCAGTAAGGCAAGGCAGTAGAGTATTATAACACAGTACGGTTCGAGCCACAAGCATACTGATCTACCGGGGCATTCTCTGCATTGGAATATTGGTAGTCAGATCCCAAAGTGCGCTCACACGCATAGCCAGGCGATGCACCGTCATCAAACCGTGTTTGTTGCCTTCTGTTGTATGCATTACGGGCGAAGATGCTGTATATGCGAGACGATGGTGCTGCGTTGTGGGTGTCTATTTCTTGAGAAAGAATACCTCCAATCGTCCAACCATGGACACGCGCGCACTAACGCTGCACACATACATGAACGCGCGTTTCGTGGCGCTGGTAGTGTGTGCTACCGCAATAATGTATGAAGTAAAGAACCACACCACCAACCGTTCGTTCGTTTTCGTATACAAGTTGAAAGCAAATTGCTCTTACGTTAGCGACCGTTGACGACGACCATGCGCCTTGTATTTCGTTATAGCAAACGGCAGAAAACGCGTCAGTTCAGTGTATAGTTGCGAGCGTAAGGCAAAACCACCATTTTGTGTATAAATGCAGCCGCCCAACGACAGCAGCTAAGGTTCTCTACCGTTGTATGCTATCCCCCCTGCTTCGATATGGGCGTACGCTCGTTGTTTGCTGACTCAGCAGCACTACCAGTGCTGCTTTAATTTTCCTTTCTCACCGCAAATGGTGAAGGCCTTTCTGTGCGCTGCTTCGAACGCTGTGCTCGGTATCGAGGTTGTTAGCCCTTCTGTCCAGCCTGCTAGGTTGGTTGGCCCTGCTAGATTGTGCGTGCGTGTGTGTGTGTGTGTGTGTGTGTGTTGTGAAGCGACAAACACAAACGTCAACTCAGCTTGACAGGAGAGAACACAGCCCCAACACACTAGACCGTGGCCTCGCTTCGCCCCCTTCGCCTCCTTAATGTTTGTTGATTATTTTGGTTCGTCTGTTGTATGTGCTGCTCACGTACATGTGCCGCCATCTAGGGGATGTAATAGGAAGCTTTCATTTTATATCACCGTGTATCGAAACGAAAACGTGCATCACAAAGATAACCAGTTCTGTTGTGCTATAGTTGAATGGTGACGGTAACGCAAAATGGCTTTACTTATTTTCATCACCTTCATGGCCCCGTTTGACGTGTGTCTTCGTATTGGGGCGATTCGTATCGGTTCCGATGCACCTTCGATGTCGAATCGTGGTGGTGCCGGTGTTGCAGCAATCGTGCAAATGAGGCTTTATGGACGGTTGTTGCGTTGGGCAAGTTTAATTGCCGACCATCGCTCTGTGCATCGTGCGGTGTGTGGGATAGAGTGAACTCTGTATGCACAACAATACAGTAAGAGTTGCTCATTCTGTCATACATTTAAGTGTGCAGTGGCAACCAACGATTGCATAGCAGGCTGTGGAAAACGACACACACAGAAACACATGTTTTTGCCATACGTATTGCAGTGTGTAGCTGGGGTGAGCATTGGAAACCGCGCACACTGTGTTGGAGCATTCGTGGACCGCTAGCCTAGGCAGCAATTCAGCAAGGGAAACGGAGCAAAATCAAACATGGCTGCTTGTTGTTTTACAAGCGTAGGGCTTGCCTTGCTAAAGAGAGTAGAAGAAAAAAAAAACACGGAACATGGTTCAACTCCATTTTGTTCTGCCGTTCTGCGGCTGTGGTAGCGCACGGTTCCGCAACTAAGTGAAGAATGAACGCGGAGGAGTGCGTTTATTCATACTGATCGTTGTGTTTCTATGTATAGGTTGTAGGGTGTGCGAGATGAAAAGAGATTTCGTGAGAGCGTATGTTTCTATGTTGGTTCTCTCTCATTGAACAGTTTGTTTACGTGTTACAAAAGAGAGGGATAGAGTGAGAAAGGGAGAGGGAGTATAAGCTGTGGATGTGTATGTGTATGCATTTCTTGGAACCGTTTGCTTAAGTTTCGAGAAAATGCGTTTATTCCTATTAGTGTTTTTGCAGCGTAGGTACATAAAAATGCCAAAGGACTGCACTGTAATAAATTCGTTGTGACATCCACTGAAACCATTGTTGAAAATAAAACAGCAGCAACTGATCCACATTACGCATACAACGGGGGAAAAAAAACATATCGTCTCAATGTGTTAGTGTGAGCGTGAAGCTTATTAGCAACCCCTCAATAGAAAATGTGACAAACTTTTTTGTTTACATCGCAGTTTAGTTGACCGGTTGGGTGGTATGCGTACTAGTACTAGCAAAAGGGGAAGTATGTTTTAATTTGGTTTCAAAAATAGATGCTTCACAAATAGGCAAGCACAAAATCACATCTGAAAAAATTGCATGTGAATGTGCCACAGTCAAAAGGGTTGCTTCTCTTGACGCAAGTTACGTGATTTGCAATCTTCTCGCCATTATTATATGCTCTTTGCGCATTACTTACCACCCTATTGAGGTGGATCAACCAATAACATCGCGAAAAAGAGCGAAACGATGGAAGATTTTCCTCTCGCATTTTCTCTGTACGATAACAGCAGCGTAAAGAGTGGATCGGTGTATGTGTGCGTGTGGCTAATCGTGAACGAACCACCAGCCAACGAACGGTTCAATGTTCTGCACATCGTTGAGGATTTCCAATCGAATTCACAGCATTAACATAAGTCGGAGTTTCAAATGACAAATGAAGTATCTTCTTGCTCTTTCGACGTAATAATACGTTTATAATTTTAAATAATACAAGGTCAGCAATGCAAATGTAAAATTAGTGAAGCTTTGTTGTTTTTGTTTCTCATATACAACATACATTTTCCTTCCTTCTAAGTCAACCAACATTAACGGGAATATAATCTGTTTTGTTTTCACAACTTGCATTTCGGGGATGGTGGAATTTCGATATCGACGCAAATCGATCGATTTCTCTCGCAACCGACTTTTCACTGGCTAACAAGGCAAACAAAACACACCGCACAGTAGTGAGAATCGGAATTGGTTTGCCTCATGCTGTTTGCGCTAGTTTCGCATGGTGAATATCTGTGTATAAAAGGGGTTTGTTGTGCGGGTAGAGCCGTGCTCAAAACGTGTCTACACCTACACCAATTTGTGTGGAAAATATTCAATAGCCGGAGATGCCGGGGAGCTGACAAAAACACACATACACGCGCAATAGAAAAAAGCATTGCTTTTCCTTTTGACAGTGAGTTGTCGTGTAGCATATAAATGCTGACGGTGGAACACAGCATGCCAAGCAAAACGGCGAAAGAGAAAGATACATGCAGAGAGAGAGAGTGTTAAAAAATAGAAAAGAAGAGAGGGCATCCCAAATCCCAACACAACTCTTATTATCGTGTCACGAAATGTTGTATATTGCTTCCGTATTCCTTTAATCTTCGTTCGATATGGTAATAGTGTTTGCTGAGAAGGATTGGATTTTTTGTTGGAGAGATACGTTGCCCAGTAAACTAACTTTGCATTTCATTCGTTTTTTCTCCCACAGTCGATAGAATTTTTTCTCAACAAGGACATCACACACTTCATAACTGACAAGTTACAACAAGGCGAACATCTTTCCAATACAATCGCTGCTGGTGAGACTGGCGAACGGAAAGAACTACTACCATCAGTACCATCGCCGTCATCTGGCGTTACTAGTTCGATCGAAAAATTATCGTCCACACGCCGCTTTATTTCGGTTCCATCGCCGGCAACTTCAACCGGTTCGCCGCTATTGCAGCAACCGCGGCATCCGCAACAACAGCAGTCGCAGCGCAGTTCGCGTCAACTTCTTCATTTGACGCACCAGCAACACACCCACGGTCAATATGTAAATGACTACGAATCGGCGACCAGTCGTACATCGTCACCATGTCCACCACCGATAACATCATCAACCAGAACAACAGCACCTTCCTCTACAGCGGCAGCATGCATCACGACCAGCAGAGGTGCAGCATCCGTGCAGAAGCAGCAGCAGGTGGTGCTGGGGCCAGGACCTGCCTCCAGCACTGCGACGTCGGCAGGGTTTGATGGAAAGGTATGGGAGATGAGTACTAGATGAAAGAAAATTCATTGACTTTGACATTGTCCGTTATTTTTGTAGGTTAAACCACCGATCCACCAATCTTCCAACTGTCTGCCGACAGCAGCAGCAGCAGCAGCACCACGCAGCCGTGCAGATGCTATGCTACAGCGTGTACGTCAACAGCAACAGCAACAAACTCAGTACAGCCAGCAGCCATCCTACGGTTTGCTAAACTCATCACCACTAAATCCCACCACCTCGGGCCTAACGTACGGCTCCACTCCGACGAAAGTTAGCACGCCGTCTCCGTTTCAATCGTCCTCGCATCATAAACAAGTGCCAAGTCCATGCTACAGTCCGGCAGGTGCTGGTGTAGCCCATCTTGGGGCAGCAACGCGACCTGCGGCCGCAGCACGCCAGAACAGCCCTGTACAGCTGGTCCGTTCTTGGGGCATCCTCATCTGGAGTGCGGAGTATGCGCTCAAGTTTCTACGTAAAGTGCTCGGTTCGCTGCCGAATGAGAACGGTACGAAACGTTCCCGAAGTGGAGTAGCCAATGCGAATGTTGCAACAGCAACATCAGCAGCAGCAGGTGGACGACAACATCGACATCACCATCGGCATCATCATGGATCGTCCTCGCGAACATCCCAGCACGTGCATCATTTGCGCGGACCGTTCATAAAGATCGAGTGTCTTTCGGCACCGGGTAACTATCGGCCTGTTTACAGAGAGTTTAAACGGTGGCCTGTGCTGTTGCGCGACGGGAAAGATCTCGCTGGTAAAAAGAGTCCATTCGCTGATGTAAACGAACCCACACCGATACCGGAGCGAAAGCCACTGGATGAGCAAGCTACTACAGGCAGGAAAGGTACAGAGCTTGAAGTGTTGGTGACGCAAGCTGCTGTGGAGGGTACAAGCACAAATAGGATGACGAGGAAGCTTTCCAGCACCATCACCAACGCCACAGCTGCACGAACCGGAAGTACAACGACGGGAAAAAACGGTGAATCGGTGGTGAAAAAACGACCCCAGGAAAAACCACCTGCGGCTCCACCGAGAGACTGTGGCTATTGCGAGATTTGTCGCATAGAGTACGATTCACTCGCCGTGCACGTACAATCGGAAAGCCATCAAGCGTTCGTGCAAAACGACGATAACTTTGTCTCGCTCGATCGGTTGCTAGATTCGTTCGGCGAGGAAGGTGGTGGTGAAGGTGGCGACGATTTAATAGGGCACAGGCTGACGGAAGGATATGATACTGAGGAGGGTGCTGTTGCTGTTGAGGCTTTCTTTCAGCAGCTGCAAAACACGACCCGTATTAAACGAGGCGCTGATGAGGAACCGCTCGAAAGAAGGCGTGTAAGTTCACATCAGCTGAAAGCAACAGGGGAAGGAAAGCAGGAAAGGCGGGAAGAGAGGGAACAGGAAGGACAGCAGAAGAAAACATCATCAACAGCAACGGTGACGGTGGCGGTGACGACGACGACAACGGCCGCCGCTGACGAACTGATCGAAAGACAAAACATAACGATCGGAGATAGATCTACCAAGGAGGCAGCAGCAGAAGTAAAACAAGAAAAGCAACATAAGCAACTCACAACACAAAAGCAGCAGGACAATACTGCAAAGGAAGAAAACGAGCAACGGTTGTTACAATGTGTACAGAAGAGTAAACGGAAACAAGTGAAACGAAAACTTGATGCTGATCACAGTGAGCAGCGACAGTGTGAAAAGTTGGACAGAAAGTTGCAGAAACACTCAACTTCGCACAGTTCCGATAGTGACAGTGACGGTGGCAAAAAGGATAGTTCCGATTGTGGTAATACTACGCAAAAGCTTATAAAACTTGCGCTCAAAACGGTGATAGCAACGTTCGATTGCAGTGACAGTGAGTTTTTGGAAGACGTTGAACGAACTCTGGACGATTCGGCCCGGCTCGACGATAGTAGTGTACAGTGTGCAGGCGCGAGTGTGAACGAACGGCAGGTGGATAAGTGTTCGCACACCAGCAAACCGGGTGCAAGTGATAGTGATAAGTGTGCTGCCAATAATAGTAGTAATAATTTAACAAGCCGTGATAGTAGTAGCAAACAGCAGCCAGAACAGGGTCAAAGGACGACCCGCACCAGAGCGTGTAAGCGGCAAACGGACGTCGCGCGTGAAACTTCTCGCGGTGAACGCCGGAGTAATCGTATATCGTTATCGGCAGCGGTGGTGCCCGTATCGTCAGCATTCCGGGAAGTGTCAGAGACATTGGAACATTCGACAGAGGCAAGCAGTGAAGGAATGTTTGGGCGACGGTCAGCAATTCATCATCATCCACATAATCAACTGAATCATCATAACCATCAGAAGCACAAATCAACTCTTAGCGCACTATTGCTCAAACAGCAGCAGGAACGTGATCAGCAGCAGCATCTGCTGGATGTACAAGAACAAACACAGCAAACGCAGTCTGCCGCAAGCGGTCACGGGTGGGAAGAATACAACGTGACTGATAGTGGTGCCGTCGATCATGCTGCCGGGATGAAAGTACTAACCGATTTTCGAAAGCAGCGAGCAGACGACGAGTTGGTCCCGGACAAATCGGTTTTATTGGTTGGACCGGCAGCTGAAGCGACGGAAGTAGCAGCACCAATCGCTGCTACGATCGCGAACGAGAAGCTGGGTATTTTAGAATCGTCAACCGTAGTAAAGTCTACCACCGCAACCGGAGGTAACCGACGGAAGCGCAATCCACGACCGGAACAGCAACAGGACGCGATGGGATTAAAATCGTCAACGATTGCGATGAACAACAAACATCACCATCATCATACGCACGTGGCGCATCTGAGCGACGGAGGCGGAGCAACCGGTGGGGCTGGGGCGAAAACGCGCCATGCTACTGAGCTGGCTGCTACGTTGCTCGAATGTGACGGGTTGGATCCAAAGAACACGAAACGGATCAGCCTCGGGTTGCGGCAAAATCCGAAGCGTGCAAACCTGAATGAAGACTTTACTAGCCTGCTAGATGAAACGCTAGAACGATCGAAGGCCTCCAACTCCTCGTCGTCGGCAAAGCGTGTCGCTCAGTCCCGGATACGTGGGCAAACGAAGGGAAAGGAACAGACGGTCACGAAGCAACCAAACAAGGACGATGAAAAACAAAACCTTGGCTGTGAGGAAGAAGCGAAGGAACAACGGCGCGAAACGTTAGAAGGGACGCACGATCGGCTTGCGACTGTGGCAGGTGTTACGACGAGCACAAAGCGTGCGACTGGAGCAACGATCAGCAAGAAGGCGGCCGCACTGGAGGACATAAAGGTGCGCGGTATACGGTGGAGGGCACCGAGTCCGACGACGAGACCGCCTGTAAAATCCCCACTGCTGTATAAAGTAATCGATCACCAGGCCGGAGAAGAGCCAATCTCTACGAGCGATGGACTGAACGAACGCATAACGTCGTCCTCATCACGTTCGACAGTAGCGTCGGGGACAGGATCGCAATCCTCACGCAAAGAATCGTCGATCGCTGCTGGAAACGGTGGTAGTACTAACACACAGTCTACTAGCAATCAGCCCCGATCGTCCAAAGCTTCGGCTACTGGAAAGGCATCCGGCAATTCACCCGGCAAGAAGAATGGACTAATCGTGAAGATAAGGCGCGTGCGCCAGTCCGAGCTGAGCCTGTTGAATGATGAGGCGGAAAATTTTATGTTTCCCCGTAAGGATGACAGTAGCTCAGACGAGGACACTGATGAGGATCGGCAAACGTCGTCGGAAGGGTTCCATGCGGCCGGTGGTAATAATAACTATTCGATGGATATAGCAAGCAGTAGCGAGGGGGACCGTGTTACGGCGACGATAAAGAAGGATGAGGACATACATTCGGAGGACGAGCAACAACTCGTCGCGGTCAGTGAGGACAAGCACCAGAAAACTGTCGGTACCGGTGGTGGTGTTGGTAGCAGAAAGCGTAAGAAAGCGACTGCCGCAAATGCCACCAGAGGTGTCTCACTCGAAGCTAGCGATCATTTGTCGTCTCCAACGTCCCGGACATCTCCATTAAAATCGGATGTTTCATCAACGGTTGGGCCGGTTTTAAAGCGAGCACGGCTCGAACCTAGCTCTCGCCGGAAAGGACAGCAAACAGCGGATTATGAAAAGGGTCAAGATCCTGCCGGTAGCAGGATGCGATTTCCAGGGGCCCCCATCCAGCCAAGCACCACAGTAGCAGTAACAAAAGCGACTGTTTCTTCCATCGATCGGTTACGGCGCGGTCGTAGCCAGTCGAGCGCATCGGAAGATAAAGGTCACGAAGAGAAACAGGATGATGGTGCAGCAGAAGCAAAAGCTTCTGATGCCGATGAGGACGATGTGGAAGAAGAGCAGAAGGACAAAGAGGAGGTAGAAGAGGAGGAGGAGGAGGAGGAGGAGGAGGAGCATAAGGGAAAGAGAAGGAAAGGTGGCGCACGTGGACGTCGCGTACAAAGGAAAACCGATCGGGAAGAAGATACGGTTACAAGCAGTACTTCTCTACCGTCACCAACGGTTCTTTGTATTAGTTGCGTCGCCCGATCGTACCGTGGACGCGGTCGTGGTGGTGTCGCGGGTCGTCGAGGACGCCGTGGCGGTGTAGGACGTGGAGGGAGGCGAGCAAACCGCTTGCAACCCGGCTCGTCGTCATGCACGTGCCATTTGTTGGATGCTTCGCGAATGCCACCACCTTCCAGCAGGCGGCGGAACAACGAGTCCGTCGAACGTGCCGGTACTCCCGTATCCCAGCGTAGCACTGGTACGCGTGCGTCCAAAACGAAAACCACTCCACCGAACGCAGCAGTTCCTTCATCGTCATCAGCAGCAGCGGCAGCGGCAGCGGCAGCATCATCTATTATGGGCAGCAACAGCATGTGTGGAAGCTACATCAAGGGCAAGGAGGATGGGATGGGGGCAGTATTTAAGTGGATCAACTTTCGCAAGCGCTGCGAGGAGATCGAACCGTATCGGTTCGCGTTCGAGCGAGTGCCCTCGCTGGAACCGTGGTACGAAACGTTCCAGCGGCAAGACGATGGCACGGAAAAGGTATACGAATATTTTGGCAGCACTGGTAAGTTTGAATCGATTGCAGTGGTTTTTGTGTTATACTTACTTTACGATTTCTCTCCCTCTTTTCGTTCCGTTTGCACATTTGCAGGCTACCGGAAATTACCGTACGAGATGGGTCCGTTGCCAGCCCTTGGTCAGAATTGTTGCATACTCAACTACAAGGTTATTGCGAGCCGTAAATCGAATCGAACCGCATCGCTGCAATCTACTTCATCGGTCTCGATGGAACCAGCGTCGCCGAGCGGTAGTAAGAACAAGCCAGGATCAAGGCTAAATTCGTCCGAGTTGCAAAACTTTCCAAGCAGTGGTAGTGGACCCAATTCTGCTAGTGCTGAGCAAGATGCGAAAAAATCGTCCCCTGCCTCATCACTGTCCTCGTTGCCATTGAAAAAGCGTAAGCTGCTGCTGCAAGAAGGCGGCGCTGGCAATTCGGGCAGCTCGCTCAGGACCGATGGTGGCATCACGGGCAGCGCCGAGGGAGCAAGTCATAGTAGCCGGATAGCGCGGCTAATAGCTGGTGGAAGCGAACGACCACGTAAATCACCCCGTGAGCACGCTTCAACACTAGCGATACTAAGTCTGCTCCAGCAGCAACAACACCGCAAACGGGCAGGAACTATTAAGATACTTACCAGTCCAAAGAAGGCTACCACGGCGACTGCAACACAAACGACGTCCCTTCACGAGCAGGTCCTGCATCAGGACGCTGACAGTAATGGAGAGGAGTTGAGCCGTTCCTGTTCGCGCGCGAGCGATCGTGTCAGTTCGCGGGCAGGTTCGTCGAATGGTGGGATCAAGTTCGAAAGACCCCTCTTCCCGGACAGTAACTATGTAAACAGTCGAACGTTGTGCCAAGAGTTGGATGCGTTCCTATCGGACGAACTGAAACGTGTTGCAGGAGAAGGAACGCACGCCACATTCGATGGTATTGTTAAAAAGGAACTGTCGGACTGCATAGAGGCGGAAGATGAGCATGAGCTTCTGGCCGATGGTACATTGGTGCGAAACAAAGCGGACGGTCCGACACTCGAAGCGGGAGAAATGCTTGAGTTGGATCAAGCATTGCTTCCTCCACCGTCGGTCGTGCAAGAAGGAATCGCAATTGAACGAAATGGACTGTCGGTGAGCAAGCGAGATTTGCTCGATGTGTTGCAAACAGTCGGCACGGAACCACCGCTTAGTCTAAAGCTCGTCCAGCGGTGTGAGACGGTGGTGAAGAAAATCGTTCAGTACGATCGGAAGGAACGATCGATGTTGGCTAGTGGATTGGGGTCGGGACTTGCCATTTCATCCGCTTCGCCAGTGATCGGGCTGCAGCTGTTTGATAGTGGTTCGAGTTTGGCCGCATGCGGACCCGGTAGTGGTGTCGGAAGTGTCGGAGGATCATTTCTTAAAAAGCGCATCAACCGTACCGGTTGGCCAACAAACAAGCGCAAGATCGGTACGCGTACTAGGCAGCAATCAAGGTTCATGCTGCCAGCGGCCAAGAAGAAATCCCTCTCGAGGGAGTCGGTAAAAAAGGAAGAACCAGAAGAAGGGGAGGAAGAGGAAACGAAGGATGAAAATGATGATGTGTCGCCGCGGCAGTGTGTGATGAAAGAGCACGACGGCGAAGACGACACCGACGATGAGGACGATGATGAGGAGGAAGACGATGAGGAGGCAGCAGAAGAGAAGGATGCCGTTGTTGACGGCAGGACGAATGTTGATGCCCAGGACGAAGAGGATGATGTTGATACGTTTGTGGAGCAGAAAGTAATAGTGAATCCTGCTAGGTGTATGCCCAGAAAGGACGTTGCGCAAGCAAAAATCAACGAAAAGACTGACTGTATTCGTCGCAAACAACCGGCAAGCAAAGAGCAAGAACCTACGGCTAACCGTTCGGAGCTTCGGAAATCGATCGAACGGAAAAGACGGAAACGTTCATTTGGGAAGCAGCACGAAACTCACAAACCGAATGCCTCCAACCATGAGCATATTAACAATGCATCGTGTAACGAGCGTACGAATGTTAGTGGAAAAAAGAATGAAGAAAACGAACCGGCCGGTGCGACAACGTTGCTGGATTCGCAGGAAAATGTCCGTGAACAAAGCTGTGAAAAGGAACGGAACCCTATTGCCTATGATTCGATGCCGACGCTACGAGCAGCGCTGATGAGAGACAACAGTCAACTGCAGCGCAATATGGCATCGTCGATGCTGCTACCATTATCGCCTTCGAAATCTTCTTTGATTCATCCCTCCAGCACGGAGCTATTGGAACGCGGATCTTTACGTCAATCGTCGGCCAGTTTAACTCCCGGTAGTTTGAATCGTGGCACCGTGCCGCACCCGACAGGCCGTGGAACACCGGCGGTGGGTTGCGAAAGCTTGTTGTGTCCTGCGTCGAGCGCTGGTTCCGGTACCGGTCCGATGCTGGGTGCCAACTGTTGCAAGTACGTAACGAAAACTACCACCACTATGACGCGCGTTGATTACGATGGTGGAGGGAATGTCACGTCCAGTGGGTTACCATCGCTAAAGCCGAAACATTCCCGCGAAGACGTGTCTATCAACAACGAGGAAGAGGAACAGCAACACTCACAACACAACAGGGAAGAAAATCGTCAAAAGCAGTCCGGGGCTACGAATCGTTCGCGTGGCGCAACCAGCAGCAGTACAACGGTTGGATCGACTGCACTAACGACGACGCACGATAGTGATGATAAGGAGTGTGACTCCATCAGCTCTCGAAGCATCTTCGTCAGCGATGACTGTGATACAACCTCGTCCTCGACCGCCATAAACCCGCCAGACGATCGACCGCCATCAACCGGTGAACTGCCATCCGTCTCCACCGATCATGCTAACCATCTTCATCACACTGAGTCCGGTGCTTCGCACGCGTCAGATGTGACTTCCTGCCTGTTGCCCACTGCGCGAGTTCGGCGGAAGGAATGCTCTGAGAATGAAGAATCGATTCCAAACGAAGCAGTGTCTACGCACAACAACGAGCAACCGGCAAAGAAATATCTGCTCGTCGACAAACGTTCCAAAACTCCCCGTACACCGAGTGAAAGGATACGCAACAAAATGGTAAAAAATCGTCGTGTCGTTATCCGCATGGAATCGGCAACCGCTGCTGCTGTTGTTACTAAGAAGCAAGCAGGAACGAAATCCCATGATGACGTAGCAACAAGGACCACCGTCCTACCGTCGTCGAAGCGTCGAAAATCATCATCCTTAGGTCCGCCACTTCCACCACCCACAACAGTGATGCCACTATCTCCCCCGCTTACAACCTCGACGTCCTCTTCGTCCTCTTCGTCGTACGGTGCAGACGATAAGGCACCCTTATCTCCTGTGGGCGGTGTACCATCGGCACGGCGAAAAACGCACGTTGACGATAGCATCTGCGGGGAAGAAGAACTGCTGCAGGACGAACACAGTCTGCAACATTCTTCCAGTGCCAACAGTGGTTTATCAGCGGGTATTGTTCTTACGCCATCCAAAATAAAAACTCGTTCGTCAACGTTTGGCCATTCGCCGGCAAAGCGCACCTACGGTGGAGCCAAACAATCATCCAAGAAGCTCCCGTTTGTAAGCTTGGTTAAGGCGACCTTTGTACCGGCAGAAGAGATTGACAGTGCACGTACGCTCGTAAATGGTACGAACAGTATCAGCAAGAAAAATGGCAACAAACGCAATCGGCGTATGCAGCCGGTGGAGAAGAAAACGGATAGCAAATCGTCATCACCATCCTTAAAAAAGGTTCAAAAGAAGCGACGAGAGCCAAAGCAAAACGTCACGATGGCCAAGAAGAAACAAATCGAACCTGATGCGGGTGGTGTCGGCCGTAAAAGAAATAAAGCGTTGGCTGCACGTCCGAAGCAGATTGCGGCACGGAAAAAGTTCCAAAAATCCGTTCAAGATGTTGCAACGAGTGGGCATTTGAACAACAGTAGCAGTGGTGCCCTCGCTAATGACGGTCTTGAAAACGAAGAGGAGATGGATCCGTTAGGCGTTGCTCACGAGCAGGAACATTCGAGTGAACAGCTGGACCACCACCATAGTGACGAGGAGCGTAACCATCATCGGCAGCAGCATCACATGGCTTCGCGTGTGCACGATCTTATGGAGGAACATTTGATTGAGGTAGAAGAAGAGGAGGAGCAGTTGTTCGGGAGAGCTGCAGACGTTGAGGAGGAGGAGGAGGATGAAGAAGATTTGGATGGAGCTGATGAGGAGGAGGAGGAGGAACATTACGAATTGCTCGAGCTGATGGAGGTCGAGGAGCAAGCAGATGAAGAAGAGATGGGCGATGAAGCCGAAGGTGAAGAGGAAGAGGAGACACATCATGTCGAAGAGGAAGAAGAGGAGGAGGAGGAGGAGGAGGACGACCAGGAGCCAGATGAAGAGGAAGCTTTCCTGACGGGCGATGATGAAGTAGCAGTGCAGCAGCAACGGCAGCAGAAGCAGAAGCGGCAGGACGACGAGGAACGTAAGCTCATCATGGCCGATCACGATTACAGCGATCAGCAAGTCGATCCGGCGGATGCTGAGTTTGTTGAGGTGGAAGAGCTGGAAGAGGACGATCCCGAGAGTGGCGAGGAAGACGACATAGACGAAGGAGAACTGGACGAGGTAGAAGAGGAGGAGGAGATGGTAGAAGATCGATGCGAAGACGACGACGACGATGATGATGAAGAAGATCATGACGCCGTTGCCGAAGATAACACGTTAACGGCGAACACTCATCCATGTCGAAGTAGTTCTGTAGGGCCAGCAGCGCTGGGTTTTGGGAAGCAGCAGCGTGTGAAGCTTACATTTGCTTCCGCCTCCGGTGCTTCTTCGACGTTGGCGATAGCATCGGCGACCGCGACTACGGTAGCGGCCAGCACTAGCGCATCAACGGCGACAAAAACCTTCTCCACCGCCAACTCCTCCCCGACCAAGTACAGCCCTCGGAAGTTACGGAAACCTCGCGGTCGGTGGTATCGCGAACGATGAGTACGGAGCGGTAACAGTGTCCCGAACGGCTGGAAGTATCACCCCCCCCCTGCTTGTGTAAGATATTGAAGCAAAAGGAAGCAATCAGAACCTAGATGGCCATAGTTTCCGATTAGTAGTGTACTGCAAGGGACGCAGGAAAATGTTCCTAGAGTGGTGGTGGTCGATACTTGGAAGATGGTTTGGCGCGCTGCTCTCTAGTCCCCGTCGTGGTGGACACTACTGGATGTTGTTGTGCCTATGTGCGCGGTTACGTTGTTTTTAGCTTGACAAAAGAGAGGGAGGATTCTCAGTTTTATGTTTGCTCCATCAAAGTAATGCCTATGTTTGTTCGTTCATCGTTATTCTGCATGTACATTGAAGTGATGATTTACTTTTGATTCTCAGTCGAGCTTCTTGTATCTATGATTCGTATCGGTTGTCTTTTTTTTTNTTTTTTTTTGTGCTATGCTCATAACCGTGGAAGCCGTGCGGTCGCATTCAATTAGTGTATATGTATTTTAAGTTGTGTTAGGTATTAGTATGTAGTATCGTTTGAGGAAAAGGAAAGGATCCTCTCTGCCAGAGTAATGCTTTCCTCAGCAAACACTCACACACACTCACACACACACATACATACATACAAACATAGGCATTCAGTAGGAAATTGATACAAATAACAGAAACACAGGAGTATTATGAAGGTAATTTGTGAAAGGAGAGAGAACAGGGTTTAGTGTTTGCTAAAGGAAATGCCAGGAAAGGCGATTGTGTGTACAGACAAAAAAGCGATTAAAGATAAGTTACTTTGTGCAGCTCTTGTTGCGTGTACGTACAGACACGGAGGGGGAAGGTACGATTCGACTGTCTTTAGTGCCAAGAATTGGTTCGAATCAATGATAAAAAAAAAGAAATTTCGCCAGTTTCGTCCAACGCCTGTGGGAGGAAGAGACATGAATGAGATACGAGCGAGAAAATCGTTGTATCCTGCTAAACTGGCAACCCCATTTGCATTTCGGAACAGTGAAAGATACAGAGGATGTAAACAGCTAATGTAAGCAGATAGAGAAGTTGGGTGTAAGTGTTGTTAGGTCGTACAAAAAACGGAAACATTTGCAAATGCCGCGGAAGAATGGGGTACAGTAAAGTGCAGACACAGAACGGGGAAAACGCAACTCGTAGAACAAAGTGTTACGGAAATGAAGAAAGTTACACAAAACGTACGTTTGTTTTGTTTTCTCTTATTTCTTTACGTCTTTATTTTCTTTTATCATTTGTCGTTGTTGCAATTATATGTTTTCATCAGTGGTACTATCATTTTTATATTGATTGCTTTTTATTTCGTTCACTTGCTTTTAATTTGCTTATGTAGTGTTTACTCTTCTTCTGCAGTTGTGTAGTTTAATTTTAACATCAGTTGGAATGTTGAAAGGTACGTCACTTTTACACTGTTTACTTTTGCTTTTATTGTTTCACGACGACCAGCGAACCCTTTTTTAAAATTTTCTAGCACAAATTTTGTTATTGATGAAACGCTTAAACGTTCTTGTTTTCCGCTCAGCACACAATTGAGCTAGGATTGAACATGTTTTGAAGCTTAATAATAGGTCAAAAAAGCACACGCTCATCCCTTATCGTGCACAGTTTTGTGTAATAAACAGCCAGAGGTACAATTTGAATGGGAATGATTTTGAATGAGTGGGGTAAACATAATTAATCCGTAAAACAATTTGGCATTTAAGGTCATAATTCTGGATGATGGGAAGGAGGGACATCCGTATCAAAACGGGGTTTATCAAAATTACGAACCAAACTGAGAAAAAGCAACATACCATTAATCTAAAAGTAATAAATAACTGTAGAAAAAAGAGGGGGAAAGAGCAGGGCAAAATTTAACACTCGAAATGTGACAGTCTGGAAAATACAAAAACAAACAAAAAATCCTTTGTGGAATAAATATTAAAAAAAAACGAACCGTCGACGGATACGGTTGATGAATTGAAAATCAGGCATAGCTTTGTTATTTACTGTTGAAAGAAAAGTGAAGACAATATTGCACATGAACCTAAATATGCATCGAATAGCTGTTACGAAGACATCCACATCAATGTTTTGGCTTAGTATCGTTATCATTATGTAACCGCTCTTTTGAATCGTTTCTTCTTCCCTTCAAGTACATCATCTAATAATATAAACGGAGTAGAAATAATATAAAAATTCAGAGCTCGGTTTCATATTTACACACCTTGTACGGTTTAATAACATAAAAAAACCCGTTGATTACAAAGATTGTATTTTGTTGGAACGAATGTAAATAAATAATATAGAGAGATACGAATCGATAGAAAGTATGTTAAAACATTTTGATCAATATTAGTTTAAATTGTTGGCGTATATTTACTACGCGATTTGAATTCGAACTTTGACATTTGTGCTCTACATGCCGTTGACGTTTCGATTTCTCTCAGCGCATCAGAGACCACGGGCTAAGCAGCAATCATTCATCTCGACAAAGCAAGTGTGTGGTGCTGACTTTGTTGATCGCTCGGCTCAGACGAGTTTGTTTCCTGTGCATTGGTCAACGTGTTCGCAGATCATACCGCAACTTCCAGTACCGCAATCTGGACAGATGAAAAGTGTGAAACGATTTCACTCCAGCACCAGTGTTCACAAACACTTTCGTTAGCGCAAGCTGTCACCGTGCGTTCAAAAACATTGCGCTAAAAAAGCGCTACGCAGCATACCGTCGCGCAGTGAGCACACGGGATAGCGTACGCGTAGAAGCAGCGGTTCGTGTTTCGGGCTCACAGTACACGGTATGCACGAGCTCTGTCCACTACACTACACAACTTGCGCTTCCGGAGCAACTTGGTGAACGTGTTATTTTTTTTTTTTGTGTGTGCGTGGATGAAATAAAGGTTCCAGCAAGTGTAAGTGCAAAAGCGAAAACGAAACAAAAAAAAAAAAAAACGCCAACCAATATGTGAATACGCAAGAGGGAACTTTAATTTCACCGACCACAATATCCGGCTCCTGAAGTGCGTCATACACTTTCGGTGCTGCATGGAAGTGTTGCGACAGCGTTTGAATTTGCTGCCGATATCGTGAGGTGCGGAAGTATCTGAACATTCTCGGACTGTGTCCGTGCGACTGCTACTACTTCCACATATCACTGATAAAGCGAAGATTGTACAATGGTCGAAATCGGCTGGTGTCGGAGTTTATCTTAAGTGAAATGAAAAATTCCTTTCAATTAAAAAGTCCACAACGCGAGAAGAAGCAAACGGTGACCAGATCCAGGTTTGTACCGTGAAAGGAAGAAGCAAGTAAAAAGAGGCGCATCACACACATCGATTTGTGTATGGGTGCGGAATGTATGCGAGTATATTTCGCGATAGAAACAACACAAAGCTCGAAAAAAAGTGAGAAGAAAAACCACGCAACAGACACCGTGTTGCGTGTGTGCTCACACGAGCCACGGGTATCTATTGATTGAAGTTCGCCGTTGTGTGTCAGGTGTGCGCAGGTGTGTGTAGGACAGGGGGAGCATTCTTTTCCTCCAAATCACAGCAGCAACAGCACAGCAACGATAGCAACATATAGCAGAAGGCAGTTCGTTTATAAGTAGGCTTGGTATAAAGTAAAATATATATGTAAGCAAAGGTGGTAGCGGCTTGTGCGCGTACGCAAATTTA
>STHB01000010.1:21997774-22012299 GCA_018908115.1 Anopheles rivulorum
AAAAAAAAAACCCATCGTCGAGACTAACCGTCGCCATATTTCGCGTGCCGTTGTTATGGCTGCTTGGGTTTGCTTCAAGGTGATCGAGCGTTCGCAGCCCGTCCGTGTACCGATCGTTCCGAGTTTAGCTTTGGGCGCTAAACTGCGCTACCGTGCTCGTGGGCACTTGTAAGGTGAACAACATTTTGCGCCCGTCTTTGGTGCTGGTGCGTGGCGCTGATCATCCAGTCCAGCGGTCATCAGTTTTTTGTAATGCATTTTTTTTGCTCCTGCAGTTTTCTGAGTGTGACAAATGGATGGGTGAGATTGAGCAATGTGCTTTACGAAGCGTAACTAAATAAATAATAAGCACTTGTGGTGTGGACGATGCTTTAATTATGTTTAAAATAATTTTATTGTAAACTTTTCATTCGACATTTATTGTGATAAATTGGTTGTTTATGTCATGTTTCCGAAGATTTTTTTTTCCTGGTTAACGATCAGCAAAATAGAAATATTATGTTCTAAATTATCTCTTGTTGTCTGTGATATGATCACCTATTCCAGAAGTTTATTGTTTTCATAAAGAAGAATTATAAATGGATTTTTAGTTTGACCCATCATACGAAGATATATCCACAAAAGGTAGACCGATGAATGATAAAAGTTTTTTCCTAAAGACATCCAAACTTTGCAGAAATTCTCCCATTCGGTTAAAGCGGCTCATAATATACTACCCATGGCTAGTCCCACCAACGGCAAAAGATTCAATAATTCAGAGAAGATTGATAATGAATTGAAATTTTTTTATGTGAATTCATAAGTCACACTTGCGTCTATAATGCAAAGTTTTTTTTTTTATAAAAACTCGTACCTTTTACTTCTCGCTTCAGATTTTTCCCAAGCTTCTGATGACCCAAAATATAAATACAAATAAAACTAAAAAAAAAACATTACATTAAGCAGAATGTTTGCATTGCTGTATTAGCACCAATGGTAAAATTGTGAATATTTCAACAATGAATAACTATTATGTCAATCCGGCGGGCCGCCACACCACCGACGTGAACGAAACGTGGTGACGCTAATGATGATGATGATGATGATCTGATCTCGCTGACCGTGCGATCAAACAAACAGGGGTCGAAAGAAAATATTTGAGCAATGATTTGACGTAAATGATCGGATCAATATTTACTCGATCGGTTACCGAAGCGATGTACAGTGAAGTTCGAACATCGGTCGGTCGTACGCGAAACCGATTTGCAAACCAGTAGGCAAACAGGCGCGCAGTTGTCATTATAAAATAGCTTCGTTTCTGTACACAAGATCGCAGCGCAGCGAAGAAGCATTAAAGGAGCGGTGCTTTGTTTAGTTTCCAAAAAAAAAACAACGATATTTTCTTTCTTTCCACTCACTTGTAAGTAGCATCGAACAATGGAATGCACAGCTAGATGGTGAGCGGAGCTAATGCGTAAAGATAAAAAAAACAACTCATCATTACATTCGGCCGCAAACAATGATAAGCGTTTGACGTTTAACACCAGTTAGATATCGGGCGTGATTTTATGGGTAGCGATAAGCGGCATACTCTCCCATACCCGGCGCTTTACAGCATATTGGGGCAACGTTACGTTATGGTGCTTACGGTCGTTATGTTTAACAAACAGCTTTAGCGCTTGATTGGGCAATGTTGACCCGATTCGTTCACTGCAGCCAGTGAACCTTTCACTGGCTCGCTACGTAAATGCTTTTTGTATTATTAAATATTATTAATGGCTTAATTGCTTTCGCAAATGATATACCTAAAAAATATGCATACAAAGGTAAAGGTGCATAAATTAATCCACATGCGCGCAATAAATGTGAGGCCTTTTATTCGTTTTTTTATATATCTATTATTATGCCCACCCAAATGGGCTCATCTGCCTAAGAATCCATATTCAACCCCCGCCCATGTTGAAGATGCTGATTTTATTTGCCACTTTTATGTTATTCCCGATCGCAAACGCGTGTGTGCGCACCCAAGCAGGGCATTGTTTTTTTTTTGTGTTGTTGTTTTGTTTTCCTGAGGTGGCAATATTCCTTGCACAGCGCATTTGCACATAAAAATGTATTATGCTCATGCATAAATGATCGTAAAAATTGGTACCGCCCACACCCCACCGTAACTTTACAATTTTCCTTCTTTTTTTATGCACAACACAAACCGATATGTGGAGTGTATCGTAAAAAAAAACGCTGTATAAATTCGTTGCGTTTGTAGCTTAACACTTCTTAAAGCTGAGAGTTCAAAAATACGATGGTTTAATGATAAAAGTCTGTGGATCTCGACTGTACGGACGGGAAAGGAATTTATTGTTTTTCGTCCGCACTTTTTGTTTCGTCTCTTATTCACATGTGCCACTATGGGCTGATACAAGCGAAAAGTGGGATATAATGTTTTTTAAGGAAAAGATAAGTTTTTATTATTTATTGTAAATATAAAATTGCGATAAAAAATACTTTAGTTTCAATTGTGTAAGTTAAGTGTAATACATTGAATTTTTATAACGCCAAATGTCCAGCCCTATGTGGTGTGTGCGATTCG
Organism: Anopheles rivulorum; assembly: GCA_018908115.1. Lineage (NCBI taxonomy): Eukaryota > Metazoa > Arthropoda > Insecta > Diptera > Culicidae > Anopheles > Anopheles rivulorum. Next base: position 22,000,344 of record STHB01000010.1, read on the forward strand.
TGCCAATTCCCTATATAGCATCGAAAACGCAGGTAATATTGCACGGGTAGCACCATTTTGTGTATGTGTTTTGCGCATCGGAAAATAGATAAAAATACTTCCTTGGAGTAACCAACAAAAAAAAAGCATCTTTTATAGCGCCACCACTCAGCGGCCCCGGGCCCGTCCGGTTTCGTCGGTTTCGTCGCTGCTTTTAATGCGGCGTGTCTCTGTGTGTATGTTGCGGAGCAAGGCGGATGTTGCAATCATCCGTAGCTTTACGATGGCTGTGACACCGGGAGCCCACAGGTACACGGCAACATACACAAACACGCGCGCACATGGGTACAATGTCGCGCGACGACGATGATAAGACGGTGGATTTTTATTTGCACAATATTCGACGGAAATATTTGGCTTCCGCGGGGCCGCACGCGGGTGCTGGCTTCGTTTTGCATCTCTTCTTCGGCTGCCGGCTTGTTTGTATATGTAACTGGCAAATAAAACTGGGAGGCCGGAAGGAAATGTTTTTTTTTTCGGTGTACGGTATTGAACTTAAACAGTAACCATCCACATCCCGCTGTGCCGCGGTATATACTCATCTGGACCGGGTTTTTTTTTTTGCTTCTTTACTTACCTTTGGCTGGTTAGCGATGGCATTGAAGCGAGGGAAGGAAAAGAAGTATGAATGGAATTAAATTTAATGTCAACATCGTATGCTGCCGCCCGCATGCATAAATGGAACGCGCATAAAGTGGCACCAGATGCGGTGACGATCTTTTCCGTTTCTTTTCATTTTTCTTTTTGCGCGCGCACTTCGTTCATTTGCTGCCATGCCGTGAGTTTGTGCATGTTTTATTTATCGTTTCCTTCTCGGCTTGATGTGTGTGTGTGTGTGCGCTATACATTTTTTATTCTTTGTTGCTGCCTAGTTCCAAGGGAGAAAACAATGTGTCTGGCGGTCGGAAAAATGGTGGGGGTGGGAGTGGGGGGAGCTTTCTGGAGCAACCGCCACTTGACTCTGGAGTATCCTTTTGGTAGGTCTTTTCCACATTCATGTGCCAGGCCTGACGCTAGACGCTACATCTGTGTTACTTTGTGCCAGCTACAACACTAGATCGGGGAAAACAAAACGAGAGAAAGAGAGAGAGAGAGTTAGATAAGACGAGGCCAGGACTGCAATAATGTTGGGCTCGGCATACGTTTGGAACAGAAAAAAAGGGCGAACAAAAAAAAAAACAAAGCTTTTGGGTCTACAAGTAAGTTTCCACGGGCATGAATATCAGATGTTATGCGTCATATTTGTATGTAAGACATCTGTTAACAATGTTGTATCATGACATTTTGCCTTTCTTTTGCCTCCATGCGACTTCTGTTTTCAATCGACGCTGAACAGTTTTTCAGTGGAATACGCTTCCTCCTTTAATCCAGAGAATCATAAAATGGTTCATCTCGTTGTTGGGTTCAACAATAAAGCTTGGAAAACTTACTTGTACACCCAACACAGTAACGTAGGAGCAAAAAAAAAAGACAATTGTTTGTTGTTTTCATTTCATTAGGTTGCCGTTTCCCGTCTGGTGGGAAAGTAATGGTGGATGGTGGAAAATTCCATCGGCTTACTGTCCTTTCGAAGGATCATTTCCCATTCGAACGCCGAGTGGAGGATTAGACATAGAAAATGAAAATCGAAATAAGTAAGAAGGAAAAGTTCCGAATGGTGAACAAGGAAAGAGAGGGAGCAAGCATTTCTTACTCTAGAGAAAATGTTCAGTAGTTAGATAATTAAGCGATTGTGTGGTGTTTGTACAGTTTGGCGTTGGTATGCAAACGTCGGCCGGTGTATCTTTTGTTTCACATTTCTTACGCATGCAGTGGAATGTTTGTTAATTTATTTGAAACACTCAAGAGTTTTATAAAAAAAAAACAGAAACAAAGATATATAGCACGGTCTTCATGTCCTTCTTAATGCTGGCTCCTGTTTCTTCTACTGCAGGNGGAACAAGGAGTGAGAGAGGGAGAAAGCGTTTCTTACTCTAGAGAAAATGTTCAGTAGTTAGATAATTAAGCGATTGTGTGGTGTTTGTACAGTTTGGCGTTGGTATGCAAACGTCGGCCGGTGTATCTTTTGTTTCACATTTCTTACGCATGCAGTGGAATGTTTGTTAATTTATTTGAAACACTCAAGAGTTTTATAAAAAAAAAACAGAAACAAAGATATATAGCACGGTCTTCATGTCCTTCTTAATGCTGGCTCCTGTTTCTTCTACTGCAGGCGAGGCAAGTAATTTGATTTGCGTTTGGAAGCTCACTGGCGCGCACTGACGCGAAAAGAAGCGGCAAAGGATGTCACTGTGCTAGGCAAGCACAAAATTTCCACGGCAAAAAAAAGGAAATGCGACTAACGCTTTCCACGCCCGGGAATGACAAATGAGAGGTTCGCCCGCGCGTAATAGCCGGAGAAACGCGAGAGCAAAACTGTCACGACAATAAAATAAAGCCACTATCGCCAGACGGTAGGCAGGAAGGCACAGTTAACAGGGAAAACGAAGGAAGGGGGGGGGGGACGAACGGAATTTTCTTTCGCCGGTTCGAATAAATAAGGCGTTCCAAAACGACGTGAAGGTCGAAATGGTCAAACATTTCACTAATTAATCACATCCAACAGCAGCCAACAACGCCGATAAAATCGGGCCCATCGAAGGGGGGGGGGGCTGTATGGCGTTAATGATGGATGGATTGAGTGGGGTGACTTTGAGGTTTGTTTGTATATGTGTGTGCCCCCCTTTTTTGGGGGTTGTGAAAATTGGATATCGGAAAATTGGATGCCTTCAATCACGCGATACGCGACGGTGATAAGAATGTCCCGAATGGGGTTTTGGGAATGAAATACGACCGACACATGAACACACATCGGCGTGGATATCGTTGCCGCTGCTTTCGCTACGGTCACAGATAAGTGCGGGTGTTTGCCATCGGTGGCATAAAATAGATTACGGGAAAATCCTGCAATTGTTACCGATTAAAGCGCACATTTGTTTTACTATTAGCTTACATGCGTTTGTAATGGCAGGAATGTTGTGCGGTTAAAGTTATGTTGGTGTTGGCGTGGTTCATATCGTCCAATAAATTTGTGTTATCCTGGTCACGGCACCATGTACAGGTTTGTCTACAGACTTTTCGACAGACAGTTTTCTTAGTATTTTGTAAACAAGTGGGAGGGTAAAAGGATTTTATTTATTAAGTTTTCAGTCAAGTGATAAGATTTCATTTGGATTATTTTATTGGTTATGTTATGCCATTAGACAATAGAAAAATTCTAATAAAAATTTACGAAAAGTTTGTCCAGCAAAAACATTAAAAAAGTTACATGTGCCGCTTGAACCAGCTCGGACAGGATTCGACCCAAGTGCAGCTTAAACAATAACACTATAAATGAGATAAATGCCACAGCTAGAACGAGCTTTTGTTTGTTGGGATGGATTCCGGTAACATTCCCCGGCAAAAAGCGGCTCATGTCGCGCGAACGCGCTCATCCGATCCTTCACCTAATGTTGATGAATTGTACAAAAACTGTCAACGCCTACGTCTGTCATCGCGTCCGGACGATGCTATTGTCTACGGTGCCTTCACTCTTAATATAACATCGCCCGGACAGCCTGCTCGTGTGAGCGTGCGAGCGAGTGAGTGATGGGTTACTGTTCCCTGTTGCACCGTAGTATCGCCCTACGGTACTGTCGGTCCGTTCCGTTCTTGCCTTTTCCGAATATTGTAATAACAATTGTAAGCGGCAGTTCGCTTGTCCGGTTCCGTGCCGGCACCATGGGGACCATTCTAAATTAGAAACCCTCGCCTGATGCGATACGTCGGACCGAACCCGGCACAAACCGGGATCCGGCGCTTTTGTCCCTAACCACACGCTGTCTCTTCATTAGAGCCCAAGAGTGGTTGTACGGTGCAAAGCGACCCGAAGGATGTGTTACACGGTCGACGCTTGCAAATGACACGAAGCATGATCGATTTGTGTCCCGATGAAGTAAATGAATTGCAAAATGTTCGTTGGTTTTAGATTTATCTTGCTGTTTTTAAGATTTCCCACAAACATCAACTTTGTCCGGCCAACTCGGTGCTATCGGAACGGTTGGGGATTTCGTTGGGGAAAAGTGAACTGAATGGAAATTATGCACTTTTTCAATGAGTAGTGAGTCATTTAATTATTCAATTTTTTATTTTCTAAAGATATTACCAAACTTTGCATACTTTGCTGTTGCTTTCCTTATCCATTAATACATGCACGATCGATGAACATATTTCACGAACCTAATTGATACATTATATTCATTTTATCGGTCGGCCATCATCATCGGGAACGTGTAATTGAATATATCGCCGTTCCCTGGTTTTTTGGCTGGTTTGCCACTAACTTTGGGCGGCAATTTGTTTATGAATAATTTAATTTTTCAAAACCGGTCCTGATATCCGGTGATGACGCTGATAGAATTTTCCATTCTTCGTCTGCTTTTGTGCCTGTTTCGGTGAATGAGGCGGTCAAAAGTTCGCTGTTCGCTATCAATCATGCATTCTTTCCTTGGTGGTGGTTCGGTTGCAAAGAAAAAAATATTTTGCAATAAAGCACTGACATGGCAACATTTTTACCCGGTGTAATGAAATAGGAAAACATTTATTTGTTTAGAATAGCAAACAAGAAAAAAATGGTCCAAATATGAAAAATGGCTTTTCAATGCTTAATTTCGTTCGGCTTAGCAGAGTTGAACAGGTCTGTATATAGCTTAGAAGAGATTTCGTTTTTTCTCTCACTACGTTGTAAGATCGCGTTCTCGTAAACAATCTGTGGATTATGCCGAGAATAAAATTATAAATAAAAGTAAGCGAAAACAAAACTCATCTTCTTTCAAAGTTTTACCGGGCGAATGTGAAACGGAAAATCGTTCCTTTAGCGGAAGGAGATAAGTTAGCATGAAGTGTAGATAGAAAAGTCATAGCATTTATAATCATAACAATGCTCGTTATGGTTATTTCTAGCTGGCCGATGATTATTTTGCGATGAACCAGCCATTTAATTTTTTTTTGTTACAAACAGAATGAACAGAAATGAACCAATGCAAGACGTTTTAATTAACAAATGAGTTCCCCTACTCGCTTTCTGTTCAGGTGACCTGTCAGATGTTTTCATTTTCCGCTACTGTTTCCAGCTGTGTCCAAGCCTGTAAACACTCTGTGTACGCTTTTTGGAGAAGTTGACCCAGTTCGCTTTGAACGATGGGTAGCTATTTTCATGCCGGTGTATCAAATTCATCTTACTGAGCTACTAGCTACTAGTGATGGACGTTTCCGTTTTGCTACATTCGAGTTTTGTTTTTAGAATGGATTTGTGTAGCAGCGGTATGCTGAAGGCTTGCTTGAAACAGCTCGATAAAGCGGGAGCTTGATTAGTTTGCAATTACGTGAAGCAAAAGTATGTTCGTCTGTTTAACATTCTTCTTTTCAAGCTGGAATTAAGCGGAGCTTTTGGTGGGAACGGTAGCGACAAGGAGTGTGCTACAAAGCTTTGCTATTGACTTGCTTATTTTTATTATGATATTATTAAAACAAAGAATTCGCACACTGCTTTTGGAACGAACATTTCTATCAGTCTTTTTAAGTACGATTTATATTTCACGGTAGCATCTACAGGAATGTGAGAGAAATGAGATGTTACAGCATCGCCGCTAAAGCTTTGCGTTCCAATCTTCTTTACCGTGAAGAAAGTAAATCGTCTCTGAATGGATGGTTGGATGTGTGGTGTGCGGTTTAATGGATGCTTAAAAGAAAGGCCCATTTGTTCTTATTACACGTACGGGTACAACTGTACGATGGGGAAGCTGACAGTGTTGACATATTTTTGGTAATAAACATACATTATGATCAATCCACTTATGTTTTCTTTTAAACGTTGGGTATGATGAAATGTTTGTGGAGTGTCTTTAGCTATTAAGTTGAAGTATATAAAGTAGTATTTGCATATTTATGTAGCAAAATAAATATACAGTGGAACACCAATTGTCAGCGCTCATCGAGACTCTCAACTCTTAAGATTATTTAAGAATTTTTATGACTTTTCAAATATACCCATTGCAGAAGATTCCATTTGAATGACTCTTCCCAGAATATTCACTGAGCATTATTTTCGTTCGTATAGCGCTAAACTAGCAAAAAAAAAACAACCAACGTTGTTATCTAATGATGGCCTTCAATCAGCCGACTTTTAATGAGATTGTGGCGTTGCAAAAGTGCATCCAGTTTCAATTAACGCTCGATTAACCTTTCTTTGTGATACAGAAAGTCGAGGTTATGGTCGTGGTGGTGGTGCGTTGGTGACTGATAAAATAAAGAGGTCAAGTGAACCTGTTAGGCGACGGATAGGAGCGGAAAGTTCGTACAAGTTCGTTGGCCACGATGCGAACCGAGCCTGGTGTGCAATAATAATAACGTTTCATCGATGTGTGTGTGTGTGTTTTTTTTTATTACATATAATATCCATTATTGTCGCCGATTGTTTATGCAACTCTGTTGACATTATGTGTATGGGCTTTGTTTGTGCATTCCCATTTTTGTGTGCTGCAGGTTGTCATTGCGAGTGAAATGGGATGAAAGGTGAAATCAAAATAAGGGATTAAAATTAAACCAACAAACGGCTAACGACAATACCGCCGCGAGAGTGACCCGATGGTACCTAGAATAATTGAACCATGCTGTGCCCATTCCATCCGCCCCGAATGGTCCGTAATGCAATTTTATTTCATTTTTTTTTGTGTTATTACTATCCCACCAACCACACACACACACACACACCACAGAAAATGTGAAGTGCTGATATGATGTGATGCACGTTGTTTTCTGTGCGACTGGCAACAAATATGTCACAGCAAAACAAAACTCCTACGATAACAATCAAGCAAACGCGCCTGAGTGCAAACAGTAATAATTTAAAGCATAAAAAAAACATGACATCATGGCGTATACGCTGGCAAAACAGCACGGGAGGTTTTAAATAAAGGATAAATGAAGCGATCACAGAAGCATCACCCCCTCGCGAGTTGGTAAATACCCATTAAGGGTTGTGGGACGGTAAAAGGACGTACGCCCACTGCCGTACGGTGGTGAATAATAAACATATTATGCAGAAGCCCCAACCCAGGTGGCTGCAGCTTGTCAATGGATTTAATTTAATATATTATATTTTTACCAATTAAATCGTTGGTTATGCTGCAACATTTGCCCTTTACTTGTATTACTAATTGAAAGTGAAATTGTTAAAAAGTGTGATAAAAAAGTTGAACAAACTTAATTAAATGCATACGTCTTTAGCATCTACCTTCGTGCTCCATTTTAGAGTATGTTTCAAAGCATTCAAATGATGTACATCCTGGCATTGGTTCAGTATTGATTGTTAATTTAATAATTATTTTATTAAAGCTACAACCGTCCCAAACATCAAAGCGTACCGGGAAAGGTTCGTTTAATTTTAGGGGACACATTTTTAACCGTCAGCATTACAACAGCACCTTCTAATTACGTCGCAGAAAAGGGTTGAGTTGGCTAGCAATGATTTTGAAACCTTTGGCAAAAAAAAGGAGAGTTGCCAATATTACCCACCGTTCGTTAAATACTGCCCAATACTTGTTTTGCGTTTTGTTTGTTATTACAGTGTGTTGCATAATTGTAGAATTTAATATTTAAATTGTAACAAAGAAAATAACAATTGGTCAAAAATTATGTTAAAGAGAAGAGAATATGAGGGGCGGCCCGGTGGTGCATTTGGCAACGGCGCTAGGTCCCTAACACGACCGGACCCGGTTCAAATCCCATTCGGACCGTCCCCCCGTAGCACGGTCTGACTAGCCTGCTACGTGGTAAAATTAGTCTAATACGGCCTGTTCCGTTCTAACATAAATAAAAAAAAAAAAGAAGAGAATATGAATGTTAATAAAATATTTACAATTTCCATTTGTAAGAAACTGCTTACAATAGTATAGACATGACACGTTCGATTATAATATTTCGGGGTAGGAAAAAAAATAACCCGACTTAGAAGCTAATAATAGTACTGTGATTCGTTACCGTTTGGGAGGAACAGGTTTCCAGGTTTTCAAAAAGGTGAAAACAACCGGTTCAAAGGAAACCATACTTACAGATTCTACTTTTATGTAGGAGAGAACTAGCCCGGCCGTATTTGTTTTACGCTGAGAAGCTTTCCTTACTTTACAATCAAGATCACTCGCGACCAGGATGACCATATTGGTCGCACACACACGCAGTGCTTCTCAGAGGGTAAAGTTCAATGCGTGAAATAAATCCACCCAAACGACGGGGTATGAAGGTAAGGAAAACCTTCCAAAAATAGCGTACCAGAAAGCTCTTTACTTGCTAATATCGAGGCTGCTAAATGCGGGTCGCTGGATCGGTGAAAAAAAAACTGATTTTCCCTTTTTTTCCGAGAAAAAGTGCTTCTTTGACAGAGCGTTACGAAAAATCGTATTACGTCGTTTTTTGATGTTGTTGTTTTTTCTTTGTTTTGCTCGATTTGCTCACTCCTAACCTCGTAGAGACAAAAAAGGTTCCCAAAAAACAAAACCGTGGCACCAAACCGGGAAAACGGGGCGAAAAAGTGAAACACGAAACAAAGAAAGGTCTTTACGCTGTGACGCCACGGAAAATGAAAGGCAATTGTAAAATTATTGATGAATTTTGATTGTTTCGTTGCGGGGAATGGGTTTAAGTTGCGCTAAAGGATTTTTATTCAACGCGCAACAATCATTGTTGTTTGGTTTCTTTAATGGAGAATCCAAACCAGAAGTGGGATCCGGTACACTTTTGTATTTCTACTTATTTAAAATGCGTTCTACTTGAATTGGAATATGGAAATTGGGTTGTTTTGAGATGTTGCCTTTTGTAGCGAAAAAAAAACAACATCTACCAAAGGACAGCGTTCATTCATTCCTTCGTTCACATCTCATCTATCAATAGATATCAATAAAAACCAACTTATGTTCCATTGAAAGAGCAATACGGTTTCGGTGTGCCCGGTGACTAAGTAAGCATATCTGTTGGAGCCTCTTCCACGAGCAGCTAGCTATGATGTATTGATGCGTACCTTAAATAAATGCTCACCGAACCATACGTAAAGGGTTTGGCCTGCAGCAGGGTACCAGTGAATTTGCGATCAAAGAAATTCGTTGTGCTATAGGGACAGGGTTTTGAATACCTTTCCCAATACCAGTGAAGCGATTCATAAGAATCACTAGCAGCACACACCTACACAAGGTGGATGAATACAAGTGGAAGATTATTTTCCCTTTCAACTGGTGATGTGCTTTTAAAACGACAAAACATGTTTGAAATGCTTTTAAAATGAACTGTTATTAAATTTAAATTATTGAGTTTTAAGTTAAGTTATCAAGTTTTAATTAAAATCTAATGAAATTTGAATTTATTGTTGGCGAATTATATTTTTTGTGTAAAATTTCGTTTTTTTTGTTTTTCAACACATCAAAGACACATCTGGTTATACTTGATTTTCGCTTTACAGCATGTGTATCTATGTACAACATGATATATCTCATCCCCGTGCTCTCGTGCCTGACTAATCTTTCATCTTCGCATCTCAGCCAACTGCACGGTCTCGGGCAAGACAACCGAAAGGATCAAACGATTTAACGAGGGCGAAAATGTATTCAAACCCGGGCTCTCGCTTATTGATGATCGGTGATGGAATTTTATTTATTCGGCGCGGAAAGATAATCCGTCAAATCTGCCCTCCTGTGTGCTCTTTTCAAGCGTTGTTTATTGTTGCCTTTTGATATTGTCCCATCGCATGCATTTCGGTGTCTCGTTTATGAGAAAGGGCAGGATGATGAATAGTTTGTATTAGTTTTTAAATATTGTAGTAGTTCCGATAAAAAAGTCAAATGCATGATGCAATGATACCACCATATGTCCATAGATATGATCTTATTTTCTTTTTCGGCAAATGTTTGTTAATTTTATAAAACGATAGAAACTTTTTTGCACACCCAATAATGATTTTGTTCTATCTCATGCATCGTACATGAGTTTTGTTTAGCGTATAAAATAAAGAAACAGACAATAAACAATGGCATAGCAAATGTTGATACTTAACTTAAGGAAACAAACAAACCACTGCTTATTATGACGCCTCTAATCGTCTTTTACTCTTGTTCGCATGTGTCACTGCGCATTCCTGCCCGGAGGAACAAACGAACACGACAATTTCATTGCCTGGAATGAAGAGATTCTGGATTAACATTTTCTCCGGAATTGGTTCACCATCGCAAATGCGACCGACTTGTCGTCACCATGGAGGTTAGCGGGCGGCACGAACCGAACATGCGATGAGCCTTCCTTTAAGGGGTGATGCTGATTAAGGGGTGCGCTTTATTATTATGTGACTTTTATCCAGCTCACGATCACGGTTCCAATCCATCGCTGCGCTTCCACTATCAAATTCCAACACAAGGAAAAATGACGGTTAGGGGTGAGGAGGGTAAAGGCGTCGGGTGGTAGAGGGGGATGAAGGAAATGGACGCGAACGATGACCTGAATAAGACAAACGATTATTATCCTTGTCGCTGGGCCCGAGTACGAGACACCACCACCATCACGGCGGCGGCGATGTTCAGTTTCGTGTTCCCGGCCGTACGTGAGCGGTTCGAATCTCCCATTGCGGAGTGTCTCCCATTTCGGGTTGGGAAAAAACTTTGCCCGCTGTGCTTTGCGATAATTTGCACAAGAAGTTACGACGTGGCAAGGGAAATACGAGAGTCGACATTTTAGCTCTTCACTTATCCCGGCAAAAACGCGGGGGTAAGGATACGCGTTCGCAGCGAGCGTTTGCGTTTCGTCGTATTTTGTGGGTGTTTTTTTTATATTTTTCTTGAGAAGCAAAAGAACCGCCCTCCCAAGAATATGGGATTTATTTATTAACGAGAACGGAATCCATTTATCCTCGATTCGCGCGCGCGTGTCACTGTGGGTGAATTTTTCTGGCCTTTTTTTTTCGGCCACCACTGTTCGTGGTTTGAAAATTTGTTCGGCATTTTGTTATCGATCTGTTTTGTTTTTTGGATGTTTTTTTTTTATTGCCGTGTGCTGGTTTGGTTTGTTTCCTAACTTCTTTCTTACGTGCTGTCTCTGGTTAGACAACATGAAAGTTTCCTAACAAAAAGGTGAGAAAAAGACGAAAACATCGTAATGTAGCATGCACACAAAGCGTATTTGGTGTATAGTGATTGTGACGTATTTGCTAGTATTGTGTCACACCCATACAAACCAATGACGTATGGTGCACATACACATCTTCCAGCCAGCTCCGATCGGCATTGATGGTAATAAATACAATAAGGAACTAATTAGAAAGAGAGCAACCGAAAACAGAGCGAAGACAGGCGTTCGCAAGAAAAGTGAAGTGTTCTGATGAGATTCGGTTGTTGAACCTAATTTTACTCTTCATGTCAGTATATTTTCTCTCTCTCTCTCGCACTGTTGAAGGCGTGTGATGTGGAATTCGCATCACTAGACTGTTGCGATTGCCTCTTGTTTGTGGTTTGTGGATGTGAAACGCGTTTGGCAGTCAGATGAAGAATTGAACGTGACGTTGGAAAATTGTACATCCATCGTCTGCAGCGAGCGGAACGTTTGTGTGCAAAGGAAGCTCGGGCTTTTATTTGCACTGATTTAGTTTCCACTTTTTTATCGCTGCTCGTGCGAGATGGTTTGAGATGTTTTGTTTTTGTTTTCAAATTTATTTTGCTCTCTCGCGCCAGCTTTCAAGTTGCAGAGTAACTTCGAATCTGATTATGATGAGTGACAGTTCGATTTGGCGTGATTCGCCACTGTTTTCGTTGCAATTTTCAGCGCTAACGTAAGATGGTGCAGATAGCGCGAGATGCTGGAACACGCT
>STHB01000010.1:22027910-22048388 GCA_018908115.1 Anopheles rivulorum
GGTTGAACCGTGCTGGGAAGATTTTATTTTCAACCTAAACTTTGTTTTCGCACACAAAAAGTAAACATAACCAAAGTTATATGACTTAGCTGCTGGAAAATGGAAAAGTACGGCAGATGATGTTTTCAATGTGGAATGTCAAAAGGTGCGCATGAAATGTTATGGAAAATTAACTGAAATTAGACTACAATCGTTTACTATTAAAATACTTGTATAAAACCTTAACGAACTCGTTTAATGTTTTGTTTAACTTGAACATTTTCTGGTGTAAGTAATTCTTTGTAAGTACCAACGGAAAACACTGGAGATAAGAACTGGTACTGGCATTTTCCCACGGGACCCCACACCAGGACCAGGAGATCCGTGTCAGGTAAAGATCGCAAATGTTAATACAGCTGGCTACTATCACGAGTTCACAGCATGGAATCGCTGGAGCTTCATCATTTGTCTTCGTCACAATGCTGTTCGATGCTCTTGGTGGTTCACGTCTGTGAAACTCCGTGCTAGAAAGTAAACCTAGTAAAAAACATTATGTCCAAATGAATGTAAAAGAGTAGAAAAGGAAGAAAAAACCTCCCATTTTAGTGGACCAAAACATTGTTTGAAAAACAAAAGTAGACAAAACGGAAGAGCACGGCACGTTGAATTCCTTCTTCTGCCGGCACCAAATTGACTTGATTTTGGGGAGTCGAACGGTCGAAGAAACGGTCGGTGGTTGGGTAAAATTGTGTTGTTTCGTGTTTCGCTTGATGAATTTTAATTTCGAACCGGGCTGGTGCAATGTTTCCCAACCAGGAAGCATGTTTCAACTTATCTTGCCTCCCGGTTTGGACCCACAGCTCGACCCGAAATGCTTTGTTTGCCGTGTGTTTTGTGTGTGTGTTTGCTTTTTGGGTGATAGTTTTCCAAAGTTCTGTCGGTTAGTTTTGTGGGCTGGCGAAGAACGAAATGGCAAATTGTAAGGTGTAAGTTTACGTTGCCAATAAGGGCAACGGCACACAAGCCACCTTCCCAACAACATCCCTACAACATCGGTGGTCAATTGAAACACGAAAATCGATAAACCCTTGAGCAAATGAATGCCAGAAATGGATTAGTCCAAGAGTCGCCCGTTCCGTTGGTGGATGCTGGATCTTCTTTTGTTGTGCCGAAATGATCCGAGAGGGGCGTTTTCGTGTGATTTTTCGGCACCCCTTGTTTCTGGTCGGCTGTGCTATCGATTACAGCCGATACGGCAAAACCTCGAGCAGATAAATAAACATGCCACCGGAAAGGAGAGCCTTCTTCGATTGGTTTGGTAATGTAATTTATGTTCGACCTGAGGGCAGGTTTATGAATTGCTAAAAACAAACCACCTTATCGATCCGCCCCGAAACGCGGTCACAGACGGTTTCGGTGGAACACGGAGGCTCGTTTTGTGTGCGTTCGTTTTCTTCGTGGTGTTCTGTGTGCGGTGGTGTTTTTGCTGCCCAACCGGCCAAAATGGGATCATTAATCATCGAATTGGAATAGTTGCCGACCGGCTCATTGTTCGCGCCCATGAAAGTCAAATAGGTAAGCAAAGCTGATATTTGTGTGATACTCTTTTTTCTCCTCTCATCAATAATTCATAATTGATGAGTAGCGAAACTCTCCGGTGAACTGCGATTCTGTTCTGTTCGAATCAAAATTAAGTGGGAAAGCTCGATTTCTTGTACTAATGAGACTGACACAAATACAAACGAGTTGAAGAGGTTACCCTAGTGGTAAAGTTTTAAAATAAAACTAATTAGGTGAATGATCGGATTGATTGTCGACTCAATACGTTTAATTATTTATTTATTTATTGCTCTTAGGCTAGAGTCCTCTAAACCACTCAAGGTCGTCTGATAATCAATTAATCCGCTCTTTCAAGTGGTCTACGTCATCTCAGTTTGAGTATACCACGCCACATCACTCAATGTTCACGATCTGATAAGGCTTTAAGGGTCTTCCGGTGTTATTCTAATGACATGGCCAGAGCACTGGAACCTGTAACTCAATATGTTACACCCCAATGCACTCGCATGCTTTACGGAGTATTCGAATACTGATAAATTCTATTGCCTCTAGTAAGGCTGAAACTCCACAAAGAATAGAAGATGGTTCACGACGTAGAATTCGCTGCATCAGCTACACAGTTTCGATGTTTGTCAGATTAATGAGATGTACATTCTGAGCAAAATGATAAGATATGAATGGTGAATTCTTTCTGGTGAAATTTTCAGCTATGGGCCCTGCAATCCACTTTGAGTACTGTGCTTTAAGACAGATAATAGTATGCTCTAAAATAGCATTTATCATTTTCCTTTAATATGTTATTAGGAGAGTTATTCGTCAAAAATGTGGAAGCAACCTGGCGATGTTTTCCTTAAATCTTGAGCCCACCTAAGGTTCTCCAGCTTTGAAGATATTCGATACTGTTTTACTCTTCTTAGGTAATGCTCAGTTATAAGATTGTGGTCCTACCGCAGGAGAGCTTCTTCAAGGAGAGCAACAAAACAACAGCTTCAAAGACCGGGTTTCCAATATCAATTGAAATTGTTTTCTGCTTACTTCAATTTTCACCAAACGGAACTCCCAAATTGTGGTCGTGCTATACGAGACAACGTTGACTCTTCAACAGTTTGAAGAGCGAACTTAAATAAATCAGAAATCAAAACCATCTGCCAAATGAAATCGGAACTACAAAAGCTAAACAATTCGCCATCCGACCAAACCAAACATGAAACAAAACAAAAAAAAAGTCAAAAACGTCCTTTATCACAACGCACTGCTTATATTCGGCAATCATTACGTGCTCCATTTCCAATCATTCTAATCTGTATCGTCTGACAATTTCTGTTTTTTTCCTCGTTCTTTTTCGTTATAGGTAAGCTCTTGAACGTCGAGACGTAACCGTTCGGCTTGGAAAAAGGTGCACACGGCTGTGGACATGTTTGAGCACTAGATGGCACGCAATTTCATCGATTTGCACATTTGTGTGTAGATGGTAAATCTGTGACGTACGCAACAAAAAACATATGGAAGACGAATTGAAGAGATTCGCTTATCGCAAATGACACTAACGTATCGTAAGATTTCCCACAAAATTCATCTCATCTTCATCAAAACCCACCACCATTGAGAAGATGGACCACTTTCGGCTGAATAGGTTCTACCGCCGCCATGCGCTGTTCTGTTATTCTATAAAATCAAACACCATCAAATTGATTTGGATGAAATTGAACGACGTCGGATAGACGTTGTCCTGGGTTCGTGTTTTTTTTTCTGGCACGTAAAGCACGCCATGTGTGCGTGAGTGTGTGTACAGTTGGTGCAGGAAGCCTGCCGGTAGAGCTGTCTTCCGCAAAAACCCTCTAATCCGATACGACGTCAAAATGATCCTGACAGTGATCTGAGCGTTCGTGTGCCGTTCAACGGCCGATGATGATGGCGATGTGTACTTGTTGGTGCGCTACAACCGAACGCGCATCGGCTTTTTCGCCAGGACACGGCAGCCATATATATGTTCCCTCACATCAGGTTGCGATACCAGTGTGTATGGTTGGGTGCCTGATTTTATATCGTCGCTACTCTTCTGTTTGATCAGATCAGGTCTTGTTTAACGTTGCTGTTTTTTTTCTCTTGAGCTCACACATCCTTCATCCGTTGCCTTTTCGACATCCTTTTAAGATTCCACTTCTCTATCCCCGGTTGGTTCCCCGGTTGCGCCTGTCGGCCGATCTCTTATCTTACGACAAGATTTCGCTCATATGTTGACAATTTCGCAGCAAATTATCCACCTTAATTTTGACGTGTTTCGATATCGGATTACAGACGGTAACGTTTCGATGCTTGTGCGGTGGTGTCGAGCAGGTGGTCGATTCCAAGGGGGTTGTTGGCGTCGTACGTATGTGACCATGAAACGTGTTTCCGCTCGTGCGTCGGAACCACCATCTGTTCCTTGATAGCAAAGTGTTCTACGGAAATGGTACNNNNTGTCGGCCGATCTCTTATCTTACGACAAGATTTCGCTCATATGTTGACAATTTCGCAGCAAATTATCCACCTTAATTTTGACGTGTTTCGATATCGGATTACAGACGGTAACGTTTCGATGCTTGTGCGGTAGTGTCGAGCAGGTGGTCGATTCCAAGGGGGTTGTTGGCGTCGTACGTATGTGACCATGAAACGTGTTTCCGCTCGTGCGTCGGAACCACCATCTGTTCCTTGATAGCAAAGTGTTCTACGGAAATGGTACCAGTCGTGCCGTGTGGCTGTCGCCTTTTGTGTGTTTGTTCCTTTTTATCAGCACCCATCCATCGGTAAAACGCCCGCCTGGCATTGGTTTCGACTACACCTGCCAAACCAGTCGGCCGCACGTGACGATCATATTAAATTCTTGCCGTTCGTGCGTGAAACTAAATTGGCTACGGACGTAATAGCAAAAAAAAAAACAGAAATGTAAAAAAGAAATCAAATCGCTCCCGTTGTAAATTTGTTTCATTTATCTTGCCGTTTGTTTTCTACCATCTAAGTGGATGTAACTGTAAACTATAAATTCGTGCTAGTAGGACGAGCTTGTCAATGGTGCATTTTATTATTTATTTAACTGAGCTGTCTACTGAGTTGTCCCGAGGTCTTGACATTGAGTCTTTTATAATGAAGGTCGTGGATCGAGTCATAGCTGATCCAATCCCTGAAATGTAAGTTTATTCGGATGTCACAAAAATACATGGATGGCAAACATGACTTGGTAGAGGACATTGGAATTCGAAGATTTGGAATCAGTTTATTCAAAACATCAAAATATTCAAAAGATATCGACTTTAAATAATATACCAAGAGTGGTTGTGTTTCTATTTGTTTAATATTTTTGATGCAATCAATATTGTCCTGCATTGGTGCGCTGATTTGGCATCGTCTCCACGAGATAAAAATCATTCATCCTGCAAATTTGTCAAACGAGAGCTGTCCAAAGAACGATGGCTTCGAATAATCGTTGTTTCGAAATCACGCTTGAAACGAACAGAATTAAATAAAATAACATTAGACAAAAAGCATATCGAAACACAACCGACCAGCAAACAAACGTGACCAGAATGCGAATTCTTGAGAAATGTGAAATATCCGCAAGGAATAGAATGTTCACGTTACGGAGCATCCGTTAACCAATCGAGGTGAACAGCGCTAGAAAACAAAGCGCAAAACAGAGATGAAATCGACCAAAAAAGTCGATCATCAATATTGAGACCAAACGTGTGCCACTGCCAAGAATGTGCTAAAGTGTCAAAGTTATCGAGATTGAAAAATTGTCTGAGTTGTTTAAAAAAAAACAAGTATCCCTCCCAGACTAGCGCTTAAATGACTGCAATAAATAAACACGACGTGGTTGAACTGCTCGACTGCGCATACATTAAAGCGCCCCGAAAGTGAGTTGTAAGGCATCGGATTAAGGCGAATGTTTTGTGGAATGGTTGATTGCAGATGGCAAAACGGGTAGTATTAAAAACTTTGCCCTAAAACATGCAACGCTCGATTTGNTAAAGTGTCAAAGTTATCGAGATTGAAAAATTGTCTGAGTTGTTTAAAAAAAAACAAGTATCCCTCCCAGACTAGCGCTTAAATGACTGCAATAAATAAACACGACGTGGTTGAACTGCTCGACTGCGCATACATTAAAGCGCCCCGAAAGTGAGTTGTAAGGCATCGGATTAAGGCGAATGTTTTGTGGAATGGTTGATTGCAGATGGCAAAACGGGTAGTATTAAAAACTTTGCCCTAAAACATGCAACGCTCGATTTGCATTAGGGCAACCGAAGAGTGTTCCTAAAGCATAGAATAAGCTGTATTTATAAGAAAAATCTAAATCAAGGACATTCATGGGTCTTTACCCCTTTTTTTCTGTCGTGACAGCAAGGATTAATTGTTTGACGAAGGTTGTCTGTGAAAACAGGGTAGAAGTTGTGTACAAACTTTCACTACTTCAGAGTGTTTTGATTTACTCAATATGTTCAGGATGTTTTTGTATGAGCAGTCTTGAGCAGCAAACAAACCGTTTATACTACCCTAGTCGGGTTCTATCAGCAAGCTTTTTCAAGCATTTATTTTCGTAGAACCATATTAAACTGTCATACCGTTTGACAGTTCCACCAGGTACCGGTTTTCACGATCAATTTGAACGACCGTCGCACGTTATCTATCCTGTCAAGAGTATATGCGGTAACACCTTGTGCATTTTTTTACAATACATATCACGTCCGAAATAATTTTATCCACGGTTCCATATCAGCCACAGGATTGCAGGAAACGTTTTTTTACTGTGACATGCAAACATCGGGCGGAACATTTGGTGGAGTTTGCTAGCTGCGTACCGACAGCTCGTTATCGAAAGCCTGTCAAAGCTGGCAGCAAGCAAGTAGATTGGCAAAGGAATTGATATGCAAAAAGCATTCGACGCTGCTGCGAGACACACCGTATCATAGACTGAAGAGTCTTCGCAGGAGCTCATTAGCAGTTTTCGTGACAGGATTTCTCAAATCGTGTCACCGCCGGGTGAAAGCACTTTGCTCGGTGGCGGAAAACATTCAAGATGGTTGAGTTCTTTTTGCTGATCTAACAATCGACAAGGATACTTTGCTGCTCCAGTATGTGCTCCAGCTTTAGGTGTGTGACAAATTTGCTAATATGCTCTCATTTGCTTGCCTGCAAGAAAGTACTTACGATCAAGTAGATACATCTCACAGCGTTCATATTGACATAAATTGACGTAGATAGATTGACGTAAAATTTATTAAAGCTGTTTAGTAGATTACTCGAATGAATTTATGAATTAACTCAAATCTCTATGGTTGTCTGCTTTGGTCTGCGTTTAATCCACCTCTTACTTGCCTTTTCTAACCGGGAACCGTGCGGTCTCCATCTACATTTCTTTAATAAAAAAGCTTTCAAACGGATAATGGAATTTTTTTTCGATTTTTTTTGCTTATGTTCTTTCTTTTTTCGCTACCCGCCATCACAGCCAATGCTGTCCGGAAAATGGTTCCCACGCTTCCGGTTGGAGCCACCATTTTCCGGTTTTACAGGCTTTCGCTTCTCCATTTCATTCACTCTATGCCGCTAACGATCGTGAGAAATTGCCCGGCATGTGGCCAGAGTGCGGGTAGTAAAGTAAAAGACGGATTCGTCGTTAAAATACCGGAAGTACATTTCTATAGTTCTGTCCATTTTCCGTCGGCGGTCGGTGGCAACACCAAAAAAGAAAACAAAAAAAAAATCAACATTGAAATAAAACTTCCAAAATGTATTCTACTTCTACGGCGTTCGGTAATGCGAACGGAGAGAAATAAGAAACCCCCGAGACGGAGGGTGATCTTCTTTGCGAAACGTCGAGCCTTTTACCTTCTGTTGTCTCTTGGTAGTTCTTTTGAATTATTTTATTCCTTTGCATTCTCGCTCTCTTCTTCGCTTGCTCCTTTTGCCTTTTGCGGTAGGGCTCGGGCGCAAAAAAAGATACACTATCGTCAATTTCTCAAAAGTAAAACGAAAACCTCCATTTATCAGGTGCTTTTACGCTGGCCCACGACCATGTTCGTCCACATGCCGGTACGCCAACCCGGTAGCGAGAAGATGGTACATCCAGTGGCCCGTCGGGAATCCTTTCAAGGCATGTCACGAAACCTTTTGCCTAGGTTCTCGGGAGAACCATTCATTTTCTTGTGAAAAAAATGCGCTAGTGCGCACTGGTCCAACAGTACGGAATAATGCACGTCCAAAGTAAAAATCGTCCAAAAAGAGACCCATTCACGACCCATTTTCCAGGGTTGCTCGCACGAACACTCGCAAAGCAATGGCGAATCAATAGCGAAAGGTAGAATGAAAGAAGAAAAAATCCGTCCCGAAATCGTTACACCTCGCGCAAAGAAAGGTGCTACGGCGGTACTAGTTGGCGAACTTTTCCTTACTACACTATCACTTAACTTCTCGTCTCGTTAGTGGTACAATCCGTAGTTGATTCGCATCCGTTTTCGGGTCGGTTGGTGCTTTTGGAAATTTAAAAGATGTTTTTTCCCCCTCAACTATTGCTCACTTTTTTCCACTAAAGTAAGCTTTAGTTTTCCGGTCGAAGCTGTGTGCACGGGGTTGAATAAAATATGATACCAGCCTAGCTGAGACGCGGCAATGGTTGTGAGTGAGTGAGGAAGGTGAAGCATTTTTGGAAAACCCCAAATGGATGCAGTATCCGGTTCGGTTCATGCTTTTTCCCTGGTTTCACTGCTAACGCAACGGAAACAGACAGTGGCCATTAGTGATGGATGAGCTTGGTTGGTGTGTGTGTGTATTTTTTTTTCGGCTGTTGTTGCTTGGACACGGTGAATGATTATCGTAGTTCTGGTTGGGTGCCTAATGTCCTGCCATGCGCTACATCAGGGATGGTTCCGTCCGACCGGGAATGAGTGATACACAGGATGCACGCTAAAGTGACGCGGTTTGGATTTAAATTTTTGATGATTTCAAAAATGGCTGGCTGCACTGCTAACTGAATCATATTGGATAATGAAGGGTTTAGTAGGAGTGCACTTAGCACTCTCTTAAATAGATAATATTCCTATGATTCCTAGATGTTTCTTGATGGTTCTTACATCCTTATTTACCTATAGCGTAGTGACAAGATTTAGTATTTTACAGGAGTTCTCACTGTATCTTCAGGCAATCGTGAATCCCCTTTTGTTGAAGAACGCATGAATTTATTTACACCTACTACGCTAGGCCTACTACGCTTCAAAAAATACATTATTTAGTTTGGGTCGTTCGGTGTCGTTCTAATGACATTACTGAATCCTCGATAGACGTATGCAGAACTGGTTAATGCGACATCTGGCGTAATCTAGACCTGATTTTGATCGACTTTTGCTTCAGAATAAACGAACTTTAAAGGAGTGCCTTTCCTGTTTTGGAATTGGTATATATGTATTTTTTGTTTGTTGGGAAAATATTTTTTTCAATATAAGCTTCAAAAATGACAATTTATTGCGATATTCGATAAATATAATGTATGCCAACAATGTTGTAAATGTAATTTTCCATTTTCTCCTTAAGAAGCAATATCTGGATGGGAATTGTTTCCCGAAAACAAGTCCATTTAGCAATGTTCCGTCGGAAGCGGAAACGTCGAACAAAGACCATCTCCGACCGAGATTAGCAAACCGGGGCAAGCTGATAGCATTATCCGTGATATTTGATTGCTAGGTAGACAAGTTTATTGCGAAGAACGGATGCTAAATTGTATCGCAGGTCATCTGCTCTCCCATTCCATTCCAGCCAGAAGACTCAACCGCCTGGAGCGCAAATACGAAGCTGCCGGAGAACAAGTGCATCCACAGTTGGCACAAACAAACTCACGTGGATGCAGAAAGACAAAAGAGAGAGAGAGAGAAAGAGAGAGAGAGCTGAGCCATCCCACTGGGATGCAGTTACGAAATGTAGTTTTTACTGCTAACGAACCTGTAATAGTCGAAGAAGGAAGGGATCTGCTTTGCTTGGCTGCCCGCATTGCCCACCCCGGTTGGGATTGTTGTATGTTGTCGGGATCGGGAAAGCTTTCGTTCGTTACCATTCCACCGTTGGCACCGCATAAAAAGCAAGGCAAAGGAAGGCAAAGAAATTATGGCCTCAATTCCCAGCTGAAATGCGGAGATCCAACTGAGCGCTCACCGAATCACCGCCCACTCTCCAGCTACTTGCTCACTCCCATCACCCAGCCACTGCCGGAAGCCATTTGGCGTTGGGATGTAAACATTTCAATTCGCTCGGGCTGGGCCGAGTCCCTCGCTCGAACCTGGTAGTTGGTTCCGGATCCGCGGTTTATGGTTCAACTTCCGCCCAGTGCCAGTGCTGCATCGTCAGTGTGCTGGGTTCGGGATTTGCACAACATAAAACATCACAACCATACCTGGGCTGCCTTCGCCCACACCCCCCCCAAAACCAGGTGGTGAAGGTGTCTCCGGTGTCTCATGTCGGTCATGCCGTACATTTTTATGGCTTTACCTGGTGGCCATTTTTCTTCGGTAACTGCGGCGAAAAACTAACTTACCAACCTCAGTGTGTGTGTGTGTGTGTGTGTCTAAGTGCAGCTCTCTTAAGCTTGCCGTTCGCTGCACATCCATCCGCACGTCCAAGGGCCAACGGTCGTAATCCTCAAAAAAAAAACCCCGGGCACAACAATAATGATAATTTGCGACGTTTGTACAACGGATTATCATCCGGCGTCGTCGTTGCTGTAGTCGCGGGCGGTCGAAAGGTGGTCCTGTTTTGCTTTTTTAATGGCGTAAGTTAGGACAGGGGGGGTTTTTTTTAATGGTGGCGATTGCAGTTCCCTGTTACCGTTTATAGCCACGTTTAGCGTAAGTTTTGTCGATGTTTGTTTCGGTTCCCATAAAAAGTTGCACCACCCTCAAATGGTCCGAAATTTTTTTACAGCCTCCTACATCCCAGGGGCACAGTGGGTTTGGTTTAACAACATGTTTTTTTTTTTGTTACCTTGCCACTTGCTGCTTGCGTGAGGGGGGAAATCATTAAAAGACGGTAGCGTTTAATTGAATAGAAGGTCAACCAAACGAGCACAATGGTGTGGAGACGGTTTTAAAAATTCAATCATCGCATATATGCGATTGGTGAGTGAGTGTGTGTGTGTGTGTGTGGAAAATTTTACGTCCCTTATTATGGTCACATCCTGGCGGTCTTTCACCGCACCACTGCCTTGGGTCCATCCTTAACAACTAATTGGACAAACGGTGCGGACGTCTCGCATATCATGCTGGCTCCAAAAATACCGACCGTTAGAGAAGTGTTTTCATTTTTCATCATTTGGCTACTTTTTTTGTTGTTATTCGTATCAAACCTTTCCAGCAGACATTTTTTGTTTGTTTACGGTTAGGGGTTTTTTTTTCTTCTCCCATATTCTGGATGGGATGCTTCGTTCTCCACCAGTGGTAATGAACGATACGAGTCTCCGTTGGCACATATCTCTGTTCGACCGAGACACGGGTACCTTGGACGCTGCTTCTCTTGTGCAAGCACGGGATATAAAGGCTCGCAAGAAGCCAACCGGCTGCACCATTACTCGTAATAACATGTGGGCTTTTCTCGCACCGTCAACCAGCTGGAGCACTCTCCAGTTCCGCTGCACTATGTCCGCGAACCTTTACCAGCATCCTTTTTTTCCCCGGGCAGATGCTTTTCTTTACTTTTTCTTTTTTGGTGACAGCAAAATGGGATTCTGTGTGTTATTTCCTCAATCGTTCAGCACCAGCAATGGTGGTAAGGACATCCGTTTCGCGACGCAAGACTTGACGAGCTTGACAATGGGCAATGGGGAGTGTGCTGCCCATTTGGTCAGAAATAACGGGTTTCGACCCCATTAGTTGGGGAGAGCGACCGAGATGCGGGAACCTAGAACCTTCTGTCCTCGGAAAGAATTTGGAACCGGGTGGTGAGCTGGCTTTTGTGTGTGTGTGTGTTTTGTGTACGTTTGACAAAGTTGTCTTGTGCTGTTCGTCTTCGCACAAGATCACTCGAAAACTCTCGGGCACCTCATTATGCAGCAAGCTGAACGAACGATTCTGCTTCCTTATCGTTCTTTCTGGTGGGATGAATCATTTTCATTACGGCGAGCTTTTATGCAAAACGGTGGTACACTATGCAGTTTTGGAGGGGTTTTTTAAAATTTTTATTCTGCTTAAAATATACACAAAAAAGGAGTTGCCGATGTTTTATTTTTAGTCTCAATATTCGTCTAACCGAAATAGAATAAAAACTCAAAGCAAAAAAAAAACGGAAATAAATCCATTTTGTGCCACAAAGCACGAGGTCACTGTAGCTCTAGTCTAATCATATTTTCACGCTAACGTTCACTCAACGTTTCCATTCGAATTTCCCCACTTTTCAAGGATCATCTGCCCGAGCCAGAAGGAAGGCTTCTGTAAAATGGTACGAGAGATGAGTTAAGTTTGCATTGTTTACGGTTCGTTAGAGTACGGAGACAGACACGCAAGCATATTCCAAATCGAGCACACACATACACACCCACAAAACCCAACTCCCCTTTCCTCCTTCCATCATTCATTCCTCCCGAAAAGCTTTTTGAAGTACCGGTTCTCTATGATACCCTTCTGACGGTGGGAGACTTTAAAAAGACGAAAAAAAAATCATCTCTGCCAAAAGATGTGCCGCACAAAGCTGGTGACACATGTGAAAGTGAAGCTTTTCTCTCTGTGTGTGTTTGTGTATGCTTTTTTTATTGTGCTTTGCCATCCATTGATTCGCTCGTTACACTCTTGACGGATTGTTTGCCTAGCGAGTTCGCTCGCTTCGAGTTCGGAACTTCGAGTGCCTTTGCTAGCCTTGTCAAGTGGTGAAAATTATATTATCCCGTGCACATCATCGTTAGGCTAGTTTCTTTTTTTTCCTTTTGTTTAGGAAACCATGAAATAAGATTTATGTGCTTTGCTTCGCATGTTTGCGTGCGATTGATTTGAAAGTTCTGTTTTTCTTTGTAGCTTTTTTGTGTTTAAGTTTAAGCGTTTGCATTAAAATACATCGATAGTGATGCTTCGTTCTGTAATTGATATTGCGCACCCGTAAGTCGCGAGTAGTAGAAGCTTTAATTATGTTTGACGTCATTACGCCGCCCGTACTCGTGTTGAGATTAATTCCATTCTATTGAAGGAAGCATGTTTTAATATTCGCCATCCATCAACTTCATCATGCATACAGTGCTAAGTGGAAATTAATTTTCCGAAGCTGCCGGAATTAAGCCACTCAATAACAAGAAGCTAACCGTTGTTATTTAAAGAAAAACAAAAATGACTTTGCATTGTTTTGTATAATGATGATTTTCGTTAAGCTGTGATGGTTTTTTTTTCACAACCCACCAAGAAATATTGGATTTTTCCTTATTAATGGTAGATACTTGGCTCGGGTAAACAGTAATGAATGAATATTTTACGATGGTTGGACGGAATTACAAATATTGGAACCGTGCTGCAGAGTTAAAAATGGTGAAAATTTACACCGTCATCTATCAAACAATTGAACTGTTATGGAACAGCAAGACCCGATCAGCTCATTCCAGATGAGTTGACTAAAGATATTACGACTTTGATAGAATGGATGACGTAAACGCGCTGTGCTACTCCATTTCCGCAGGAGATGAAGATTCGGGACGAGATACTAAAACCCCTTTAGTAGAGCTATTTTAGTGACTACAAATTTGATTCTAATTTTTCCATGTTCAATGAGAAATATCTTTCCCTTTACCATTTGTCAAGCAGCTGGAGTGTTCATACCTGGCACATTTATCTGACGTGGTTGAAGTGTTTTCCCATTAATCAATTATTATCTGCTCGAATTATCATGCTTACCTACACAAGTTTCGTGCACCGCACAAGTACTGAACTAATCGTTGTAACCTCGCACTCGAATCGTTCATTGCGATGCTGCCAAACGCAAAACCGCACATACACACACACACATTGATTAGGTTGTGTGTTTTGAGTCGAAAATTAACAAAATTCCAACCACGATGGCGAAGATTCGCGCTCTCGACGTGTCGGCGGTCGAGGAGCGTAGGTTTCATTTTTGCGTCGACCGATTTTGCCACTTTCTTTTCGACCCGAGGGCCCATGCCATCATGCCAAAGCTCTCCGGTACGCGTTGGTGGTTAGTAAACACTCCTACACACGTGCACCAACCAACACCACCACCGTCATCAGGTCGCGCAACTAGTTGGTGCTGAGTGAAGGAAGCTGCGAATTGCGTGTTTTCGCATTTAATTTGACACCGGTTGTTGCGTTGGGATTAGTACGGCGACTTGACGTGGATTGGCTTGCTTGTTATTCTTAGAATACTGCCTACTTGGCAGCTTTTAGCCGGTGTGGTGGCGATTTCAGCATAAAAAAGGTGCAGTTTATTACCGCGTGCAAATATGTTTATGTAATTTAAAATAGTTTGCTTCAAAGCTTTAAGTTTGCTGTTTTCTATTTAAAGCGATATGAAAAGACCTGAGAAGTATAATTAAGAAACTTGTCTCAAAAATTGTAGATACTTCAGCAAATTTCTTACAAAAATTAACCATTACGAAGCAAGATTATTAAAAATATGTAATTAATCAGTTACACAATTCCGCTTGTCCTAAAGCTCCCTTCAATATTCACAAAACTACAAATAATCAAATATCTTACTATAAAAATTCATCGTACTTGCCAGCGATTGTGTTTGGTCTCAGTTTTGCTGTGTTTGTACCATTTACCAGCACCCATCGACAATTAATGAGGTTAACATCGCTTAACCTTAACCCACACAAAAGACAACTGGTGAAAGTTGCCGCTTTGCCGATTTTGCTTATTCCGTTGCCTTTTGACAAAAGGCTGTGAAGGTGGTGGCTTGGGTTGGGTTTTTGGTTGGCGATGATTCATGATCGGGAAAGGAACGAAGCAATACGCAAACCAAATATACGAATCCCATCCGTAACCTGTTTTCTTTGTATTTTTTTTTAATTTGTGGTTGTTGTTGCCATCCTACGGATGGAACGGATCAAGTGTCTGTTTCAGCTGAACCAGCATCAGCGTTACTGTTGGTGAGAGTTTGGGCCGTTGTGGTTGATGGTTTTTTTCTCTTCTTTTTAATTAAAACCTATATTTTAAACTGCTGCAAAAGTTGATGTGCGTACTTCCCACGCGTGCCCATTTTTTGTTGTATTCTTTCGGCTTTAGTCAAGGTGTGTCTTCAGGTTCGAAATGCTTAACGCCACAAGCTAACTAGCACAATAGCGCCAAACTGAATCAACCTTGTCCAGGCATTGGTGCCTTGAATGTTCTCGCGCACGTAGTGCGGTACATTTTTGCAACACGTTCCACACGAACGCTTACTCTGAGGGAAATTAATCATATCCAATGACAATTTGTTTGATCACGATCCTCGGTTCGTGCTTTTGGGATGCGGATATGCGTACACAAATCTTTGGCAACTTTCTTTCCGTACGAAAGGGCGTATTCTTGGTATCGTCAATTTGCGCTCTAATCGATGGGGAGGCAACTCTTAAACGATGTTGGTCACGGTTTCGAACAGAAATAATTGTGTTCTTGCTTATTTTGTTGTGTTGTTGCTGTGTCAGCATCGCCACGAAAAATGTAGGTCAGTCCGTATTGCTTCCGGGCGGGTCCATAGCTATCTGTCCTTACGTGGTGCTGTAATTTCTTGGTCGGTTGACTTCATTTCCTGGTTATTGCATGTCGAGACATCCGACTGTGTCCTACTTTTTTCGTGTGTGTGTGTGTTTGTACACTTATTGTCACGCATGTCATGTGAATTGATAAATGTTATGCGTACATCACGATGAACTGTCTTGTCGTTTCGGTTGTTAAGCATGAGCTACAATTAGATAAATCAAATTGATAAATTTATCTTCGTGCTTCTTTTGTGTGCTGCATGCAGGGATACATTTTTTCATAGAAGCTTACAATTGGTGCTTGGAAATAGCTTAATTATAATCACACGAAAAATAGACTAAATTTTAAACACTTCCCTGCGTAGTAAAGCAAGGAGAAAGGATTATCATCAATGAATTTATCACATGTTCAAGATAATTAACTTCTTTGCCAAGTTCACTTGTAATGCCCCATGCCGTACAAGGATTAAACAGTAATTTATGGCACAAAAGACCACGATTAGTGTGGCACGGTTTGACGATTAATCAGGCAGTCGAAACCCAAAACCCGGCCATTCGCGCCAGGGGAGTAAAAGTATCCAATGAATTGTTTGATCCCATTTGTACCACCGACAATCGAACCTGAGTTCGGTGCAGCTTTGATGATACAAGAAGATTCGCCGTGCGGCCAGTATCATCGGAGCTTCTGCGGAATGCCCGGTCCTATACCGCCGAGGACTTAAACTGCTGGAGAGTTGTGGGTAAAATGATCGGGTTGAAAAATTAATCACCAATTGTGTGTTCGGCAAGTTCCAACGATGGTTCGCTGGCGCAAAAGCATCGGCCACGAGCTGAGTTATTAATGGAATTTATAATTAACTAAAAGGCTTCGGTTTGCTGCTGTCTGGGGGAAAAGTTTATTGGTTGACGGTGGGAATGAGAAATTTTATCATTTTCTATTTAATAAAACCATCTCCCTGGAAGAAATGTTCAAATGTACACCCGAACAGTGCCGCGATGGGATATTGTTGGTTAGAAAACAAAAAAAAAAGCTAAACTTCTCCAACACCCGGAATAACTAATCGGTAGTTTCCCCCGACTACAGGCCCGACTAATGGCGACAACTATCCGGTTTTAGGCGCGCATACACGGCGGATCGCGCACCAACTCTGGAACTGGATTGAGTAATTAATTACTCCGAGTGCGCATTGCGTGTAGGGATGGAAGATCCTTTCGAATCGGGAACCTTTCGACTTTTTGGACACTTCCCAATCCAAACCTCTAACCGGGTATCCAGGTTTTGGATGCTACCGACTCGTCCGGTGCTTTAGCAAAAGCAATTAAGAGATAGCCAACATGCGCACATCAGACAGGAACGAGACAGACCGCCGAGCGTCCAACACGGGAAAATGTTTCACTCGAGTTCTTCAAGCATACTTTAGCTAGGTTATGTCCTTCGCCCAAAACCCCAACCTAACGAACTCTCTTTGGGAATCCTTTCAACTGGCCCGTTCGCTCTTCCTCGCGCTGCTCCAGCCACGGCTGGGATGCAAAACCATTGCAAACTTTCGGCCCTGATAGTGGGGCAATGATGGTACGTCTGGTTGGACGTTTGAGTTTAATTAATTATGAATGGTCTTCATCGTTGTCGCCATCGTCGTAATGGCCGCTCACGGGGCACTCACGGGGAAGCGGCGTGTACGAAGACGAGAGCCCGGCATATTACCGCACTCCGCACATTTCCTTTCAGCGCCACCTCTACCACCAAAGGTAGTGGGCGAGTGGATGGAAATTTACAATTCAAAAATCGAGCCCAAAACCGCCACCCGACTTTGCACTTTGAGTTTCGGTTATGCGCCGGGCTAGAAGTACCAGCTTCGGTTCGTAAGATATTCCATAAATATGTAACACCCACTTTGCGGCACAAAGCACCCTTTAGCACAACCCCGTGCCATTCACCACAGCGTCGTGGGGGGAATCGAGATTTTGGCCAACTGCTGCTGCTGCTGCATTGACCCCAAAAAACCGTGTCATCTTATCACCATTATCGTCCTCATTTGCTGGTGGCGCCATCCCTCACACCATCACGGCAACTCTCTTCACAACTATCGGATCGAGTTTTATTGCCCAGTGTCGGTGAGAAATTGGAATTTTCGATCCCAATAGTTTAACCTAGCGAAAAGGAGGTGGAAAGAGTGGTTTATAGAGTGGAGAATTTCCCACACGTGTAAAACATCCCCCAATGTGTGGCAAAGTCTTTTATTTTCCTCGATTAATTCTTGATTACTTTTAACGCAATCTGTTCATTTCGTTCTCGTTGCAGTGTCCGAAGCGTGATGCACAAATACCTGGAAAAGGAGAATGAGGTCAACTTTGATAAAATTTTCAACCAAGTGTTAGGTGAGTATTTATTTAAAAAATTTGATTAAATCGATGAAAAATAAATTCTAGATGTTGCTAGTACGAGTTTACGTTTCATGATGAAAGAATTTTCAATGTTTTAACATGGGAAACTCTTTCCAGTTGAGATCTAGCGAAGAATCATTTTTGTACGTAACCTGCTTTACGTGCTTGAAGAGCACTCGCTCATAATCGGATTGCAGAATAAAGTACATTTGCACTGTAAGTGTTCCATGGAATGGTCATTTTGCACCTCTCTTGTCTAGTCGACAAAGAGAATTTATTTGAAGTATTTTCTGAATCTAAATACGGTACGGTGGGAAGCCTGTGGACACCGGAAACGATTGATATTGTTTCAGTTGTTCGTGACGCAACCTTTCCTGAAGTAGCTAGTAACGCCTAGTTTTGTTACATTTCGTTTTGTTCGTTTTTCAATATCTTAATTAGCATCATTTAACGGATCGAACTTGTTATTTTCAGGATATTTACTATTCAGAGACTTTTGCGACAATGTCTCAGAGGAACCGGTGCCACATTTGAAGTTCTACGAAGAGGTAAGTACAGTATTTGTGACGAATTAGTTCAATAATCTGAGTTATGTTATAAAGGAAACACAGTAGAATATCTTTAATGAAATTTTATTCACAAATAAGAACACTTTATCCAGAGCAAGTAGGTAAACTGGCAGTAAGAGATAAAATTATGCTAAAACAATCAGACATACAAAACCAAACCAATTCAAGACAATTCGATTTTTGTACCGCCGGTTCCTGTCTGAAATTGAAACTCTCTTCCTTAGGCTCTCTTTTAGTTATATAAAACCTTTTATTATGGTGAAAGGCTCATCGTGTAGCCCAAAATACGTTTATGATATTTTCCGTTTGACGAAACATTTCCGGAACTCGTTTGCCTTACCACTTCCGCAGCGATGCGACAGCTAAAATGTACCAGTATTAGCAGAAGCTGGTATTTATTGCTCGCTATATTACTGCAATTTATTTCAACAGCATGCTAATTACTCGTTTCATTATGACGAAGCGATACGCTCACGCACAAAGCGTATGCAAATTAAGGCAGAAAATGCCGAATGATTACCACCAGTAGGCAGCATGAAATGTATTTTTCCTGGTTAAAGTATAATCGGATATTTTTCCACGGGCAAGAAAGCGCCCGAAACACGATCGCGACCAACAACACAAANTACGGTGGGAAGCCTGTGGACACCGGAAACGATTGATATTGTTTCAGTTGTTCGTGACGCAACCTTTCCTGAAGTAGCTAGTAACGCCTAGTTTTGTTACATTTCGTTTTGTTCGTTTTTCAATATCTTAATTAGCATCATTTAACGGATCGAACTTGTTATTTTCAGGATATTTACTATTCAGAGACTTTTGCGACAATGTCTCAGAGGAACCGGTGCCACATTTGAAGTTCTACGAAGAGGTAAGTACAGTATTTGTGACGAATTAGTTCAATTAGTTCATTAGTTCAATAGTTCAATAATCTTCAAATTTAGTACCGCCGGTTCCTGTCTGAAATTGAAACTCTCTTCCTTAGGCTCTCTTTTAGTTATATAAAACCTTTTATTATGGTGAAAGGCTCATCGTGTAGCCCAAAATACGTTTATGATATTTTCCGTTTGACGAAACATTTCCGGAACTCGTTTGCCTTACCACTTCCGCAGCGATGCGACAGCTAAAATGTACCAGTATTAGCAGAAGCTGGTATTTATTGCTCGCTATATTACTGCAATTTATTTCAACAGCATGCTAATTACTCGTTTCATTATGACGAAGCGATACGCTCACGCACAAAGCGTATGCAAATTAAGGCAGAAAATGCCGAATGATTACCACCAGTAGGCAGCATGAAATGTATTTTTCCTGGTTAAAGTATAATCGGATATTTTTCCACGGGCAAGAAAGCGCCCGAAACACGATCGCGACCAACAACACAAAAAAGGCATGAAATTAAATGAATTGTACGGGATTGCTTTCGCTTTTCTTTAGTGCCCGTACGTCAGGCTGTGTAGGTTTTCCTAGCTGCATCTCGGCTGAATCTCGTAAATCTCTCGATGAAAAAGCTGAACCCCGAACCGGAATCTAACCCCACAGGCCGGTCGGTCTGCTAATTAAAGGCGGCGATTTAGGCACTGATCCCCCTCCCCCCCAACATTCCACTCGTCGCCCTATTCCCTCCACCACCTCCCCCCCTCCCCTCTATCCAATTTCGTCAGCTGGAAACGGAACCGTGGGCGTTACCGAAATGAAGGCACGATCATTAGAACCCTGCACGTTCCTGCCTGGCGTGTGCTTCCGATTATTCACCCATGCAGAACTCATAAATTACGAAAAAGTCAAAAGACGAACGCCGGGAAAAGCTCCTGAGAGAAAGATTATCACGAATCTTCCGTGAAGGAAGGGATTGTTTGGGGCATGGGTGGAAAGGCACGGCAAGTGTGTACCGCCGGTTGATTTCGGGTACGGTTTGGGGTTTTTTTTGCGCCCCTCCCCCCTAACCAACGATGAGTGTGCGCTTAATCTTTGCTTTCTCTGCTTTGGGTTCCGTTGGGAAAGGAAGAAAGTATAGTAAGGTACTTTGGGTGTATCCCAGGAAACGCACAAAGGTGCTCCCGAAGGTGAATGGAAGTTTCTTGGAAGTGGAGTTTTTTTTTGTTCCAACGGTAATACTGGCTGGTACTTGTCAATGTGGTGCCCAATTTGTTTGTAGTTTTATCGCGCTAAAGATGCCAAACTCTCGAATGTTTGAAATGCTTTTTTTGTCCCTTCCAATAAATTTGCGTCCGTTTTAGAATTTTCCAGAAAGAATGTTTTAATTTTCCACGATTTCACCTGGATCTTGGTTATTACCGA
>STHB01000010.1:22048396-22088396 GCA_018908115.1 Anopheles rivulorum
AAGATGCCAAACTCTCGAATGTTTGAAATGCTTTTTTTGTCCCTTCCAATAAATTTGCGTCCGTTTTAGAATTTTCCAGAAAGAATGTTTTAATTTTCCACGATTTCACCTGGATCTTGGTTATTACCGAGTGGTAAGGTAAACATCCCACCAAAAGAAATACAATTTCCCAAGAAATCTTGTTGAAATCTTGGTTGTGCACCATCAGCCAGCCAGTAGCGATGTACTCGACAAAATTAATTCCAGGAAAATAGAATTATTGTTGGTTGTTTCAAAAATCATTCTGCTCGAATTATGTTTATCCGATACACGGAATTGAAGAAACATCTAGAGTACACGAGATTGGTAAATATAATGACAGATGCTCTCGTTTTCTTCGTTTCTCGAAGAACGTCCTGACGCTGTTGCTAAATTCTGCTTCCCTTCAAAAGGAGAAAATTACATGAACGCACAATAAAACATAATGACTTGTTTTACGATTAACCTTCTTCATACGAGCCAGTGTGCGGTGTGCATATGGTACGTGAGCCCACTTAATACGGTGGCTTAAAAAAACGAAGCCAACAAGCTAATGGATACCAGCATATTGGCCGGTGCATCAGGACGGTATGCTGCTGACAAATCTTTTCCGGAGCTATTATACGCGCGGACGTACCCTTCCGAACGTGGTCACAAGCCTTTTTGAAAGTTCAAGTCACAATTCCGTCGAACCTGGTGCAGAAGCGTATGGCAAAAAAGCGATAAAAAAGTGGAAGTAAGAAAAAAAATCGAAACATGTTTGAAGATGTAAAATTTCTCATTTAAATGCAAATTAGTTGATACAGCTCTGGCTGGGTTGGCGGTTAGTTGATCTTGACGAGTTTGGCAGCAGTGCCTCGACAGCTAGCGAGCCCAACGTTTACTATCCGCCTCGGTGATGTTGTTGACAAGAGGCGCCCTTTCAAGCCGTTTTTTTTTTGTTTTGCTTCTTCCACTGGCAATATATATTCCACTTTTGTTTCTCTTCGATCAAGCTTCCTTTTTCCGCGACGAAGCTAGCCCTCGACCTGGGCATGACTTTCTTTTAACCTCGCGGCTGTTTGTTTCCGTTTCGTCCGCTGCGGTCGGTTGGCCGACGGCTGGGGCAACCGGTAGACACACTGGCAACCGGTATAACCGTTTCTTGCATCTCATTTCGAGGTGAATTGTTTTCTGCTTCACCTTCGCGCGCGGCTCAAGTTTTGTCTCCAACGGTTGGTGGGGCAAGTTTTTTTTCTTTTTTTGTGTTGATAAATGGCGAATGCCACGGATGAGTTATGGCCATCGGCTATATCGGCTACCCATTCGCGCCGGCGGTGGATCAATGCGAAATCAAAGCGTAACTTTCGATAAAGCCCGCGAAATGGGACTTTGCAAAATTGCAAATTCGCTGAGCTGGCTGTGGCAGCTTACTCGTATAAATTTCAAGGAAAAAGTGTAGAATTTCAAGATGTCATCGGCTTTAGTATTCTGCCAATATTAAATTTCCAAAAGAACGAAAGTTCCAATGCTTAGAAGATATTACTTATTACCTTTTTCGATAGCTTCAAATACATCAATTCAAACAATTTGTTACATCAATTTAACGTGAGCTAAAACACACAGCGTGATAAATGAATGCATTTACTAATCGTTTTTACATGCTGCCCGTTACAAAATGACAGCTGGTGAAAAATTGGACCACCAAAATCACGGAATGATAAATGCATGTGGTTAGCAAAGCGAGATGCTAACATGGCGGCAGAATACTATTTTAAACGAGCAAACACACAAACGCATGGGGGACGCAACCCGTTTGCGTCTCGGCCTTGCCCTTGGGTGATTAACAAGGCGCTAAGAACGCTGGCTGCAGTGCCGTCTACCGAACGATGCGAACCACGCGATCTGGTTGGCATGGGCATCAAAACAAACTTCTCCTTGTCACAAACACACCAAGGTTACTAGAGAGCAGGCGGCACCAAGCAGCGATTATTTTTAGATCCTCCACATGTGACAGCTGCAGTTTATTAGTATCGCACGTGTGTGTATATTATGGTACACACCATAGTCACCCGGCGCTTCGATTGGTTTAAATTGTCACGAAGCGCGTTGTGGGACGTGTGTGGTTTTAAGTGGACTCAAAAAAAATTGGATGACAAATAGTCTCGCGGTTCGAGTTTGCGATGATGATGATGATGCGTTCCAGTAAGATAAAATGCTCCAAATGGAAGTGTCGCCACAGCGGAGAGATGTCAACGACTTGCCTGCGGACATTTGCCTTTATCGAATTAGCCGCTGAAGTTCGTCGCGACCCACGCGGTCGGACAAATTGTTGACTTCAATTGGATGACTTTTAATATTTAACGATGTAAATTGTGCTGGAATGTGTTGGTACAAGAAGTGATGTCTGTGTGATTAGCACGCATGTTAACTAGGGTAGTATCTCTCTATTTATTTGCGACTAATCAGTGCATTAAAATATAGTACGATATCACTAGTTGCACTGCGTTTCCATACGCTGAACCACCTTAGCTTGCTATACCTTGAAAATCAAAGAATAAAGGAGCTCTCTTAGTCGTTCCGCCATATCTCTTCTTTGCTTGTGGATGACCTAAAGCAAATTTTTTCGGTTGATCGTTACCTTTCTCATTACGTGACCTAATTTCTCGATCTCGATTAGCTCAAAGCACTATATGTACGAACTGTGAGGTGTACGAACTGTTGAAAGACATCAATGGCAGAGTCATTGTAGCGGCTCATCCAATATCTTTGATCTTATGTTTTCAATTTTGGAAATATTCGCCACTTTTGCAACCCAATATCGTATCGTATCTCCAGTACAGTGAGAATCATTTACGATACAAATGTGCACAGGCTTACTTCATAAAATGCCCCACAAAAAGGCTGACTCTACAGTGCTTTAAGGAAAAAACAAACAAAATGTAACCCCGATACACATATCCAACCTTCTGCACGTGCACACTGCTCCTAGCGAATGGTATTGAGGAAATTCAATCTGCCAAAATTGGAATCCTTTCCTACGCTCACTCTTACGAACGAGCACACCATCGCAATGTTTGCCACTACCAACGGCTATTGCCAATACCGGATGGAACTCAAACGCTATAACCCCACGAAAGCAACATAAAAAAATCCTTCGAAATACAGTGTTTTTGGTACAGGGATACCACTCCCGGACGGGTGTGCACCATCGCCACCTTACCAGCACCTGTCAAAACGGAACGATTCTATCGTGGAAAGGAATGCGCCGTGCCTGGCACGGTTCAAAAGAAACGGGGATCCTATTGACTGGAACTGGTGGAACCAGAGGTGGTTGCAGGTGGTTTTTGGGGGATGCAGGTGGCTCGCCCTGCTCGCAAGCGTTTCACCCAGGTGCGGTGCTGAAATCATCGTTTCCATCCGGCACCGGATCCTTCAGCATCAGCCCGCCCAAGATTGCTGTGTCTTGCACAAGGGCGGGACTGTGTACTGTTTTGTGCTTGTCGGACGTGTTCTTTCTTTCTTTCTCGCTTCGCCAAAGTTCTTTCCGCACATTCTTTCCTGCCACGCGGAAGATGATCCAAGGATATCCGCCGGATGGGGTTGTGAATGTGTGTGTGTGCCTGTCGCCGGCACGGATACTTTCGTTCGTTGATTGCAGTAAACTTTCAAGCCTTTCTCCTGCCCAAAAGGATCCTCCACCCTTAATGGAAGTTGTATTGATGGATGCCGGTCGTGATTGTGGCTAGCCGAAGCATACCGATGTATGAAGCTACAAGAATTGGCACTCGGCGATATATACCATTGATTGTTGTCCATCCGGGAGAATTGGGTTTTTGTGTTGTTGTTGTTGTACTTCTCATTGACTTAGAACTCACACAAAGAAACAGCCGGCAAAGCTTTGAACACCGCAAAGGAAACCCTTTTGAGCCGGAAATCAACTCTCTGGTCTATCGTGATTTCTTTGAGGTTACGAGACACAGCAAGATAAATTCTTTACATCGAACACAAAAAAAATTTAAGGCCCAGCTGGGAATTGGGTTGGAATGAAATGGGGCAGAAATCCACTTACATTAAACAACGTGGAGGATTTCATTTCTTTGCAACATAAAATGATTGACATAATTTTGCTGCTGCTAGAGAGTTTAAAAAAAAGTGAATTCCTTTCCTACTTTGTCGAACAAGTCATAGTGTGTGATTATCATTACAATATACTCACATTTAGACTTTTATTTTACGCTCTTATCGTCATCTCTTAACACAGTTTTTCCCGCACTGTCAGGCTTATGCAACTTATGACATTTCCGATAGTGAAGCTTTGTGCGCAGGAAGTAGTAAAACCACAGGTGTGTTCGGCACATCCCTTGTTGCTGCGCGCTTCCAGCCTTGTCCTGTCTTCTGTTTTATGTTCGTTGGCACATTTTATTACCGTAGCACAACCGTAAGTGTGCAACGGCGAGGCGAAAAGGGGGCGAAACACTGACCATGTAACAAATTCCACCTTCAATCCATTCGATTGCTGCAGCTTTACACCGGGTGCATTCGTAATCTTCTTTTGTTTGGTTTCTGTGCCCATGTACCGCCGCGTTGCAGGTGTATTGGAAGTTGGTTACATTATGATGATTACCACCGACCAACCGATAGCGCTGGCCTAGTTTAAATGTTTGCAAGCGTATGGAAGTCAATATGGGCTGCTTTTAAACCAGGAAGTACGAGATCGTAGAATTTTATGTTTCCAGTACTTTATTTTGTTACATTATGTTCTTCCACTATCTGTTTCTCATTTATGTTTCATGTAAAGCTGATGGTAAAGTTGCGAGTAATCGAATTTTGTTCTATTGTTAACAGTTGTTCTGTTAGTTGCATGATTCGTTTTGGGGGGGTTGAAACGATTTTCCTTCGCTTTGCAAAAGTTTGTGTTTGTCTCTGTTAGCTGCTTCTGTTTTTTTGCACATTTTAATACAGATCGTTTGTTTGAATTATCGCTTTGAAGTTGTGTTTCGCTCCGGCCAAAGTTTTCTGTCGCCTTTTTGCCGTCCAACCGTTTCGCACCGTTCGAGCGTCATGCTCTCGTGTGTACTCCTCCATTTAGGGTCACCCGGTTGCTGTGAATC
Source organism: Anopheles rivulorum (assembly GCA_018908115.1). Classification (NCBI taxonomy): domain Eukaryota; kingdom Metazoa; phylum Arthropoda; class Insecta; order Diptera; family Culicidae; genus Anopheles; species Anopheles rivulorum. Next base: position 22,053,508 of record STHB01000010.1, read on the forward strand.
GAGTTTTTCTTTTTTTTTGTTTCTTAACTTCTTTCTTCTTTTCTTTTGATCAATTTCCCTTTTTTTCCAACGGAAAGTAAAACAATGGCAAAGAATTGCATTCTCGTTCTGGCTTACGGGCGTCTTTCACCTTCTAGCGAACCCAGCAAATAGTTCTGCGCGGCGGTCATCCGTTGTTTGCCTGTGTGTGCACGCGTTTTTTTTTTTTGCTCTTTGTTGCTTGTTTCTCTGCTGTCTAACAATTTATTATCCCCCGCGTTTAGTTCGCTTGTTTTTCGTCGTTTACTGCTGCGCAAAGTTGAAACCATATTTCCTTCCCAGCGGGTGACCCGGTTCGCCCGGGATATATTTTGTAATTTATTACAACTTATCGGTAGTTTTTCGTCCTCATTCGTCGCTCAGCATCGTCCTGAAGCTGGTGGGTACCAGTCGTCATCCGAGGGAGGGAGCAAAAAAAAAGAAAAGAAAAAACCATAAAAGTAGATCAAGATGACGATTTCGTTTCCGTGACCTGGAAAAACAAAAGCAACGAAAACCGGAGTGGGTGGGTAAGTGGATGTGAGAGGGTGAGTGTGGGAGGGGTTTGGGAAGTTAAAAAGTCCACTCTAGTGCCATGGTGAAACACGACGACGATGGTCCTCACGTACTGTCGAGTACTTTTAATGGATCAGTTTTATCTTCAAATGGGAAACTGCACATGCACATTGCACATTTTTCTACCTTTGTTTTATGATCGATTTATACAACTTCATGTTTTATTGAATGATTTCTTTCCTTCCGAAAGTGTTTCTTATCAGTTATGGCTTCAATTTTCAAATAAGCATTAAAACTTCCAGTACTTAAACTTTTTTTTTTATTAAAAAGAAATGTCATTAAAGATCTTCCTTCTAAGACACCAACTAGCTTTCTTTCGATGGAAAAAATTAAACTTATTAGAACAACGGGGAAGAATAAAAAAGGCAATCAGAGTACAGCGCAGAACTTTCTGTCAACTTCCATCGCCTACGCTACCTGGCCAGGCAAAGCTTTCCCGGTGGCGCGCGACTTACGAAATCGAATGAAAGTTTTAATTACAACTCTATTAGTGGCGAAACTGTCGAAAAAAGGTTCAACCTTGTACCAGGTGCGTGAGCCCGGAAACGTCGGTCGGCAAAATGAAACCACCGCTGGGGAGAACATTTTCCCAAACTAGTCGAACGTTACTATCCGAGCCGAGCCCGTTTTTCCCATTTGGGTCACTAAAAAGTTAATCCAACGGTGCACGGCGACAACTAAACCGAACCGTACTTAGATCGAGCTCGAGAAACGGGAAGCTTTAATCATTTGCCGCCCGGCAAATGGTAGGCTGTTGGTCTACCGCGGTCCTTTTCGTACGAACGTTTGGCCGTTTGGGCGGGAATGACGACGCTGGTGGCTGATTAGTTTGAAAGCAGTTAGCGTGAAAGTGGAGTCCTCAAGTGGGACAATTTGCGAAGTTGGGGTTTTGTTTTTTTTTGGTTTATTATCTTTATTGCCACCTCGTAATCGTATTCATTGCTCTGCTATCAACCACTGTTTTAGTTTATTGTTTTCTGTCAGTAAATCGTGAAAGAAATTCCAGTTCAGTACCTCAGTCTATTATTCATTTAAATCCCCTTTGTAAACATACTTAAAACAAAGAAAGTAAGATTTTGTCTGGAAAAGCTTTTTCAAAACATTTAAAAACTTATGAAGCAGCCTTCAATAAAGATCGAACACTTGTCTCGTTGGGGCAACAAGTAAACGTCTTCAGTTGCTTAAACATGCTCGAGATGCTAGCGAAGAACGTAATGAGAAAGCAAACGAACGTACACTGCTTGTTGCTGCAACTGTGCAGATGCAGAAATGTCATTACACACTCAGAATTACGTGCCTGTTGCAATGGCGGTAATAGAACGGTTTCGTATTGATTTCTTCTCGTTCAGTTCTCGAGCTTGTTCTCGAGCTTGTTCTCGAGCGAAGAGTGTTTCGTAGAAGAATAAAAACAAAAACACGACACGCTGATCGTGGAAAAACAATTAGCACCAAGTGTGAAGAAAGCATAACAATTGATGATGAGACGCATTACGATGATAGTGTTTGTGTTCGTGCTGGTGAAGCAAGCAACTGGTGGAAGCCAGACACCAACGTCGGCGATGACAGATTAGCTACGTGATTATTATCGTCCTGTCATGGTGCTATTGATGGGGGGGAAAATTAATATTTCTGCACTAAAGTGACGCTAATCTGAAGTGTGTAAGCGGTGGTCGTACGATGATATTAAGCAGTCTTTATTGCACTTTCAATCATTCGTTCATACAGCTTTGGTATCGTAATCTGATCGCATATTTAGCTTTTGCAATTGACCACTGTTGCGTGTTTCGGCAAATTTTTCCATTCAATCAGTTTGAATGTTTTCTTCCTGGAATCGGTGTTTATGAATATGTTGAACGAAAGTTCAACGAAAAGCGTATTCCCAGATTCGTCCCACGGGAAAATTTATTATTTTTCCCAGTGGAAATTCTTATTTTTCATCTGAATTGTAAACGAGCGATTCGATCCATTCATTCTCAGAACGAAATCGTTAAAATACATTTTTAACTCACGAATTTTTGAGGCCAAATCGTTATTCTATTCTACATAAAATCATGTCATTCCATTCTGCGTAAAATCATGTAATGAAAGGATGTGCCATCTATTCGGATAAGCTCAAGTCTAGTGTCGATTTAAGGTGAATGCGACGGCTTTACTATTGTTACGAGCTTTTACTATTTGCCGTATACAATTGTTATTTCCGTGTAGCACGGATTAAACGGATACCCGGTTAAAACGTAGCCCGGATAAATGACAATGCACTTGTAGCACAACTACAAGCAAACTTAGCATCTAGAGATTTTCCTAAATTCTAAATTCACACCACGAGCGAAGCGAAGTTATGTCATCAAAGATGAACCGTAGCTACTTCACGTCCTATTAGCTACCAAATCTACACTAAAATAAACCTACCCCGTGCTCGCGCCATAAAACTCGAGTAATCTTTAGAGTTTTAACATCACGAACCGTCCGCTCGCCGGAAGGCGGCCACATTTTAAACACAGCCACGTAACGCTCGAAAGCGCGTAAGCGAGCAACGTTCACCCATTACAGGGCGGAGGGTGAACAAATGAAAAGTTTCACACACACACACACACACACACAACGCGGGCAATGAGTTACTGAAGGGTTGTAAAACTTCCAATGCGCCTGCAGCGTGCGTGTGTTTGAAGTAGCGAGACTTCACAAAAATGGTGCCGAACTTTTCCACTCAGCGGCTGTGGTTCCACTTCTGGTGCCGTGTGTTAATATGGTACCATGGGTGGGATTTTCCTTCCCATAAAATGCCACCGGCACGTAAACCCACCGTGACACAAGTTTGTCAAACCTGTTTGTGTTATTGTGTGTGTGTGTGTTTTTCTTCTTTTCATTTTCCTGCTCCAGCGTGCAAATGTGCAATTTAACTTAATTATTTAAGTAAGGTGCACCATTTTCTCTGCCTGTTAGACGTAATTAAGGGGACGTACAAGCCATTCCTAACAAAAAGAAACGAGCTGGTGCAAAGTTTTTATGCTTCCCATATCAATTATTTATGCTTTTTGCGCATATCAAGATATCGGGAGGCATTTTACTTTTGCAACAGATTGTACTGTTTATTTCATGCTGATGGTACCAATTTGCGTCGCACTGTTTGTCGTTAATGTGTTTTCAATCCCCCCAGCAGCAGCAGCAGCAGCAGCAGCACAGTGCTACTCGCAGTGGGCAATGCTCGTAAAAATTAATGGCACCATCTGCATAAAGAAATTGAATATGCGGCCTCCCCCCCCCGCCCATTTGGTGGCATTTCTAGCTTGCATAACGCTAACGAATGAGCCCAGAAACCGAAACGAATGTTTGCGAATGGCGACTCGCAGCAAGTGCTATGTAAAATGGGAATGCTTCATCTCTTGGGCATTCCCAATTCGGACCTTTACGCGCGTACCCGGGGACCGTAGGCAACAGATAACTTTAGCTGCGAAAAGGCGAAACCTTCTCCATTTGGGAGTATCTTCTCATCTCAGCAATCCTTCCTGCACGCGCGTTGGTGTGTCAGCATTTCCCCCCAGGCAAAGTAACTCCCCGACCCTGCTGGAAGATGCTTTATGGAGTTCGGGACATAACCTCACAAAACCTCACCGTCACGCAAACCATGTGCCGCGTTCACCACTATCGATGTGCAGATTTCATCTCGAGGCCGTGCTTATAAAATCACCAACAAAAGCCAAAGCCGGGCAAGAGGGACAACCCTTCACCGTGGCAACCCTCACCCGTGCGTTTCGTGCAAAAAGGTTTTTATTTGTACCGGTCCCGGGCATCCAACTTCCAAGCTGCCAGTGCAAAAGGGACAGGGAAACTGGGGAGTTCACGGCCGAAGGACAAACAAGATGCTAGATGGTGAAGGTGAATGATAACAACGTTTTGCCATTGTGCCAGCTTCTGTGTGTCAGGCTGCCGTGTCTAAATCATGGTCGCCTGCATCCGGCATCGCTGGCGGTGCAAGTGTTTTCCGCTTCCGCTCTGGAGCAGGATCTCCGTGCATCCGGGTCCGACAAACACCGAGAACCGTTTGTCCTTCCGCTGGATATCTTCGCAAACGGATAAGTCACCTAGCAGCAAGTAGCAGCATTGGTGTGATATGCACACCGAACCACCTCCACCTCTCTCCCCACTCTCGCCACTACCCATACCCGTGTGACCTGTACACCCTTTTATGGTTCCTCTCGAAACCTTGCAAACCGCGTTGTCTTTCCGGTAAAAACCTCCCGGGAGCGTACAGCTGGGCAACGACGATGGTTCTGTGGTTTGCAGCAATAGATAAACGTAATCTTCCGCACCTTCCCTTCGCACCTCCCTCCCGCCCAACACACATACACGTGTGCGGGCACGCGTACTGCTAGGACTTCTTCTCCTGTATGGTCATGTGTTGGCGTTGTGTAAGTTGCTGTCTCTGGGGCTTGGCTGTCGCACCACGGTGGCGCTCGTAACAATCGAGATGTTGCAACATGACAATCTTGTTACATTTTAAGTGCACATCCTTGCAAACCCGTAGCGATGCCCAGTCGGTGGGAGTCAACTGCTGTGCTTTATTGTGACCGCACGGCACAGATCGATGCGCACACACTACTCGCCTCTGTGTATTTCCAAAGAATCAAAGGGAGAATGTTCTACGCTGCATTTTACTTTGTTGTGTTGATATTGTAGTTAGATAAGTTTTTTTTTTATATTAATACTGTTTTATATTTAGTGCCTTTTCTACAGATCACTTTAATATATTTCATGTTGGTATGAATTGTTGGTTTTTAAGAACTCTTTCTGTTTCGAATTGTGATTTCCGTAATAGATATTTCAGTTTGTGATTTCTTCTTTTTCTTGACTGAACTTTATTTATGTATATAACATAAATTTATTATTATGGTCATAATATCCGTCAACAATGCTAGTTTTTTTTGCTCGATAATTTGTAGGTATTTCGTTTTTTTTTTGCATACAAAAACGAACTTATATTTTTAAAAAATAGTAAAGGTATTTAATTTTCAAATGTGTTTTGTGTTTAAATTCACTGACATCGCCGTTTTTCGCACTGTTCTATTGGAGATTTTTTCTCTCACGCGGAAAGGAAACATGCCACCAGCAAGACAAACTATTGCAACTGTATCCCGGTGTGGCTGCTAGCCACCAATGGCCTATGCCTATGCCATTCGCCCATGAAAGGACAACTTTATCCTTGCACAACTTGCCAAGCCTCTCAATAAGAATAATACGATGAAAGATGAAAAAGAATGAAATGCGGCAGAACAAAAACCCAAACCAAACGAAACTGTTTGATGAGCTAACTCAGGCGAGACGAGCGAAAGTATGCTTTTGCTTTGTGTGAGAATGCTGATTGCTTTTGCTATCCCGAATAGCGCATGATAGCCGCCCGGCTGATGAATGAATGATGTTTACTAAACAGCTGTACGGAAAGCAATATCAATAGCGCACGGTTGGGCGGTGAATCGGTGGGATGTAAAAGCACAGGGCAACGGATACCATTACACCGCTGGTAACGTTCTTTCGTATCTTAGCTACACCGGTTGCCAGGTTTTTCACTTTGTGTTGTTGGATGCGGTAATGCGAAGCGAAGTGTGCGTGAAAGGGACGCAGAACTTTAAAGAAAACAGCAACATGTAAAACATCGAACGGCACAAGCTGTTTGGACGCTTTAGTTAGTCTTCTAGCCAAAGGTAATGCAGCAGTATAGGCTGTGAAGTTAACAGAAATATCAATAATGGCCACCATTGGAACGCTGAGAGTTGATGAAAGCACCACTAAAGCTCTTGTTCCATTTCAAACATATTTTCTGACAGATTAATTTAAAGTATACTAATGTTCAATAGTTTTATTTAACTAATGTTCAACAACAAAAATATCCTTTTTCTTCACCATTACTTGCCATTTTATCAACAGAGCGCGCGCGTTAAGCATTGTGTGTCCTTGTCCCACTTCCTGGTCACTTGTCAAACACATTTCTCAAAAAAAAAACAAAAAATACAGGAAAGAAAACACCACACAGAACTCATCTTATAAATGCTTCATGACGCTCCCGGGCCGTCGCTTTAGAATAGCGCAAACCCACCGACACAAACCCCGTGAGTCGCGCCCTTATGCATGACGGAGCAGTTATGTAGGTTTTAATTTCACCCACCACCCCTAGTAGACGCATGGATGAATGAAAAATGTTGGTTTAGGAGACCGCTCCCCGGACATCAACCCAGCGCGCCTCTTCTCCGTTCGGGGAGAAAATCGTTTTATTTTGTTGTTTTTGTTTTGCTTCTCTTCCTCGCACGACCAGACGCGCGCTGCCACACGGGGGTGACTTTGGTTTTGGATGAAGCACCAGGCGCCTCCATTGGGAGAGGAAAATTGAAAAGCTTTTTGGTTTTGGGATCGTTGGTGGAGCAACGTAAAGTAACAATAAAGTGTGGTAGAATGCAAGCGTTTAGCAGCCACTTTTCAAGGATTTGCATATTAGCCTGAGATACTACAGTGGTATGTGGCGGCCCGGTGGTGTATTTGGAAACGGCGCTAGGTCCCAACATGACCGGACCGGGTTCAAATCCCGGACCGTTCCCCCGTAGTGAGCTCTGACTATTCAACTACGTGGTATCTAATAGTCTAGTAAGCCATTTTGATGGCCGGCATGACCTGGTAGGTTGTTAAGCCAAAAAGAGAGACTACAGTAGTATAAAATTGAAATGAAGGAATTACGCTGCTTGGAAATACTTTAAATAGGAGTTTGTTTACTATATTTATAAAATATATGGGAGAAATACATTTTATAAGTCTGATGCAATTTTAATTCACAAAAAAATATGGAAGCCGTAAAAACCATCTTAATTTAGTTTTTAACGAAAAGGTGTGAATTACTTTTTGATGCACTTCATGTCGATTGCAATCCGTTTATTGTACCGCGTATTGTCCGTGTCTGATGCAATGCAGCACTAACGGGCGTGTTTGGTGCTATCTTCGAGATAAAGCTGCTTTTGTTGATCCAACAATAGCTTTAGCCCTTTTAGTAGCTTATCTTCTGGTGCGTGCTGCGCTGTTGAGCCGGTCGATGTTGCATACAGATGTGTAGACCAGCGATATGTTTGCAGCATACATGCTGAATATTTACACCACGAGATGCATCGACCCACATCGATCAACGATAAGCGTTGATGAAGTAATTGAACAGCTTGTACCCAACAGCCGCGGTGAAACTATTAATCTTGTTGGAGCGAACGTTCCCATCCGAACGTAAGGGGAAAAAAGGGTTCTTGCTACCGTAGCATAAGAATCATCAGGCAGAAGGCTTCCTATCATCAGTCTTCATCATTTGGTGTGACCCTTTTTGCAGGATCGATTTTATTATTCGCGCCCGGAAACTCACCAAAGGGCCAATTCCCGGTGGGAAGGAATTCGCTTGATCGGAGGGTGGTTAGTAGGGTTTATTTCTTCCTCGTTTTACTCCCTATCGCATCCTGCACGACGAAAGATGCCATTCTTTATGGTTGAAAAATGGCTACGCGCAGGCTAGAAGAAGGTGTGCAATGATTGTAATAATCATGCCGATAATGATGATGATAATGCATAAGCATGGTGTTCCGCTTTCCAGCTGCATGTGGAAGTGATTTATGCCAGCATCACCATGCTACGCTAGACAAATTTTACATTCTAGGTGCTATTTTTATCCGATTGAGATGTATGTAAGTTTGCACGCTGAGGAAAAGAGAGGCGGGATGAAATGGTCGTTTGAAAAAATAATCCATTTTATCGCGATGGAATGCTTTTATAATTTTGATTTGAATGATATAAAATTGCTTGAACTTGACGAATCGTTTCACAGTAAAAGCAATTAATTTCGATCACTTGGAATTGCTTGTGCAAAGTATCCACGAACCCGCAAATAGTTTTCTTTGCATCTTTCCAAGCACGGATTATTTCCTCAAACTTTCGCATTCGCAGAAAACACGAAACATCCACACAGTGTGATGCATGTGTCTGCGCAAACGTTTCTTCATCAACGCCGACCGAACAATGACCCGATTAACACATTATATATGTGGAGGAAAACTTTGCTTTCCATCATCATTTCCTTCTCTCCACCTTGCTTCCCGCTGCCTCCTCCCCCCTCGTTTGCGTTCCACCCCGATATCTTTGTGCGGAAGGTACCCATCGAATGATGAGATATTTAGGGAGTAACCTCGTCATGCGTTATTAATGCGTCATTTCATGGGCCAATGTTGAGGCTTCGGTTCGTGCTTAGAAGTTGTTGAATTTTCGTGATTGTAAATATTTCAACATCGTTCGATCAGGCGTCGCGTTCTCGTTTCACTCGCCACCACGACGGTTTAATCTGGGTGGTTTCCATTTAACGTAGAAATGCCACCGTCCAAGCCCTTCGATGGTTGCCGTGCGCGTTGCGTGGTGGTGCCTCCTTTAGTTGCGGTAGACTCATTTAATCCTCCACGTCCGTGACTCAGTATGCAGGATTATCGCATTTCCAGCTTGTGGTAATTTCGAGTTGGTGCCACATTCGCTCGCGCTCAGTCATCTTTACTTTTCGTTTTCCTTTTTTCCTGATGTTATTAAGAACGAGCGCCTATGTACACTGGTGGAAATAAATGTGTAGCACAGAATTATGCTTACAACCCCACAATGTAATTATTGGAATAAAAGTAAGGTTTTCACTATCAACTGGGAAGATAAAATACTGAAGAAACATTTTATATCAACTTGTGACAGCAATGAAATATTTTTAAAATAATCATCTCAATGATATCGTTACAAAAAGTGTGTATATTTTCAACAAAAAGTTGTCTTTTTTATATTGTTTCTATTTCAGGCAGAAAAAAATGTACATTATGATGGAAATTACTTATCGAATACCAATTGAAACATTGTGCAGCAGATAGTAAAGATATGAATTAAACACTAATAACACTAACACCGGTAGACACAAAATAAAAAAATATTTTTCTGAAGTTGATACCATTATAAATATTTCCAACAGTGTAAATGTCGCTTTCTCACTCTCACAGTTTATTTCTGTGTGCCGCGCGCCTATCTATTTCGCAGAAAGCTTTGCCTCTAATTAGTTGCGTGCTAGTTGATGACGTTCTGACAGATTGTAGCTTTATTGTAGCTTCGATAGTGCTCTTCTCCTCTACCACACGGTCAACCGTGGATAGGAAGATATTCCAAGAAGGTTACGCTTTTAGACTGATGAAACGTTTCGTCGGTGCTAGATTAGGAAAACATATGGCCGAACTATCAACAGGAAACGGACCGTACAAGTGCTGCTGTGTTTCGGAGCAGTGCATTAAAGAACAGTCTTTAAACTCGTGACAAAATTGTTGATACTTTTGTGCACATTTTATTTTTAAACAAAACAACATCGGAATATTAATTTCACCCCTGCCCTGGCTCACTACCCATCCGGACGGATTTCGGTGCCATTCGAGTGTACCAGCATAGAAAATCGCTTCATCAACGACATCGTTCGATGGAGCGAAAAATTGGGCACAATTCATGCGATAAAATGTGCTCAATCTATCCGCAACCTGGCTGTGGCTGTGGCCGTGGCTGTGGCAGCCTGTGATGCAAGGTGACCGGTGTACATATTGGCAAAGATGCGACACAGAAAAAAACACCCAAATCGCGCCCCAGCACGGATCGCGATTGCGCTGAAATAGAATATGAAAATCTACCTCATCATAAAATGACGAACGCACCGAAAAGTTTTTCCAACCCCTGGGGAGGGGGGGGGGGGCGGTGCGTGGGTCGAGTTTGTTGGTTCATACTTCCTTCTTTTTTTTCCCTTCTCTCGTCAGTTGGATGCGCGCGTGTGTGTGTGTTTCGTACTGTTTTTATTTTCGCTCGTTTATCTTACTTATCTTCTGTATCTGAAGGGCGATTTCGCAAAAGGTGCAAGGTGCTTCTTTGGAAAGCACACCGTTAAGCTACAAATAATGAACCAATCATGCTCAGCTTGCTTATTTTGTAAAACGCATAATAATGAAACAAACATTACCGATGATGAACATTAAAGGAAGCTTGTTATTTTCCGACAGTTAGCTGCGAGCTAGCTTTCACACGAATCAGACTTTCATTCTAACAATCTTACATTAAACAACAGCAGCAGCATAAAACAAACAAACAAATACGAACAACTTTGCCTACGGTAAGTTGCAACCATTTCTCGCGCATGCTGGGAAAATTAATTTTCACTTCGGTAACGTTTGCAAGCGGCAAACGAAAATGCCTCATTCATCTCTCGCGGCACCGCGGTTCGCGAATCGACAAACAAATCCACTACAGCCATTACCGCACGCGTGTACGCGTGTGTGTCTGTGTGTGGGGGGGAGGGGGAGGAGGATGGTAGGGGTCCCGCGGTTTTGGACACGTTCGGGCGTTGGGTGGATAAATCGGCGAACCGTTTGTTTGTGGCTGGATGATAAAACATTGCCAACAGTTGGTCGTTGAAGATGAACCTCACCAGGTACCAGGGCGTTGGTAGGGTAGGCGATGCTCTGGTGCTGAAAGATTGCAAATTTAGTACCACCAAAGTGTTGGAAAGCGAGAAAGAGAGAGAGAGAGATAGAGAGAGGGAGAGAGAGAGAGAGAGAGAGAGAGAGAGAGAGAGAGAGAGAGAGGGAGAGAGAGAGAGAGAGAGACGGCGAGAAAGTGTACAAGTTCTAAAAATAGCACCGGATAACTCCGATGAATCCGGTGATAGAAATTCCGTGCAGACAGGAAAGGGAAAATTCATTCGTGCCTTGGTACACCGAAAACAGATCAACCGGTACAGTACGTTACGGGTTTTCGGTAGCAGAGTCCGTCTCATTTCGTGTGGTTTGCTAAGGGTGCTAACAGACAGAGTTTGGCACATTATCCTTCGGAAAGCTTCTTTTTGTTTTCACCCTGGCCAGGAATCGGTGTGTGTAAAGAAGTACGGAATTTGATGTGTATGTTCACATAGAACCAAATACTAACACACACACACACACACACACACACACACACCACATTTCTTGTCCGTTTCTGTCGACCTGAAACGTTCCCGAACGTTTGTTGCGATGTGCGGAAAACTGTACCCATTGTGTGGAGAGATTGTACAAGATGGAATGAAATTATCATTTCCTTTGTTCCAGCCTCCGCAGACTAAAGTAAGCTTTCAGAAGGGATTAAACTTTGCTGGGAGTTTTTATTCCCCCACACATGCTTATGCCACATGTGGATAAAAGCTTTCTCTTTTTCCGCGTTCGATGCGCAGTTTTGTAGAAATATAGTTTATAGAACGCGGATAATCGATTTGGTCGCATAATGTTGCGAAGTGACGCTGGCTAGCACATGCTAAACCGTATATTTAATCTCGGTTTCATGCAACCATAGTTTGATATTCTCGGAAATAAGAAGCAAAAAAAAAACACATCAAAATAAAGGCTTAAAGCTTCAAGTGGTTGTTTGCCGACACGGTTTGCAACCCTCGCCACCTACGCGTTTGCACATCAAAAGCTTTTGTGACAAGAAATGTTAGCAAAAATTCATACAAACGTGGTTCGCGAATAAACTCTACACAAGTGCGCTTCTTCAAAGGTGGTGAATGCTATTGAACGGATAGCGTGGTAAGGGGTTTTTGCTCGCCGGGATTTTCTCCATTTTATGTGCTGATTTTGCTTTGTATGGATCGGTCGACACACCTACGAAACTTTGCCGAAGCTTTGTTCCATTCCATGCTGACCTTTTTTTTCCTTTGGTTTTTTTGTTGCTGCAAACCGAAAACTGATGTCTGGCCGTGGGTAGAGTGGCCCGGGGATAAATCAAACTACGATCAGCAGTGAAATAAAAATCTCCATAAAAAAAAACGGACAGCTTTCGGATAAGTTGTTTTCTTCTCTATTCGCTAGAAATGAATCGAACGTCAGAAGTGTTATGTTTGGTGGAAAGAGAAATAAAATATTGCGCAGCTTGCATTCCTATTGATAAGATTTAAGGGAATTGTTGGTCGATTGGGCGAAAGATTGACAAAAAAACGAGGGTACGCAGGAAAAAGGGCTAAACTGATCGCTTTGAAAGATTTCCCACCATGGTAAAGTACATCCCACTTTTGCCCTGCTTTGGCACATGTTTTATTACGCGCAATTTGCAAGTTTGTCTCGAAAATTAAATCGAATAAAAATGGGAACCTAATATTGCTTTTACTTTACGTGTGCTGCCATTACAAGGTACAGCAGAATGAATCCTTTTGGGCAAATAAAAAAATAAATTTCCCGAAATAAAACAAAACAAAAAAAAATGGATTCATTTCATTGCATTGTGTGATGTTTTTTCCCTCCTTTTTATAATCCTTTTCCATGTCCACATAAAAGGAAGACCACATTACGCTACCTTCGAATTCGAATAGAGGGACAGAAATACAAACATTGAGCAGCGCCACAATGGACACCGGTCACGATTTCATCCCTTATGGTGGAGATGGGCCGAAGCATTCACTTCTTTCGGGTTCGGGATTGACTCCACATATCGGCGACCGTCAGTGCTCTTGTGTGTACTGTTGAATTCGATTGTCTCGTTCGAACACATCGGAGTTTGGAGAAATACCGTTGACCAGTTTTGACTGAAGGACAGCAATTTTGAAAAAGAAAAGATTTGTCCCTTGGGATCTATGCTAGAGAAAATCGGTTCCAATTGGTGTGTAAGATTTTGGCTGTTTTTGGTTTATTAAATTTGCCATAAAAAGAAAGTGAGTTTTCACGAATGTAAGGCGAGTACTGGTTACGTCCCACACGTGGGACATCACATTTCAATTTCCATCTCACCGACGATACGATCAGTATTCGATTGCTATTGCAAACACGGAATAATAAAGCATAAAATGTAAATTAAATTGTTTACCATTAGAATACGCCGGTAGTGCATTGAAGTTGGACAAGATGGAACAGATTAAACTGTCCGCTGATAAGCACGATTAATTGTAATTATTTCTCACAGCAATATTGTGAATGCAATCAGAAGAGATACATAGATTAGAGAGAATTTGGAAGTTTCACGAATGTTCCGCAATACTAAAGCTCACATTAAACACAACAGTGAAGATACTTCCAATGCCGAACAGCCAATATCCAAACAGCAACACTCTATGGAGCCATTAATTTCGGAACGGTCGAATGCCAATAGAATTCGGGTCTTTTCTTTTAACCAAACTCTGATCCACCATTCGCTGTCCACCAAACGTCAGTCCCTTTTTTCCNAGATACTTCCAATGCCGAACAGCCAATATCCAAACAGCAACACTCTATGGAGCCATTAATTTCGGAACGGTCGAATGCCAATAGAATTCGGGTCTTTTCTTTTAACCAAACTCTGATCCACCATTCGCTGTCCACCAAACGTCAGTCCCTTTTTTCCTCCCCCATTTTCCCTATTGTTTTAGTGCAAAAGGGAAACTCGTTTTCATTACGTACAGGATTTTGTGAACAGATTCGGACATTAGGACGACGTTAGACAAAAAAACAAACAAACAAATACTCCCTAGACCCTGGAGTGAGCGAAAAAGGTCACCGAAGCGCCGAAACCGTACTAAAATTGGATAGACGTTGTTAAACCATTTCCTTTGCCTTCGGGCAATGACGATTAGGTACGCGGAATGGCATTGCGGCAATAATAATGTTGTGCAGCACCGAACGGAAAGGTGCTGGCCATTGAATAGATTTGAATTGAAATCGACGTTGCCGGTCGGTGCTGCGAGTACGTTCAGGGCTTTTTGATTAGCTTTTCCGGCTTGGTTATTTCCGAGATATCTCAGTTCCGATGGTTTCATTTGATCAACATGCTCACTGGTTGCCTTCCCGGGAGGTGGGAGCTATAATTCCAAAGCATAGAACCCTTTTCTGGCTGCCAGGCTGTGACGCTTGGTTGGGGTTGGAAATTGAACAAGGAAGGACCGGGCGCAAATCGGGATTGGTAGTGAAATAATGATTTACAGCCCAACGTTTTATTAGCGCGTTCGACTGATTGCAGGAAGTTTTTGGGGCCCGATTGCCTTTGCTGGCAGCTTGAAGTGTTCAGTCTGGTGGTTTACGTTTAGCAAGCGTAATCTTTATGGTTTGTGGTTTGTTTTTTTCAAGGGTTAATTTTAATGATTTATTGTAAAACCATGCCACACAAAGCATCGTTTGCTAAAGTTTGCATCGTTCGGGCGCAAGTAGAAATCAAGTTTTAATTGTTACAATTAAATTGTATATTTTAGGCTAGCAGGCCAAGCGGCCAGCGTGAGTAAGACGCTAGCTTACTGCTTATCGTCTACAGGACAAGACAACATCCAATTCCACCTTTCGCAAACAGTTGCAAAACCGATTCGCCCCCAGACCCTTGCAACGCGCACAAATGGCGGCTCGCGCATTCCATTTTGCTCCGCGCTAACGGTGCGTGTGTGTGCTTCCACTTGGCTAGATTTGAGATCGGACCGTATTTGCCCGGCCCAAACAAATAAACAAACAAACAAACAAATCTCATTCAAAACAGCGAACATCCCGTGGCACAGTTTCAACCTCTACCGCTGCTGCACAGGGTTAATTGAACGTTCGCAGATGGAGACAACCGTGGCAAACGGGGAGCATAATTTGTATTTCTTCTTCAACCTCACCCCCTCCACCCACCCCGCCACCCCCTTACATACCATTACACTGACACACACACACAGCTAATTTTCCATTTTTATGGTATGTAATGAATGAAATTTCACACGCGCTAACGATAAGTGGGGTGGGCGAGCTTTAACGTGCAAGAAAATGGCCGTTTTTAGAGGGTCGCGGCTTGCTGTTGGTGCGTTTTTTATTTGTTTTTGCAACGCAACCAAAACTGAAGCGAACAATTGGATTAGGAGCTGAGCTTAAAAGAATTAACAATTAAGCGCGAAAATGAAAATGGAAAGCATGTCACTGTGTGTGTGTGAGTTTGTTTTCTTTCTTTCTTTCTTTCTTTCTTTGCGCTGTTTACCCAAAAACGAGCAACTTTATCGAGAACAAGCAACAACAGAACAGAAAAAAAGTGCACTGTTTCTTATTTTTAGGTACGTTTCGGTGTGATATTTTGACTTCGTCGAGATGCTTATGAGTTTTTTTTTGTGCACGGATGCAGCAATGTGAACGGCTGCAGGGAGCTGCTGGTAAACACAATTAAAAGAAGTTTTTAAAAAAAAAAACATTATTTCTTATCGCACCTTCGTGGTTGGGGATACAGATATACGACTGTGTGTGTGTGTGTGTGTGTGTGTGTGTGTGTGTGTGTGTGTGTGTGTGTGTGTGTGTGCGCGCGCGTGTGTGCAGTATCCAGCACACGAGATAAAGCAAACCGAGCAGAATTGAGTTGGTTTTGTGGCGTCTAAAACTGGATATTTGTTGCACCCGATGAAAGAAGGGGCCACGTTTTGTAGGCAAAGTGTTCCGCACACTTTCCTGTCACGAGCACACCAACATCCGCCTCGAGGGTAAAGGAACGTTGTAAACAGTCAACTCTTGATAGGTAATGGAATTGGACGCTAAAGAAGAGATGCTTTTCTCGGTTAGGTAAAACATTTTTGTAACACTTTCTATTGTAATGATCATTTTTATCACTTACATGTTGGTTCATTTTGATTTTATTTTTCATTTATATCTGTTATACGTTTTTTTTTAAAAAAGAAAAATTTAAGTTTTCCTCAGTTTTATTAGTTCTATCATGTCTTAAATGCATGCAACAACATGCAAACGAAATCACATTATGTTACCAAATTAAGTTTCCTCAAAAAATTGCTTATATGCATTGATTCATTGTTCTGTAAGGGTTAGGTAGCGATTACCACCCGGCAGCAAATAGAACAACATGTGCAGATTTGCCTGCTCGTGGTTGTTTCAATAATCTCTCGGCATTTTGCTATAGACCGTTTGCAATCCCAACAGTTTTGCTGTGTTGGTACAAAGTTGCGGTCGGCTTTCATGGAAAATAAACAAAATACGGTGGTCTGTATAAAAGAAAACATCGCTAGAAAGCAAATTGAAAAGCTAGATAGAGTAACAAGTTTCACCCATCGTTACCAACGAGCAGCTACATTTCAGTTTTTCTAAGCTAAACAAAAAATGTTTTGCAACAAAAAAGAGAGAAATATTAATATAGGTAGTGCTATAAGTTTGATAAGGACTGTAGTTTTGCGTTACATATGACCCTATTTAAAATATTCCCGACAATGCCCCATGTTCGAGTTCGAGTAAAGGGAAGGAAATGCTTCAAAAGGCATCCAACCGATTGCTAAACTAAACAGTCCGACAGAACATGACCAAGTTGAGTTTTGAGAACGAACAGTGAGGTGGGACGGCATTTCACTGTGAAAGACTTTCACCGCTTTCATGTTTCCGAGGATTGGTGGGATTTTCATATTTACACTAGCTTTAACAAGAGAAATATTGATGTACAGAATAAATACGAACTCTTGCTAAAGTGTTTCACGTGCAACTGGGGATGCGAATGGATGAAATGTTGGAGTGGATTTTAAATCAAAATTAATTTGCTCCTTTAAGGCGAACGAGAGAAAACTAAATATGCCCTACGAAGAAAGTTGCGCTATTTCACGGTGAAACATAGCACCACAATTAGGCGTGTTCGTTTGCAGTTCTTATTGAATAAATATTAATCCAAGCCTTCCCCCTTCCTTGAAGGTGGAAACCATTTGGTCGCGTTTGTTTAAGACCAGCAAATATACATGCAGGAACATAACGTTCCAATTTGCCGGAAACGGAAAAAGAACGTAGCAGAAAAGTTGCTCATTTCGGTTAGGTTTTTGTATGATAGATAGTAGTGGTGTGGTACCAATTTATTCATACGCTTTTACTGTATTTAAATCGTTTTAATTAAGCTCGATCTTTTACAATGTTTTCATTGCAGATCAAAGCCTACGAAAAGACAGAGTGCCATGACGAGAGGCGGAAACAGGCGCGCGATATCTACGACAATTACATCATGAAGGAAATGTTGTCCCACACACATGTAAGTGAGAGTAAACAAAAAGCACCAAACAATTGGCTATTCGTTTTTTTTTATTTCAATGTGTTAAATGGTAATCACTTTCCCGTTCTTTACTCGTAGGAATATTCCAAGGAAGCGGTCGCGCACGTCCAGAAGTATCTGATGAAAAATGAGGTCCCAGTCAACCTGTTCGAGCCGTACATCGAGGAAATATTTCACCACCTGCGGGGTGAACCGTTTCGAAAGTTCCTCGAAAGCGACAAGTACACCCGCTTCTGCCAGTGGAAAAACCTGGAGCTCAACATACAGGTAATGCTGCAACTGTTGCGATACGATGAGACGAAACCGATCACGATGATGTGCCGAACGTCGCTTGGTAGTAGGCTGCAACGCTGCACACGCGGGAAATGGGGTGGAAATTTGATAATTCACCTCGTGATCCATCCATCGGCAGGTTTTCGCCGATTTCCCAGACCCGGCCGTGGATTCTCGCTTCTAAACCGCTTTCTGTATGATGTGAAAATGAAATGAAACGTTTGAATGTTTCGCAGCAGCAGCAGCTGGAAACGGATGGTGGATTTAGCTATTTTTAGACGGCCGCTTTCGCATATCCCATTCGGTGGCAGCCGGCGCAAAGGTGATCGGGAGTTTTATTTGGCAAGAGGAGGGATGGAATTGTGCGGCTAAGCAAATGGATCCCTTTGGCTGACCAGCGCTCTGGTGCTGAATGGTGGTGGTGTTTAGGAGTCCAGCTGACTCTATTTTTAGCTCCACGGCGGGGCTCGTTATGCCGGAGGTCCTTTAGACGACGGTGCATATGCTTACTGGGCGAAAGTTACGCTGGCGCGTTACTGCACCCTTGACAGCCTGTCACTGTTTCGTTTCACCTCTTTTGTTTGGTCCTAGAATAGGACACTCGGTGCGGGCGGTATCATGTGCAAGCTGTGCTGCTCAACCATTCAACGATAGTGTCCACTTTATTCCCGGCTATTCCAGGAATTTTCCCAATCGATTGGATTTATTATCATTCCGCTCGCTTTTACGATCATGTGCATCTAACCGGTGGTTGTTATTGTTAGTTGTTTGCAATTTAATTTTAAGCTTAGGGCACTTTTTTGTTTGGAACATGATTGTATACTCGTATTGTATTGGTTAAAGACACTCCTTAAAGATACCCCAAACCGAAGTGATCACATGTAAAACGCAACAACAACAACTAAAAAAAGGACATAAAGTTTGCGACGAATGTGACCGGCGCGAAAAAAAAGGGTGAACAAGTAAAATATTACCTTCCTCAATCCACTTAGCACAGCTCGAAGGTGTTATCTACCCACGGCTAGTCGGACTTTGTGCCGCGTACCAACGCGAAGCAGCATAAATTGGGACTTGTTAGGTTGCCCGCCGGCAAAAGTGAATCCCTTTTTTTATCCGTTTTGCGTGGTACGAAGAAGAGGTTGCTCCGGTTGGTATTTCCCACAAGTCAGCAGAATATTCGTTTCCCCCGCCCCGGGCGCTTGTGCCGAGCGTCTCGAAATGGAGGTTTTTTTTTACGAGCGACCGGGCGCCTCCATTGGATACGATCGATCTCTCGGTTTTATTCTTTCATGCGTGCCCGTGCTGCTAGACATTTCGTTAGTCTCTCGCTCGGAGGGAAGAAGTTAGGAAGCGTAAATTTGCCGCCTGCCACCGTAGACTGATAGTGGAGCAATCTGATTAGAATATTGGTACCGGGTTTGTTGCCGGTGGCCAACGCTGACGTGGCGACTGCTGACTGTCTCGCGATAAGCTTTATCACCGGGAGGGAATAAACTGTCCATCTTGCTCGTTCCTCACTCGCTGCTGCACTCACGCACGCCTGTACGTGAGGAAGTTGTACACGGCTGTTAGGAAAGGCTCAAAGAAAAAGGGGGAAAAGGCTGCTTGTAATTTTTATATTCAGATCAGCTCTCAACGGGAAATATCACTTTGAACACACTGGTCTAGAGCTATATTTATATATGTGATGTTTGATGTTTTTTTCTCCTTTTTGTTAGCTATACACACCCAACACGTTTGATGGTGATAACCTTCGCTCGTTACCAATCCTGTCGCGTGTGTCAGGACGGTTTA
Source organism: Anopheles rivulorum (assembly GCA_018908115.1). Classification (NCBI taxonomy): domain Eukaryota; kingdom Metazoa; phylum Arthropoda; class Insecta; order Diptera; family Culicidae; genus Anopheles; species Anopheles rivulorum. Next base: position 22,073,209 of record STHB01000010.1, read on the forward strand.
TTATACTTTTCCTCTTCTTTTTTTTTCTTTCTCTCCAAACATTGAAATGGAATTCTAAATTCCCCATCGGTGACAGCTTGTTTGAAAGCATCGTTACAAATCCTCTGTCTCCCACGATGCAAAGGCATCCAAGGCCGGGTCCGATCCAAAAGCACACGACGGCGGCTTCCCGGGCCAGAAGAGGACATGTTATGCCCGCATGTCACACATTCACACCAAAATAGCTATATTCGTGTAGATATGTCGGCCTGCTCTCGATGTTTCATACCGCCGGAAGGTAAATGAGGCAGTAAGTAGCACCCTGTTGATGGGTACTGCTGTACCATTCTATACCCACTGTCGGCCGGAGGGTGTTGACAAAACTTTTCTCCAACATGAGATTGCTTCGCGATGGCCGGAGGTGTAATTGCGAACAAGTCGACGAACACACACACACACATTGCCTTGTGTTGTTCCCTCTCCGGAAGAGGAAAGCTTTTTCCGCAGTGGCAAAGTAGCGCAATGTCATTAGCTTGTCTGGTTTGCTGCTTTACTGCTGTCGGGCTAGTCTTTGGGACAGGTTCTTATCTGCTTCTTTGATCATGTGCCAACGTGCCTGCTACCATATCCGGATGTGGCGTGCCGGAAAGCTTAATCGTTCGTGTAGCGCCCAAGCGCCTTCAAGAACTGATGTCCCTAGCCCGTGTGACCGTATCTTGGCTTTCACGTGTTTTATCGCCCCCAAAAAAAAAATGAGGAAATTATTTGCATTAATTCTGTTTCATCTTTGCGGTAGTTAATTTGTTGCAGCATTTTTTTCTTTCTTGTCTTTCGTTATTTAATTATGTTTGCTGTTCGACCGTTTCTTTTGAGTAATATTGTGTCGTTTTAATACGGAAACGCGTTCATAGTGTGGCAGTCAATTTTAAACAGCCGACAGATTTGGGTCTTTTAGGCAATGGCCCAAATGACAACGAACTGTTATTTAAAACAAGAGCTTGCTCTACTTGCGTGAAGCAATTTCATAATGGCTTCATGCCGTTACTTAATGGTCACTAATGTTTGGCCTGATAGTTTTGTTATTATGTTTCATAACAACTTTATCGCTGCTTCCAAATTTCACTAATCACATTTCACCGCTGCACTGCGCTGTTTGCTCTCCCATCCAGTACGTATTGGATGGCTAGATTCACTTACGGCTGCAGCACGCCCTAAACTTGGCCAAAGCTAACCAACTGAGCCAATCAAACGCCCCAAAAAAAATGGCACAAGCAAAAAGCGCTTCCCCCTTAAAAGTTTGTCCCGAGATGGAATAGAGTTTTCTGCTCCCATAGTTGACACTTTTGTTTTGTATTTATTAGTACGAGAGCGAGGGCCGGGCACACCGTGTACCATATGCTGTCCGTCCGGCCGATACAGCCCTTATCTGAAAACAACCTTTGTATGGGCTCTTCTTCGCCAGAAGGGCACCTATTTTCATTACACATTTCCTCCTACATACGTGTATGTATGTGTATGTTTTTGTGTCTGTGTGTTGGCGTGGTGGGTCAATGTTCGCCCATCTGTCGTTTCACTCTCTCACACAATGCTAATGCTGGAAAAGCCCTAGGTGTAGGCAATTCTTTCTTCAAGTGTACGTGTGTGTGTGTGTGCGTATATGTGTGTGTGTGTGCAAGAGTGGTTCGAAGCTGTTTTGCCGATCCTTTTCTGCCACCTAGGCCACAGAAACGTAAAGAATCGTCCGTTGAACGGTGGAAGCGTAATAAAAAAATAAAATTTTCCCCCGTAACAAAACCCAAAAAAAAATACGAATCAAAAAGCTTCCACGTTTTCGTACAGCAGCGCGCACTATTCATCGAAATAAAAAAGAAAACACACCGTAGGGACCAGTTTCGAGTTGAAACTCGACTGATTAGATTAGTTTTTATGAGGTTTTATGCTTTGATAGGTTGAAACTTTTGCCCGCAATATCGACGGTTTTTGCACCAGGCGGAAGGAAAAATAATAATAAAAGAATAAAGATAAACGGTTCGAGGCCCCGGTCTCGACGTCCTTCCGGGCGAGCCCGGTTTAGTTTGTTCCCTGGTCGGGATGTTGTTTCCACCCTGGCTGCAAAGGCTGAAGCATGTTGTGTATGTGTGTATTGTACGTTAAATATTTAACGTGGCGGTTATATTAAAACGGTTGCCCATTTGTACGTTTGTTTCCATACGGTCAATACCATCATGGTATGTATATTGCTTGTGTATATGTTTTCATACAAATATATAATTAATATTTTAAATCTGTATTTACTGTTGAGAGACGTACGAATGTATATATAAAATATGTTACAGAGCATGAGAAAAAGGCAGCTGTCACCAGCGAATGAAAAGATGTTTCGCTCTATTTATAGCGCGAAACATTACTGTGGGCATTTTATTATGGCTTTTGAAAGTGGTTTCAATAATCTTTCAAAAATACCTAATCACAACTTTATTTTGCAAGTTAAACAAGGCTAAAACTGACGTTCGACCAACGTTCATTTAATTAAATTATTAAATTTGTCCAACAGCTACTGCCACACATAAATTATAATATAAATTTTGAACAATGGATGTAAAACGACGTTAAATGATGAAGTACTCATTTATTAGGGTTATAATTTTTCGTCGTATGAGCTTTCCTACGAGCTGTACTTCAACCTTCATCCCTAAAAATCCTCCATTGTTGAGCGCGTTCTCTACACTGTCATTTAAACTGACAGTTAAATCACTCGAAGATCGAACCAATTTTCCCTGTTCCTGTTCCGATGTGNAAAAAAAGGGTGAACAAGTAAAATATTACCTTCCTCAATCCACTTAGCACAGCTCGAAGGTGTTATCTACCCACGGCTAGTCGGACTTTGTGCCGCGTACCAACGCGAAGCAGCATAAATTGGGACTTGTTAGGTTGCCCGCCGGCAAAAGTGAATCCCTTTTTTTATCCGTTTTGCGTGGTACGAAGAAGAGGTTGCTCCGGTTGGTATTTCCCACAAGTCAGCAGAATATTCGTTTCCCCCGCCCCGGGCGCTTGTGCCGAGCGTCTCGAAATGGAGGTTTTTTTTTACGAGCGACCGGGCGCCTCCATTGGATACGATCGATCTCTCGGTTTTATTCTTTCATGCGTGCCCGTGCTGCTAGACATTTGGTTAGTCTCTCGCTCGGAGGGAAGAAGTTAGGAAGCGTAAATTTGCCGCCTGCCACCGTAGACTGATAGTGGAGCAATCTGATTAGAATATTGGTACCGGGTTTGTTGCCGGTGGCCGACGCTGACGTGGCGACTGCTGACTGTCTCGCGATAAGCTTTATCACCGGGAGGGAATAAACTGTCCATCTTGCTCGTTCCTCACTCGCTGCTGCACTCACGCACGCCTGTACGCGAGGAAGTTGTACACGGCTGTTAGGAAAGGCTCAAAGAAAAAGGCGAAAAAGGCTGCTTGTAATTTTTATATTCAGATCAGCTCTCAACGGGAAATATCACTTTGAACACACTGGTCTAGAGCTATATTTATATATGTGATGTTTGATGTTTCTTTCTCCTTTTTGTCAGCTATACACACCCAACACGTTTGATGGTGATAACCTTCGCTCGTTACCAATCCTGTCGCGTGTGTCAGGACGGTTTATTATACTTTTCCTCTTCTTTTTTTTTTTCTCTCCAAACATTGAAATGGAATTCTAAATTCCCCATCGGTGACAGCTTGTTTGAAAGCATCGTTACAAATCCTCTGCTTCCCACGATGCAAAGGCATCCAAGGCCGGGTCCAATCCAAAAGCACACGACGGCGGCTTCCCGGGCCAGAAGAGGACATGTTATGCCCGCATGTCACACATTCACACCAAAATAGCTATATTCGTGTAGATATGTCGGCCTGCTCTCGATGTTTCATACCGCCGGAAGGTAAATGAGGCAGTAAGTAGCACCCTGTTGATGGGTACTGCTGTACCATTCTATACCCACTGTCGGCCGGAGGGTGTTGACAAAACTTTTCTCCAACATGAGATTGCTTCGCGATGGCCGGAGGTGTAATTGCGAACAAGTCGACGAACACACACACACATTGCCTTGTGTTGTTCCCTCTCCGGAAGAGGAAAGCTTTTTCCGCAGTGGCAAAGTAGCGCAATGTCATTAGCTTGTCTGGTTTGCTGCTTTACTGCTGTCGGGCTAGTCTTTGGGACAGGTTCTTATCTGCTTCTTTGATCATGTGCCAACGTGCCTGCTACCATATCCGGATGTGGCGTGCCGGAAAGCTTAATCGTTCGTGTAGCGCCCAAGCGCCTTCAAGAACTGATGTCCCTAGCCCGTGTGACCGTATCTTGGCTTTCACGTGTTTTATCGCCCCAAAAAAAAAATGAGGAAATTATTTGCATTAATTCTGTTTCATCTTTGCGGTAGTTAATTTGTTGCAGCATGTTTTTTTTCTTGTCTTTCGTTATTTAATTATGTTTGCTGTTCGACCGTTTGTTATGAGTAATTTTGTGTCGTTTTAATACGGAAACGCGTTCATAGTGTGGCAGTCAATTTTAAACAGCCGACAGATTTGGGACTTTTAAGCAATGGCCTAAATGACAACGAACTGTTATTTAAAACAAGAGCTTGCTCTACTTGCGTGAAGCAATTTCATAATGGCTTCATGCCGTTCCTTAATGGTCACTAATGTTTGGCCTGATAGTTTTGTTATTATGTTTCATAACAACTTTATCGCTGCTTCCAAATTTCACTAATCACATTTCACTGCTGAACTGCGAAGTTTGCTCTCCCATCCAGTACGTATTGGATGGCTAGATTCACTTACGGCTGCAGCACGCCCTAAACTTGGCCAAAGCTAACCAACTGAGCCAATCAAACGCCCAAAAAAAAATGGCACAAGCAAAAAGCGCTTCCCCCTTAAAAGTTTGTCCCGGGATGGAATAGAGTTTTCTGCTCCCATAGTTGACACTTTTGTTTTGTATTTATTAGTACGAGAGCGAGGGCCGGGCACACCGTGTAGCATATGCTGTCCGTCCGGCCGATACAGCCCTTATCTGAAAACAACCTTTGCATGGGCTCTTCTTCGCCAGAAGGGCACCTATTTTCATTACACATTTCCTCCTACATACGTGTATGTATGTGTGTGTGTGTGTGTGTGTTGGCGTGGTGGGTCAATGTTCGCCCATCTGTCGTTTCACTCTCTCGCACTATGCTAATGCTGGAAAAGCCCTAGGTGTAGGCAATTCTTTCTTCAAGTGTACGTGTGTGTGTGTGTGTGCAAGAGTGGTTCGAAGCTGTTTTGCCGATCCTTTTCTGCCACCTAGGCCACAGAAACGTAAAGAATCGTCCGTTGAACGGTGGAAGCGTAATAAAAAAAATAAAATTTTCCCCCGTAACAAAACCCAAAAAAAAATACGAATCAAAAAGCTTCCACGTTTTCGTACAGCAGCGCGCACTATTCATCGAAATAAAAAAGAAAACACACCGTAGGGACCAGTTTCGAGTTGAAACTCGACTGATTAGATTAGTTTTTATGAGGTTTTATGCTTTGATAGGTTGAAACTTTTGCCCGCAATATCGACGGTTTTTGCACCAGGCGGAAGGAAAAATAATAATAAAAGAATAAAGATAAACGGTTCGAGGCCCCGGTCTCGACGTCCTTCCGGGCGAGCCCGGTTTAGTTTGTTCCCTGGTCGGGATGTTGTTTCCACCCTGGCTCCAAAGGCTGAAGCATGTTGTGTATGTGTGTATTGTACGTTAAATATTTAACGTGGCGGTTATATTAAAACGGTTGCCCATTTGTACGTTTGTTTCCATACGGTCAATACCATCATGGTATGTATATTGCTTGTGTATATGTTTTCATACAAATATATAATTAATATTTTAAATCTGTATTTACTGTTGAGAGACGTACGAATGGATATATGAAATATGTTACAGAGCATGAGAAAAAGGCAGCTGTCACCAGCGAATGAAAGGATGTTTCGCTCTAATTATAGCGCGAAACATTACTGTGGGCATTTTATTATGGCTTTTGAAAGTGGTTTCAATAATCTTTCAAAAATACCTAATCACAACTTTAATTTGCCAGTTAAACAAGGCTAAAACTAACGTTTACCCAACGTTCATTTAATTAAATTATTAAATTTGTCCAACAGCTACTGCCATTCATAAATTATAATATAAATTTTGAACAATGGATGTAAAACGACGTTAAATGATGAAGTACTCATTTATTAGGGTTATAATTTTTCGTCGTATGAGCTTTCCAACGAGCTGTACTTCAACCTTCATCCCTAAAAATCCTCCATTGTTGAGCGCGTTCTCTACACTGTCATTTAAACTGACAGTTAAATCACTCGAAGATCGAACCAATTTTCCCTGTTCCTGTTCCGATGTGCTGCGAAGCTACCGGCACCGGCTTTCGTTATTCAACCGAAACGCACCGTCACCACATGTGGCCTGCGGCGCGTCGATGTTAAACAGCCAGCTTTCGTTATCTTTCCACCAGAAGGCAGACATTTTTTCTCCATTTTCACCAATAATGGAGCAACCGCCAACATCCGCCGCGCTCCTTACCACACACACACACACACACTCGCTCACTGGCGCGCGCACACACACACACTTTTCAAGAGGTCCTGCATAGCTTTTAGCATGTGTTGCGGTGTGTGCGGGCTTGGTGCGAAGCTTAACCGGATGAGTGATTTCATTTTTTCGCTCCACCGATGAGGAATGAAATGACTTGATTTCATTTCACCATTTCTTTTCGACCTTACCATTTACTTCGGCACTGTGGGATTTGGACTTTTCTCGTTCGCCGTTTTTTTTTTTCTTTTTTGTTTTGCACGCTCCACTATGCCATCATAGATAAAATTCTTTGGCACTTTGGTTGGCTTTAGCAATGAGCTAGCTGACTCGGCTGGGAAGGGAGACAAAATCGCAGTGAAATGTGTTGATCCTTCCAATCCCATATATATATGCACACCAACACACACACACACGTGCACCCGCTATCGGAACGATCACAGCGCACAGGAAGACACACATACAGCAGGACCAGTCACAGAAAGAAGAGAAGAACAGAAAAAGCACACACACAAAAAAAGGAACAGATACGCGCGTCCACTTATACGGCAAACGACCGGTTTCGCTAGCGACCAGGATCCGTTTCTTGCGATAACTCATACGCGCTTAAAGTCGTAAAAAATAACGATAATGACAGCTACGTGATATTTATTCAGCACCAGAGCGGCGTCGATGCGAAGACTGTCACACGACCGCACCGTACCGTACGATCCTTGTTTCCACCGTTCAAGATGACATAGTGATGGTATTATGGCGAGTGTTGCTAGTAGTGGTGGTAGCGACGCGTCACAACGAGCGCGCGCGATTCGTTCGTTCGGCAGGCGGCAGTAATAAATGATTGCTTCTGGGTAATTAGTGAAGCGAGCGAGTGAATTCTTCTTCCCTTATCTTTTGCTTACCTACGTGTGATCATGTATTTGTGCGAGCGGCTGGGCTGATAAGGAAGTGTGAGTAGGATAATTTTGACGCCTGGATTAAAACGGACCACCGCTTGTATGGCTTGGCTCTCGGTTACCAGTTTGAATTTTTTTCTCCTATAGTCATTTTCGTTTGAAGTGGTACTCACAATGAGTTCTCTTCTTTTATGTGTGTGTGTGTGGATGTGCACTAGTATCGCTCGAGTGTCAGTGAAGCGTGTTCCGAAATTCAATCATCCAATCGTACGATTTAAACGTCTGTAGCAAAAACGATCGCGCATTATCCACTTTGATGATAGATGGCGAAATGGGTGTATTGTCAAAAGTGCCAAAATTGAGCCACTGCAAAACATAAGAAGCACTCACCCAAGAAGCACAATTTCGTTGCTCCTGATTTCACATTTGAGATAGCCTTTTTTTTGTGTGTGTTAATTTCAAATTCCCTCAATTCATCGATTTTGATTTGCACCGCCCAGGACAGCATTTGGACAGTTCTTCTTGGAATGTTGGTTTGCTTTTCCATAAGGTCGCACCACTTGATCAGATCGAGCGTTTGGCATGGCTTCCGGCTTTTCTATCCAAGCGCAACTTTTCGTCGTTTGCATTCGGGTTCGCTTCAACAAAGGCGACCGGGTTTCTTCACATTTTTTTTTGCTGGATTTTCTTAAACTTTATTTCCTTTTTCGTGTGGACGTATTTTGAAACTAACTGCCAACCGGTAAAAGGGAACCATCCTCTCACACATCGCGGGCGACAACGGAACGCCGCTAGGTGGGGCAGGACAAATCTCCGGCAAATTGAAATCGAGGAATTCAATTAGCGAGTGTTCGTGATCTATATTTCCTGCCCTATTCACCTCTCTCCTCCCATCTTCCCTCTCTCTCTCTCTCTTTCTCTCCCTCCCTCCTCGATGCATGCATTCCGCCATCCGCCATGCTCTCGATGGTTTCATCATTTTTGTGCGCGCTGTGCTTGACAGTTGGTTGGCGTCGGAAATAAAATCCGAACCCCGTGTGCGAAAAGTGTGCTGGTGACAGATCTGGTTGAGTTTTTTTTTCAAGTTTTTTTTCTTTTCCTTCCTTTTGCCGGCCAATTTTGTCCCGGCGGCTGACGTAGCGTAGCTAAAAGATTTCGATATCGTTTTAAACCAATTTAATTAAGCCTCTTTCGTTAGTGGATTCGTTAGCAAACCAAGATAAAAAGAGTGATCATAAATCTGTGAACAAGAAAAGGAACAAGTATTGTAGTGGGAAAATAAATTTACCTAACAAACTTTTTTTTTAAATCAATTAAACTTGAATGGGAGAAAAGGTGCAAAACATTTTACAGCAAACACCAAATCATTAAAACATTTATTAATTGAAAATCATTGGAGAAAAAAATATCTGTTCATCGCAACTACGACAAGTTGAAAGATTTGTTTGATGAGGTTACAAGTTTTTTCGATAATTAATTAATTGATAATGTTATCAAATATTTATCTACGGCCAGTAGAATAATTACATAGCGATCAATAGCGGAATTCATCGCTAGGTGGGAAAGAAGCTGTATCAAAAATCGCTAAAAACAAATTATTCCTTTAATCCATAGCTACTTTCAACTGACAACTTTGAACGCTGTTTTCGGCCAAAATGTCCTGCTTTATTATGTATAAAATAGAGAAATCCCCTTCCTACCAGGAAACACGATTTAAAATACAACAAATTGTTTGCCGCGCGATTGGCGCGTGTTAGTTAATTAATCGAATTATCTAATCGTAAAACCGCACGGAACGTGACATACAAACCGCGCCAGGTTTAATGGCACTCGGTACGCATGGCCATTTAAATCGCTACGAACGATTGTATCTCGCTCCAGGACCATCGTAGCAACTGTTCGCTCTACACGCTATCCCGCCAGTCCTTGGCATTTGCAATAAAAAGCCGATCCGTTCTCGTTATCTTGCTATTTTATCGACAAAATCATTTCGTCCTTTTGCGAATGTTTCTTTTTCGTTTGTTTCGTTTTTGCCATTTGCCTTTCCTTCCTTACCTTAGAGAGTTTTATTTTTTTTTTTTGGTTATATGCCTACAAAATTTGAAATCGATAGCGGATTAGTAGCCTGTTTTTCGTGGCTGATTGCACACCGGGCACTGGGCAAAGTGTAATGTGCTTCATTAGGAGTGTTTTTGATTGGCGGCTCTAGTTGCTAATCCCGCGGGTCACGCCGGTACGTGATTTGCAAGCGAAAGAAATGCGCACCGATAATCAATGCGTATCGCCACAGCAATACACCGTAGGCGTCCCAGCGGCAGTTGATTGGGAGATTCGCTTTTTATCGCTTTTTGGAGAGACTTTAATGTCCACCGCTAGGGCCAACGTTGATTGATCCCGCATTTTTCCGCGGTGTGTTGCGTTGATTCAACGCATTGTTCCTTCATTGGTGCTTCCTTGGGAGATATTAGATTACGTTTAGATTGAAAAAAAATAACAATTTAATGTGAGAGAAAGAAACATCAATTACGATCTGTTAAATAGGAGCACGTTGCTTAATTTTGTTTATATTGCTAGTATTAAATTGGTTTATCGAAATTTCCTCAAATTTCTTTTATTAACAAATTTTGGAAATCAAAAAATGTTTTTTCTTAATGTTATATTTTAAATTTATTGTCACTCGAGCTAATTTTTCTGACAGTTTGCTGCTGTCCATTTCCATTGTAAGAGACAAAAACCATAACCCCCCACTGCAACCAAAAAACGTGTCGGTGGTAGCGTGAATGACCGGGCGTCTCCATCGAATCGGACACAAAAGTTAACTTCACCGCCGGGCCTCGCTAGCTACCGCCTGCAAGACGCACCGAAAACTTCGCCTGTTCCATATTGTTTGCAATTTAATTGTGTCTCTCATCCCTCTTTCTCTTGCCCTTCTCTTCCCCAGCTAACGATGAACGATTTCAGCGTCCATCGGATCATCGGACGGGGTGGTTTCGGCGAGGTGTACGGCTGCCGCAAAGCGGACACAGGGAAAATGTACGCGATGAAGTGCTTGGACAAGAAGCGCATCAAAATGAAGCAGGGCGAAACGTTAGCACTGAACGAACGGACAATGCTGTCACTCGTCAGCACGGGGGTAAGTTTGGGGGTTTGCTGTGGTTGGGTAGTTAGGTTAGGGATGAAGATTGTGCCACCTCATTCATTGTACACCGGGACACAGCAGTGGGGATTGAACGGGAAGCGAAGGAAAATTATACTACCCGTTGTTCGCGACGAGGGAACGAACATAGGCAAATGTATATTTTGTAATGCACACACCGGTTGAAGTGTGTAAGTTAACATTTTAATAACCACATTTCATCCCACACAAACTGGACCTCTATGTGTGTGTGTGTGTGTGTGTGTGTGTGTGTTTGTTGTTGTAGTGGCACAGAGAATCAGAATGAACGAGACACACATTTCCCTCTCACTGAGGTAGGATGCAGTGGAACCTTNCGCGTCCACTTATACGGCAAACGACCGGTTTCGCTAGCGACCAGGATCCGTTTCTTGCGATAACTCATACGCGCTTAAAGTCGTAAAAAATAACGATAATGACAGCTACGTGATATTTATTCAGCACCAGAGCGGCGTCGATGCGAAGACTGTCACACGACCGCACCGTACCGTACGATCCTTGTTTCCACTGTTCAAGATGACATAGTGATGGTATTATGGCGAGTGTTGCTAGTAGTGGTGGTAGTGACGCGTCACAACGAGCGCGCGCGATTCGTTCGTTCGGCAGGCGGCAGTAATAAATGATTGCTTCTGGGTAATTAGTGAAGCGAGCGAGTGAATTCTTTTTCCCTTATCTTTTGCTTAACTACGTGTGATCATGTATTTGTGCGAGCGACTGGGCTGATAAGGAAGTGTGAGTAGGATAATTTTGACGCCTGGATTAAAACGGACCACCGCTTGTATGGCTTGTCTCTCGGTTACCAGTTTGAATTTTTTTTCTCCTGTAGTCATTTTCGTTTGAAGTGGTACTCACAATGAGTTCTCTTCTTTTATGTGTGTGTGTGTGTGGATGTGCACTAGTATCGCTCGAGTGTCAGTGAAGCGTGTTCCGAAATTCAATCATCCAATCGTACGATTTAAACGTCTGTAGCAAAAACGATCGCGCATTATCCACTTTGATGATAGATGGCGAAATGGGTGTATTGTCAAAAGTGCCAAAATTGAGCCACTGCAAAACATAAGAAGCACTCACCCAAGAAGCACAATTTCGTTGCTCCTGATTTCACATTTGAGATAGCTTTTTTTTTTGTATGTGTTAATTTCAAATTCCCTCAATTCATCGATTTTGATTTGCACCGCCCGGGACAGCATTTGGACAATTCTTCTTGGAATGTTGGTTTTCTTTTCCATAAGGTCGCACCACTTGATCAGATCGAGCGTTTGGCATGGCTTCCGGCTTTTCTATCGAAGCGCAACTTTTCGTCGTTTGCATTCGGGTTCGCTTCAACAAAGGCGACCGGGTTTCTTCCCATTTTTTTTTTGTTGGTTTTTCTTAAACTTTATTTCCTTTTTCGTGTGGACGAATTTTGAAACCAACTGCCAACCGGTAAAAGGGAACCATCCTCTCACACATCGCGGGCAACAACGGAACGCCGCTAGGTGGGGCAGGACAAATCTCCGGCAAATTGAAATCGAGGAATTCAATTAGCGAGTGTTCGTGATCTATATTTCCTGCCCTATTCACCTCTCTCCTCCCATCTTCCCTCTCTCTCTCTCTCTTTCTCTCCCTCCCTCCTCGATGCATGCATTCCGCCATCCGCCATGCTCTCGATGGTTTCATCATTTTTGTGCGCGCTGTGCTTGACAGTTGGTTGGCGTCGGAAATAAAATCCGAACCCCGTGTGCGAAAAGTGTGCTGGTGACAGATCTGGTTGAGTTTTTTTTTTCAAGTTTTTTTTCTTTTCCTTCCTTTTGCCGGCCAATTTTGTCCCGGCGGCTGACGTAGCGTAGCTAAAAGATTTCGATATCGTTTTAAACCAATTTAATTAAGCCTCTTTCGTTAGTGGATTCGTTAGCAAACCAAGATAAAAAGAGTGATCATAAATCTGTGAACAAGAAAAGGAACAAGTATTGTAGTGGGAAAATAAATTTACCTAACAAACTTTTTTTTTTTAATCAATTAAACTTGAATGGGAGAAAAGGTGCAAACATTTTACAGCAAACACCAAATCATTAAAACATTTATTAATTGAAAATCATTGGAGAAAAAAAGATCTGTTCATCGCAACTACAACAAGTTGAAAGATTTGTTTGATGAGGTTACAAGTTTTCTCAGTAATTAATTAATTGATAACGTTATCAAATATTTATCTACGGCCAATAGAATAATTACATAACGATCAATATGTAATTCGGAATTCACCACTAGGTGGTAAAGATGTATCAAAAATCGCTAAAAACAAATTATTCGTTTAATCCATAGATACTTTCAACTGACAACTTTGAACGCTGTTTTCGGTCAAAATGTCCTGCTTTATTATGTATAAAATAGAGAAATCCCCATCCTACCAGGAAACACGATTTAAAATACAACAAATTGTTTGCCGCGCGATTGGCGCGTGTTAGTTAATTAATCGAATTATCTAATCGTAAAACCGCACGGAACGTGACATACAAACCGCGCCAGGTTTAATGGCACTCGGTACGCATGGCCATTTAAATCGCTACGAACGATTGTATCTCGCTCCAGGACCATCGTAGCAACTGTTCGCTCTACACGCTATCCCGCCAGTCCTTGGCATTTGCAATAAAAAGCCGATCCGTTCTCGTTATCTTGCTATTTTATCGACAAAATCATTTCGTCCTTTTGCGAATGTTTCTTTTTCGTTTGTTTCGTTTTTGCCATTTGCCTTTCCTTCCTTACCTTAGAGAGTTTTATTTTTTTTTTTTGGTTATATGCCTACAAAATTTGAAATCGATAGCGGATTAGTAGCCTGTTTTTCGTGGCTGATTGCACACCGGGCACTGGGCAAAGTGTAATGTGCTTCATTAGGAGTGTTTTTGATTGGCGGCTCTAGTTGCTAATCCCGCGGGTCACGCCGGTACGTGATTTGCAAGCGAAAGAAATGCGCACCGATAATCAATGCGTATCGCCGCAGCAATACACCGAAGGCGTCCCAGCGGCAGTTGATTGGGAGATTCGCTTTTTATCGCTTTTTGGAGAGACTTTAATGTCCACCGCTAGGGCCAACGTTGATTGATCCCGCATTTGTCCGCGGTGTGTTGCGTTGATTCAACGCATTGTTCCTTCATTGGTGCTTCCTTGGGAGATATTAGATTACGTTTAGACTGAAAAAAACAACAATTTAATGTGAGAGAAAGAAACATCAAACACGATCTGTTAAATAGGAACACGTAGCTTTATTTTGTTAATTTTATAACAATAATATTGATTTATCGAAAATTTCCACAAATTTCTTATATTAACAAATTTTGGAAATCAAAAAATGTTTTTTCTTAATGTTATATTTTAAATTTATTGTCACTCGAGCTAATTTTTCTGACAGTATGCTGCTGTCCATTTCCATTGTAAGAGACAAAACCCATAACCCCCCACTGCAACCAAAAAACGTGTCGGTGTTAGCGTGAATGACCGGGCGTCTCCATCGAATCGGACACAAAAGTTAACTTCACCGCCGGGCCTCTCTAGCTACCGCCTGCAAGACGCACCGAAAACTTCGCCTGTTCCATATTGTTTGCAATTTAATTGTGTCTCTCATCCCTCTTTCTCTTGCCCTTCTCTTCCCCAGCTAACGATGAACGATTTCAGCGTCCATCGGATCATCGGACGGGGTGGTTTCGGCGAGGTGTACGGCTGCCGCAAAGCGGACACAGGGAAGATGTACGCGATGAAGTGCTTGGACAAGAAGCGCATCAAAATGAAGCAGGGCGAAACGTTAGCACTGAACGAACGGACAATGCTGTCACTCGTCAGCACGGGGGTAAGTTTGGGGGGTTGCTGTGGTTGGGTAGTTGGGTTAGGGATGAAGATTGTGCCACCTCATTCATTGTACACCGGGACACAGCAGTGGGGATTGAACGGGAAGCGAAGGAAAATTATACTACCCGTTGTTCGCGACGAGGGAACGAACATAGGCAAATGTATATTTTGTAATGCACACACCGGTTGAAGTGTGTAAGTTAACATTTTAATAACCACATTTCATCCCACACAAACTGGACCTCTATGTGTGTGTGTGTGTGTGTGTGTGTGTGTGTTTGTTGTTGTAGTGGCACAGAGAATCAGAATGAACGAGACACACATTTCCCTCTCACTGAGGTAGGATGCAGTGGAACCTTTCCTGACCGACACCATAAATCTGACAAGGTTAAGGGGGGGGGGGGGGGGGGAATTTACTCTTCACGTGTGTGCATTCGCCAAGGAACGGTGTCGGCAATTGTGTTGGGTTTTTTTTATTTTTCTGAAGGTAGGAACAAAGTTTCAAACGCAATGTGGCAGATGCAGCAAACACTCCGGACATGCAGAAAACGCCCACTTATGTCAGGGACAAGCAATCATGCCGAAACCTGGAACGGAAAGTTGACCAAACTTGCCAACGACGAGTGCACGTACGCGCCGGAGTTGGAATGGAACTCCGTGCGCTTCATAATGCGGATGGTAAGAGTCGTTTATAATGGCCCCGGTAGAAGATTAAGCAGATGACAGCCACAGATCCGGAA
>STHB01000010.1:22093396-22103320 GCA_018908115.1 Anopheles rivulorum
TCGCTGCCGGTGGCCAGAAGAACGCGAACGGTGGTTCCAACTAGCGGTTACTGTTGCGATCTCGGTCCTGCTTCATAGAACCGAATCGTTTGAAGGAACCGCTGCTGAAGATGAAGTGCAAGGACACCTAAGCGCTGTGCGTCACTGTGCACTGTGCACTCATCGTTCATGGTTCGCTAAGTATTAACCACTTCATGACTCCGAGTTGCAAAAAACGGGTTTTTTCTACTAGTGAAAATTAAATTATATCGCGCACACGCACGCACACACGTGCCACCAAGGGTGTAGCGTTTAGAGTATTATGCATTGCGACCACAAGCGACAGAATAACCACCATTGGGTTTACATACACACGGGATAAGAGCATGTACCACCAGCTGCTGTTGTTTTTTCGTCTCACGATTGTAAATTGAAGAAGGATAGCGTAGGCTTGAGCATGCAAATGTGCGTCGTGTTTTTAATCGATTGTGTCTGCGTGCGTATATTCAATGTGACTGAGCGTGGGCTTGTGCGTTTCGCAACGCAACGCGCCGCAGAGTGATATTTGATCGCCGAGGTTCGCATCCAAAGAATGCCATAATGTTACGAACAATATGTGCGCTCCATGACGGTGGTATTTAGATTTGAACTTAAAAAGGATATACGTCGGGGACAGCAGACTGTAGCAGTCTCCGAAGCGGAATTCAAACCGATCGTTAAGAGGCCGTGTGTGTGTGTGTGACGCTTTGTGGGGCGCATTTATGCAAAGCAAATAATCGGTCCTAGGGTGATATAGCACTTACGCGGGCGTGAACCGCAAACGTAAACACAAAAGTAAAAGCGGAATCCGATGGGGAAAGATTCAACATACAACACAAACAAAACATAACGCTAGAATAATGAATGTGTCAATTTAGTATTGTATTATTACGACGTGATAAATAAGAGTAGCACGTGGCGGCACTGACAAGACTAGGACGGAAGGGAAACTGGATGCAGGGCGGATAAAAAGGGGATACTCACAAATACACACTTGCGTACCGGTTAGCCGTGTGGGGGATAGGGATGTAGTAAATAGTAGCATTACTTAACGCCATCGCGCAACCTTTATACAGGTGTAAAAGTTGTCATCTTATTGAGACTTTCGCATACACATTACACCACCACCATTACCACCACTACCACCAGCGGAGCCACCACGGAGAGCAAGCAATCGGACACACTTCCATTAGCAGTGTAGTATGGCCCGTTCAGAACTAAACAAAAACCAGCAGAACATACGCGTAGGATGAACAGTAAGAACTGCTGCTGGTTGCCTATACTGTTCCTTTGACATTTTATGTAACGCAGTAGAAGAACAATAGTCAGATGCGGGGGAAAACAATTAAGCATAGGATTGGTTTTGGATTTTGATCTGTTGTAGCGAGTGAAACTTCATTGTGTGAGGTGCAATAATTGCAACTGGAATGATTTGTTGGTATCCCTTTCGTTACCATCTTCATTAATCAAAGCACAATCAATGACAATAGATCGCAGCACTGCGTAACAACACGAAACACACATTTAGCACAGCAGCACAATACGAAATAACCGTTAGTAGTAAGAGAAACTACTTCACCTGGGCTATTCGGCGGTGTAAAGGGAAGTTTATAGATTTCACCACAATTAAGCATAAACCATCACTACGTTCGCTCGTTCTTCCTCTTCCGAGATGCCCACCCGAGACGCGAGCGAAGTATAAACTATTTAGAGAAGTATTATATAGCCATTTAAAAGAAAAGCAAAAAAAAAACACACAAACAACAAAAACTACAAAACAATATAATTAAAAACAAAACGCGCACGAACAATCCTCAACATAGTGAGTAGACGTGGGAGAAGAGCAGGTGCCGGATATGTGTGTGTGTGTGTGTGTGTCTGTGTGTGTGTGTGTGAGAGTATGAGTGTACGGTGTAGGAAATCCTCCGGATATGGATGAGGATTGTGTTTTGCTGGGTGAAACCTAGATGATACTTTACAATCAATTAGCTAGATGGGATGGGACCTCGCCCTATCGCGCAAGGGAATAATTGTATGTAAACTAGCAACGTTCTCTGTTTGATAGCCGTCGGTGTACACCAACAGTAGGGACAAGCCCTATCAATCTACCAGCAAGCAGAACGCGATGATCGTACTCATGCATGTGGCAATAGTGTTTAACTAGGGGTATAATTTTAGCGTTCTCGTGTAATATTCGCATACTGCAATGTGTGTCGCATGTTTGCGCCTGCCCGCGTGTCAAACTGACCCGTGGGCAATGTTAATCAATTAATGAAGGGACGATTACATTAGCTAACGTCTATTTGCGGTATGCGAGCAGCAAACGGAGGTGTGACCGGATGAGATGGAAATGCTAGCGGTCGTAATGCAAAATGGAAACCAAAAAAGCTAGGCAAAACAACATGAATGCAAACAAAAAAAAAAAAAAGATACAAACAAACAAAAAGTATATAAAAATAACGTATAAATTCAGCAGCTCACTGTTATGCAACACCAAGACTTTAGAGTAGATGATTTGATTTCGTTCTTTCATCCGTTTTGAAAAACACGGTACATTACTTGTTACGGGTGGTCGAATTATGCGACCGGGACCGAGCAAACAGAACCACACCAAACACACACACCCGCGATCAGTGCATGTTTAACGTTTATATCGCCATCCCTTTTAATTGTATCTACTGGAGCAAGAGCAAGAAACCTCTCAGGGCCCTTTGTTACCACCAAGAATTTGTGCCAGTGAGATGGAGTCCGTCTGGTTACTCGTCAACCTCCTGCTGGAGCGGTCCACCGAAGCTATTCGGGAGATGTCTTTTCTGGTCAATCTCTAGCTTCAAGCAAAAGCTTAAAAGCAAAGTTTGGCCGTACGAAAGCAACTCATAATATATGATTCTCTTGCAGTCCCACCAAATATACAATAAAATCATCCTGGCCGTTAGTTCTCTTTGGACCGGTTGGTCGATTGTCGAAATTCAATCCAATTTGATGTGATGATTTCTGTTCACCCAACCTGATATAAAACGTCGTCTGTGACTCGGACCTTATCCAAAGCAGACAAAGTCCTCATATCCGCATTCGTGCTTTAAATGATCTCGGAAGGATTTTCGGCCAAGTTTAGCGGGACCTCTGCAGCAGGAGAAAAGAACGGCGCCTGAGAAGTAACTAAGTAGCAAGGTAACAGAACAAACAACCGACAGAATCAAAACTAATCGTGAAATGGAAGCAAAACAAAACGCAGTTACAGTCAGTTGTTTGTTTGCAAGCTTAATTTGTATTATGCTTTTCTTGGTTACCGATTAACGCAAATCGATTGCATTATTTATTAAACACTAAAAGCAAAAACATCCAGTAGAAACACTTACCTTTACAAGATACAGTGCACATTGCATTTGGCAAATAGACCGTTTTCACCGTCGATCCGTAGCGTGTTAAACAGACCTAAAGTAAACTAACAGTAGACATTGCCAAGCAATAGTACCGTGCAATAGGGAATGTTAGCTAGTGCTTAAAACCGGGGGCCTCACACAGTACTTTACTTAGTGGCGTTTAGTTTACGCTCCTGTTTCACAGTGACCATTCTCACATCGCATCGTCGTATCGTGAGTGATAATCAACAACAACAACAAAAAAATGGCCAAGGATTGAAACGAACTCTGCCGAACAAAAATGGGGGCCTTTAGCGAAAAAATAAAATGAAAACCCGGGCAAAGTAAATAAGCGCGAGTAAAGCAAATCCGAGTGGAAATGGAAGTAAGTGTTTGTAAATAGTGTGCCCAACAACAACCCGCAACAGAAAAGCTCTACCATATTCGGTGTTTTTACTCTGTGTACGTGTGTATGTGCGTGTGTGCGTGTGTGAATGAGTGTGTGTTTGTGTCTTTATGTATTTCGGGTCTGTCGTGATCTCTTCGTGATGATCGTGATGAGCCGAGGGATATTATCGTTTCCATAACGCGTGACACAAGCAACCGTTCGCGTTCCTTGCGCCGCTTTGTTATTGAGTTACGCCATTTTCTCTCCTGTTCAACATGGTACCGGTAATTAAAAAAAAAACATACAAAACGGTTGGTTGCATAAAACGGATTCCGATAGCTCTAAATGGTATGGATACCGCCCGATCGAAGGGTGGGGTCACTAAACGCACCGGCAACGGATGGTTCCAACAAAAGCCATAGTTATAGTGGGTGCCACAGTAAATTGTGCCACTTCTCGCGACCCCGGGTATGAAACATTAAACGTTCTAGGTGTACGGTAATTAGGCATAGTGCGGGCTAGAGTGCTCCACGCTAGTGGATCCGTTTACGGAACGTGTGGCGTACAGCTGTGTGTATAGTAGTAGCAGTAATTAGTAGCAGCAGTAGGAAATAGTCGAGCAAACCCGTGAAACAGATACATACATTTGTTGTCCCCAATGAAACTCCCTCAGTAGTATTTAACAGTGAGGCCACACCGACAAGCTGCAGTAGCGGTGTTTTACCTGTCGGGATTGCACATTTTCATCGATCATTCATTAACCCATACAGATATGCGCGCGGTATTTCGTGATCGCTTCGTACAAAACAAAAATAAACAAACCCATCAAGAGCGTGTTTTCCCTCTTGACCTTTAGCACAACATATTAATAATCAACCGGAAGAAGAAACAAATAAACATATATACACACACACACATACACAAACACACGCAGGTACACAAACAAGAAGCAGATTGTGAAAATAGTGATGGAAGCTAGTGCAAAATTAGTAGCGTAAAACATTAAAATGCATTAATGTGTCTGTATGTGTCTTTGCGATGAGCGTTAAGCCGAAAATGGACGGCTCGGAAGGTAGGAAGGAAGGAAGGGAGGGAGAGAGGACGAGAAGGATGAGAGTGGGGAGGGGGTGGAGGGAGGGATAATTAGTATTTTCTATTACACAGGAAAGCTAAACATTTTCAGTGTGCGTGCGTTTAATGATGCAAATCCACCATTTTGCACCAACGGTGAAATAGACCGTACAAACACTACACGGCCGGGACACACACAGTTGTGCATTATATACATATGAAAGATCATGTTGCACGCACGCAATTGGTTGCTATGATGTTGAAATTTTTAAAATAATTTACCCACAAGAAAACAAATTCAAAAAAAAAAAAGGTTCTAACGGATACGGAAGCACCATTACACACCTTTGCCAAAAACGTGTAGAGAAAATGTATGAAGCAAGCAACTGGCAAATGTCACAACTAATGTTTCCGAGATCGAAGAGGAAAACAGAAGAGAGAGAGAGAGAGAAATATTTGAACATCTTCCTCACTCCTCCTCCCCCCACAAACCACCCACCCTTCCAGTGGATTGTATGTGTTAATTTAACTGTGTAGCATTTATCGAAAAAAACACAATTACATGTTTGCATGATTGCAAGAAAAACAAACAAAAAAGTATCAAAAATATTATTCAACATCGCATACACGTACACAAATGCGCACACATTTGTCGAACCGTGGGACAGATATTTGAAACACACTGTTAACATTATGTATTGTGTGTATGGGGAAAATAGACTGTGTGTGGGTGTGTGTGAAGGGAAAGCGAACGGAAAACAGCAGCAATGAGTAGAGAAAAATTGGAAAAGCGAGTGAAAAGTAAACAAGTAAACAACCACAAACACGGGCCAAAGTTCTCGTGTTTGTGTGTGTGTGTGTGTGTGCATGGGTGTGCGTGTGTGTCGGTCAAGTGGTAAAACACTGAAAAAATTGTTACAATTGCCTGTTTAGGCCAGTGTCATTGTGTCTAAATTGCAAACGAGACCGAACAAAAGATGGCTAATGAGATATATAAAAACCGACGAAAGGTGAAAACGAAACATGATAAAAAAGAACGTATTCCAGTGGAAAACAAACATACAAAAAAAAAAATATGGATAAACGTAAACGTGATGTATGAAGAAGAAAGGGAAACGATCACTACATCGTTATGCATACAAAACAAAACAAACAAATGAAAGAAGAAGAAAGAAAGAAAAAGCAACAAACAAAGAGAACATTTGTATATAACACCGGGTGTTACAAACATTGCAACGTGTTAAAAAAATAATAAAAAAAAAACATGCAAGAAAACATAACACAAAGAGTGAGCAGCGATATTGGGAAAACGAAAGAAATTACAAACAGTGGAACATTTTTCCACAATTTGCAGTTGTTTGTAGCATTTTGAGTTCCATTGTGTTTTTTGTAAATTTATTATGTTTTCCCTCAATATTCCTAGACTTTTTTTCAGCAGATTTCAGTATTTTTTAAAGTATAAGGTGGGAACAGAACCAGTTCTTTGTTAAAAAAGAAACATTAATTTAAATTGTTATTATTCACAAGTTTTGCTATGTTCTTGTTCGTAGTGAAGAAATTGTTCCCTCACTGTAGCTAAAACTAATTCTATTACGGACTCTTTTTTTCTTTCCCATTCTACGTTTGAACTATGGGTTGATCCCGCGGACAAAGAAATAAATCAAATGAACACATACTTCATGCGGTTCACGCGTGCAATGGTGTGCGTACACGTGCTGTGTTCGGTTAAATCAAAGCCATCCCGTGTGCGACCGTTCAGAAACGTGCAAGCGTTCCAAGTGATCGGACGTGCCGAGTGTAGATCTTCCTGCAGAAGCTGTCCGACGTTGTTTGTGTCTGTCTCCTGGCTTGCTGTGTTTGCACCGTTGATAACAAAACAACACAACCGTGCTTCTTCCCCGGCTTACTAAGAGCACCCATACCAACCAAACGAAAAGCCTTTGTGGTGAGGTAGACCAAGCGAAGAAAGGAAACAAAACCAGCCAACTACAGACAAACACAAGCACACATCATGAGCAGCAAATCGGCAGCGATAATGCTTCTAGCGGGTGCAATTTGTTTCACGCTGATGCCAACGTTGACCCGGGCAGCTGATTTTGGTAACTGCGGTATGTGATCCATTTCGTTTGTTTTGCAAACGCATTCAGTTTTGTAAACTTTGTTTCATCTTTTGTGTGTGTGTGTGTGCGTGTTTTTTTTTGTTTTTGTTTGTTTGCAGCCAATGAAACGGCCATCGGACGTTACAGTTTGGTTGAGGTGTCCAACTGTGCCGACAGTGATGCGTCCTGTGTTCTGAAGCGCAACTCGAATGCTACCATTTCCATCACCTTCACCAGCGGTAAGTATAGGATGATTCATGCCACTACACGGAACGAACAAAGCAATCAATGCATTCTCAGCAAAAGCGTGCCATTCCACGTGCGACGCATTCCGAAGGTTTCACCTCGGAGAAAAGAATTTGCAGAATACAAGAACCCATAATAATTCTCGGGTCCATCTTCAAGGTCACGGCTTTATGTAACGTCCTTGAAAAGAAACATTGTATTGAAGTGAGACTCAGAACAGAAATTGGACCATTTGCCCGTAAGTGGGCATGGCACTGAAATTAATTAACTAATTGATGTCTTTGCTCTCATTTAGCTGCCTAAGGTCATTACGTATATAATTGTTCTGTATGCTGTAGATGAGTCACACAAGCAAATGCCGCTGCTTATCCACCTAATCGTATCTCTCTTCTCTTGTCTAAACTAGGCGAAGACTTGTCGCAGCTGAAAGCGGTCGTGCACGGAATCATTCTTGGCATGGAAGTTCCTTTCAAGCTACCGAATGACGATGGCTGCAGGGATAGTGGACTCGAATGTCCGCTTACGAAGGATACCAGCTATCGTTACAGCACTACCCTGCCCGTTTTGAAGCAATACCCGAAGGTAAGATCCCCGGTTTAGTGTACGCAATCCGTTGTTCCCTAATGAGTGGTATGTTCTAGACAAACGCCATGTGTGTTTGTTTTTAAAGTGAATTTCCTCTCGAGCGGAATACATCTGCCGACTGAAAGGTTTCGTCGCTTATCGCTTCGGTTATTTTTTTTTTTTGTTCCACGAACAGGCGGAACATTTTTGTTTTCTGTTCAACAAAACGATCATCACGAGCTCGTCGATCCGTATCAAAACAAATAATCTCGTCTTTTTTACCCCTTGCCTATTTCATGCGCTACCTCGGCGCTTTTTCATCATAATTTAATCTGTTGATACAAATGGCTATTTGGTTGTAAACAACGCAGTAGCTATTTCGATTCTAAAACGTTGGTTTTTTTTTTACGTTTGATGTATCGTTTAGGTGTCGGTTGAGGTGAAGTGGGAGCTTAAGGCAGGTGACAAGGATGTGCTGTGCGTGCTGATCCCGGCCAAAATACAGTAAACGCGGCACGCGGTACGAAAACACAACCGAAGGCAGAACGCTCTCCTACCCAGTTCCATCCGCGGTGTCTTCTTTGGGAGAAGAAGGTCAAACACGTGCTTTTCTTACGCTTATTGCTTATTTCCCTTGCGCAAGATGCGACCATATCCGGTAACGAATTAAATGCAAAACGAACAACACCCGGCGATACAGATGCAACATCAGACGGAACCGCAATGGAGCAAGATGCGGACTAACCATGCGGTAAATGGTTCATTCTTCCGAAAACGCAGACCACCAGCGCAAACCGGATGAGTGGTCACTTGCCACGCAAGTGGTACCGGTGGCACTTCTTAATCCGTTAATTAGATTACAATTGAACGTGTAGTCAATCTAATAAAATTTATCCAACCCTACCCGTTTTACAACCGTGCACGCGGCCCAGTGTGATTGCTTTATTCTTCCGTTTCGGCTTGGTGACGCTTGGTGACTCGTACTACTCCGTCAGCCAGCCACAGCCAGTGAATCGGACCCGGTGCGAGACACATCTGCGGAAATGAAAATTTTTCAAATTCAATTCATTATACTCGTCACCGGTGACCGGTGGGTGGTGGGGATTTGGGGTCGCCGTTGATTGTTTGATTGCATTTAACCAAACAAGCGAAACGTGTACGGAGCAACATACAGGAGCGGAGGGAGATCGCGTGTTAACGTAAGGGATTAGGTAAGCGAGTTTGACTCGAGATGATTCATCGCAATGATAGTCGTTCCTAAATCCATCGATAGACCACACCATACGTACGCATATTTTCTTATCTGTAAAAAAGCACTCGAAGAAAAAACGTTGCCATTTCATGTTTGTTGTCTCCGCACTAAAAGGAAGTCTTTTTAATTGATAATTGTTTCTAATCGACTCATCAACCAAAAGCATTGCAAATGCAGTTTTTTTGCACCGTTTTTGAGATGTACTAAATTTTAGAACATGCCACTGCGGTTCAAAATTCGATGTCTCTATGCATCTTGGGAATAAAGTTGTAGCTGCCACAGGGTGACAACATCAATCAAAACACCAGTTTGACAGTTCATGCAAAATAACCCAGCGGGCAAGCTTTTATGTCATTCTCCTCGTTTCATGCGTTTCCACCCCTCGGTGGCCTATACTTTGGCGTAGCCACACAGTCTCTCTCTACTTTTTCATTCGTCAAACATATTCCCGTCTCACTTTTCTCCCATTTAACCAAATTTCTCCCACTTAACCAAATTTCGGAAAGCACAATTCCAATGTACATACACGACGAGCTCATACATTGTCTACGTGTGTGTAGCAAATTTGTTGACAGCGTCGGTTTTCATTCGCCATCTTACTTTGTTTTGGCTTCGGTCTAGGCAGGCTCATTGTTAAAATGACGCCAGAAAATAAAGTTTGTGGGTGAAATGGTTTCGAATAAACAATCATTTTCCCATAGACAGGATTTGTTGGCCAAGGAAAGTGAACAATATGTTGAGGAGCAGTGGAATAAATACGTCCTACGCTATATGTGGTGCTAGGGAAGGTGGTGCTGAAAATTGTCCCTGGTCATTGGAAAGCTTGGGTAAGCGTGTGAACAATTAAATTGTGTTCTGTTTACTTTTAATTAATAAACTTCTTTTTGTTTTTTTAGATGATGCTGCATATAATTTTGTTAACGT
>STHB01000010.1:22122206-22171681 GCA_018908115.1 Anopheles rivulorum
CGCAGCGCTGCCAGACCGCAGGTGCTTGTTGCATATTTGTACTTTCCGATAGGCGAAAAACATAATTCAGTAATCAATTCCCGGGGCATACCCGGGGTTGCATAGCAAATAGTTTAACATTCCACCGGCACTGGAACCGTGCGCAGTGCATGTCACCCGAAACGGTTACAATTCTGCTAATGTGGAACGCGCATGCCAAAGGTACGACGGTGAGAAGCACACGGGACAATCGTTACACGCCATTCCACGACCTTTGGTTGGGCTTTCCCAAGCCGGCGATCGCCGGTAGCTGGTGGACCTGGCGCGGGCAATGTTGGCGTTTGCGTTCCTCGGGTGAGCGCCCTAAACAATCCACTCGCAATGCTGTTGGGACACGGCAAACATGGTCAACGGACGGTGAAGAACACAACAACATGTAAAAGCTCGTTCTTTGGGCCGGGGGGGGGAGAGTTTGGATTTTGTGTTTTACCTTCACCTACGCATGATTGCCCGTATTTGGAAGAATAAAATTTCGCCATCGAGAATTCATAATTTATAAAGTTTTTTTTTGTCGTTTGCTTCTTCTCGTTTGTCTCTCCGCCACCGACTTCTGCGTGTCCCGGGAATGGCCTTGCGCTGGACAACGCATTGGCCGGACCACAAAGGTTTTGTATTTGACGCGTTGCCCAAACATGGGTTCGGTTTCTGATTCGGTGGGCACACAATTAGGATATGCAGGCGAGTTCTGGGTTCTGCGCACTTTTGTCCGATTAATTATAGATACCCGAATAGGGCCCACCGATCATGGGCTGACAGTGGCCGGGTATCTATCGCGCACGGTTTGTGGAAACAAAAGCTCCACCGTACCGGGTTGACACGGTATGACCAACTATGGCGTTGGAGTTGTGAAGTGGTCTGAGGTTCTGGAGTAAATAAGATCCCTAAAGAAGATTTTAATGGGAATAGTGTTTTGGGGAAGAATACGCCGGGATCGTTGACATTATACAGCCTGAAGTGTGCGTGAAGTGGATGAATCATTTTCATCGAGTGGCTCAGTTCGGTTTTACAACCGGATTAACAACACCCAACAACGAACAAGATATTGCACTTATCGTGCTGTTCATAAACGATTCCACTAT
Organism: Anopheles rivulorum; assembly: GCA_018908115.1. Taxonomy (NCBI): domain Eukaryota; kingdom Metazoa; phylum Arthropoda; class Insecta; order Diptera; family Culicidae; genus Anopheles; species Anopheles rivulorum. Next base: position 22,123,325 of record STHB01000010.1, read on the forward strand.
TTCCTGCTACAGTAGGTTAGGATTTTAATATTTCGAAATTCTCCCTTCAAATGGCACGCTTCTTCTGTCGCCTGATCACCCGGCAACAGGCAGCCCCGACGACAACAAAGAACAGTTAATGCCAAAAAACGTATCCTCGTATCGCAGTACCGTATCACGTACGGGAAGGATGACGACTAATGGGTAGCGCTGAAAGACATTCGATACAAATTCGCAACACTTCCTCCTCCACCGAGGAGCAGCTAACATGGGGACCGGTTTGATTTGCAAGCAGCGGTAGGTCCACGTACACGATCGCAATGCAGCTGCAGCAGTAGAAGGGTGCAGCTGCAGAGGATGCCGCAGCTGGAGATTGATACCAACCCACATCCCCACCCTCCCCCCTACACCATTCTGCATCTCCATCTGGAGGGCAGGTTTTGGGATCTCCAGAAGTACCACTGTTCGTGCAGTAGGTCCGCTATCTGGCGCGCATGCATATGACAGAACGCGATCAGCCCAAAGGTTCCACTGTGCCAGAATGAAATGGCAACAATAATAAATACACGTGGGTGTCTAGCTGGTTTTTCAAGTTGGTTGTACCTCCCTCTCCCCCCAATACATGCCCTCGAACCCGTTGGGCTGATTCCCTTCCCTCTTTACCGTGCCGGTTTTGCGGTATGTGCGGCGCCCTGTGCCAGCGATGATCGTACACGCAAACTCGCGACACGATCCACTCCGGGTCCCCGGTTGTGCACAGTTGCGGAGGAAACCGTCGTGTAGTGTTTGTTTGTATAGACTCGTTATTGCCATATATGCAATCAAAAGCGAAGAGAAACGTTGGAGCAACGGGGCTAAAAGCCCATCGCCCAAGTGCACAGGTATATCGAAAATGAGCAAAACGAAACGGTACCACAAGGGAGACAACTCATTCATTCCAATCACCGGCGGTGTGGATGTGGGCAATGGGCGAACCGGTATGGATGGGCGCGCGGACTGTCCGTCGGTAGGGCGGGTGAATGTTTGCTACGCCACAGGAATTGCTGAAGCAGCCAGTCTGTCTACGAGTGGGCGCTAAGATATCGACGAGATGGCAGGAAGGTTTTTTTTATTTTTGTCTTCGGAGGCTTTGGAGAATGATGGGAGCAAGGTGGGCACGGAAGATTGACTCTCAGTACCTCTTGAAGGGACTGCGCCTGGACATATCCACCATGATCTGGAGCTCCAAAATGTTGGAAATATTGTACAATTATTTTATAGCATTTAGGTAGAGCTATTGAAGAGTTCTTATAGAATAGTGGAACACCTAAAGTCTGTCCTTGATATCTGTTCCACAATCACCATATAAATTTAAACCCCGCAACGATCTCCCTCATCAGTCACCTGCGAAAAAGGATGTGAACTTTTAATCCTTAAAACATGACTCTTTTAAGTGTCCGATCGTCGGGGAAGATTGAGCCATAAAATAATATTATCCACCTCTGCAAAACAGCACCGGTATCGGTACAGCGTTTAAGTATAAATCGTAAGAACAGTACACAGCGAACAGTCACTTTATGCACGGATAAACAAACGCAACCCTACTGAGGTAGTGGTGGCACGCTGTATACAGAAAGGCAAAATATACAATGCACTGTCAACAAAGCGCATGTTGGCGTACTATACTCGAACCATTATCACCTTAGCTGACGACCTCCGGGATGCGTGTGTGCGTATGTGTTCTTACGTGCCTGTGTCCATTTGCCATAATACCGATGCGGGCTCGCAAGTGGATGCGAGAGTTTACGAGTTCAGATTGAGCTCTGCGTTCCAAGGCCAGGTCGGTTGAGCTGGTTCCTCAAGTGTCTGTAGCTCCGATGTGTTTGACCTCTTCCAGAGAAGCGATGCACCCGCGGCCATACGGTACACTTCTCCGTGCGAACGTGTTTAGTGCCTTTTATGGTACATTTCCGGAGACTGTAGGAGGTCCACCGTGACGTCCAATTAATGTGGACAGGTATTTCTGTCATCTGCCGTACGATCGCGATCGTTAAATTATATATTTCGTATAATCAGCTCATTCCGCACAGCAGGCGTCGATCGCGCTTAGATGCCGCGGACCGTCGGCAGTCCTGTCCCCGGCTTAATGCGCTCTTTGTGTGTGCGTTTGCCATTCTATCGTCCCGTGAGGGGCAGGCCTACGAATGAATATTCCAGCTACGAACGCCAGCAACATGCAGATGCCGGTCCGTTTAGGTGTCGATGGGTTTGGTTTCACCTGTCGGCTTTGGCCGGCAATAGGTCGTGTGCGTGGCAATTGTCACTGGTGGAGTAATTAATTATCTAGTAAACTAAATCGGTAACGGATATACGGTGCGCCCTGTGAGGCGGCAGGGGTGTGTGGTGAGAGACAACAACGTTACCGTCCGCACCGGTTGCGGACACATGCGGAGGTGTTGCAAATGGATCGAACGGTTTTGTCGCAGGTTGGAACAGGTTGGTCGTCAATTTGATGGCCGGTGGACCAGTTTGGGAAAAAGTGTGCCGCCGAAACGGTTCACCACTATGCAACGGTAGAGACTCTTCACCGCGCGATAGCCATCCTTAAGCTGCTTTTCGTGTATTTTGGTTAAACTGAGCCATTTGCTTCGAATGATCGATTGGAGATATTAATCAGATAAAAATGGGCGATATTCGCTTCCACTTTTGGAAGACACGCAGTCAGCCGAAGAATTTACCATACATCTTCGTCATCGAACCGAACCAAAAGTCAGACGGTTTGGTAAGAAGTGGAACACTGTGTACGCTGTGTGCCAAGTGGTTTTGCCATACTCTGTTTCCTTTTTGTAGTATCAATATTTGAAGAGTGAGTCAGCTTGTACTCAGCTGTCGAAATGGTAATTATAATAAGACGAGGTGGGCTAAGCCAAGCGTCGTCTTGCGTCCAGAGTTTGCAGGAGCTCTCATTGAGCTGCTTGTCATATCGGAAGTTGGAAATAGTTCGCGAGACTGATGTTTGGAAAAAAATATGGCATGTTAGGTTAGGTTAATTTTTAAGCTTCACCGTACACCTTAATCCCTAGGTTTGTGGCGCACACCTACGCACCACAGCACACGTCACAAACCTAAACTTGGGCGACTGGTAAAGTTACTCTACTTTTAACGATGCTCATTATACGCCATGACTGGCTCGAAAGTAAACAATAGCTCTTCCTTAAATAGCCACAAAAACCGTGTGACACTCTTGAAAACTATTCGTCCGCTCTCGTTAAGCCGATTTCAACCAGTCCGGCGCACCGGCGGTGAACGGAAACCGAAGCGAAGTGTACAAATATTGATCCGTAAAGCTGTGGAGGATTTGTTTGGGGTTTGATTTGAGCGTGACTTCCAAAGTGGCTCTTGGAGGAACGATTTCGTGCTGTAGTCTTTTACGAACGTTAGCCCAAAACTACACTGGAATAGTAACTCAATACCCAGGAAATGGCAACTGGCACCGGTCCAGTAGCAGCTCCTGTTTGGAAGGTATCTTAAGTAGATATTCGGGAATTGAGAAGTGCCCAACCGATTAAAGGGAAGTGGTAGCGGAAGAAAGTAGACCAAGAGGAATGGGGAGCAACGGACAAAAATGCAGATGAAAATGGACATAATACGCGACACACTCCAGTTTGCTCGTTTTTTTTTTCTTGTCCGTCTTCTCATGCACAACGCAACTCGCGGTGGATGCTGGGAGGCGCAATTTTAACACCAACGCAACCTTTCGACCGTACCGATCGTACGCGTCTAGCGTCATTGTGCTTGGGCGCGTAAGTGGTGGTCGTGCGCAGGTCGTGTGTTGTCATCAAGGCACTGGCGTGTATGTCCCATTAGCTATGCATGTATTCTGAAGCTTTGCGACCCAGTGCGCCTCCGTTGTTCGATCGTACCGCAGCCAACGATCGCGCATCGACGATCGCGCTGGACGCGTTTCTTCCTGCTCCAGCAGCAGCAACAGCAACAGCAGCTCAAGCAGTGGCTTCGAGCATGAGCGGGCACTCGTAATATCTTCATTTGTTTAGAAGCGGTGCTCGCGAGTGGTCGTATATGCCGTGCGTCAACGGAGATGTGAATCTCGTGGCGTTAGTGTTACTATCTGCTGATAAACCGGTGATAACGATCGTAGATAGAAATGTGTGAGTGTGCGTTGTTTTCTTGTGGTGACTAATCCGATAGGAAAGCGAAATAATTAAACGGAACTGACCTATCGAACACAGATCAACTTGTACAGTGCGGCGTGTGTGTGTGTGTGTGAATGTGTGGAATTATCATTTAAATTAATTATCATCTCCAACTCGGCAAATCGACCCGGTGGATGGTGATCTCATGAAGCTAAACGACTTTTAATTTCTACTCCATGCGCCTTGCTGCTGCTGCGAGACGCTTTTGTCATCAATTGGTTTAAAATATTCTCACTACTCTGGAACTGTGGAGCGCAGGGCATTCAAGTGCTGGCGACCAGCTCGTTAAAGCCCGGTGGTATTGTGGCAGTGTTCTAAGTGGATTGTTGTTATGAATGAATTCATCTTACGTAAAGGCTGTCACGCAAACGCGACCGTTCTACAAGTGGTGAGTGGCGTGTGTGATAAAAAGTGAGTCTTGGCGAACGCGTACGCGGTGGAATTAAAGAAGAATAATCGACGCATTCTTCACTGCGGCTGTGGCTGACAACGGAAGTGACTGGGCATTCGGGGCGAAGGTGTGACTCAACGTATCAACGGCCTGCAGTGTGATATGATTCAAACCGGAGCAACCAGCGGCTCGGTTGCTATGGGAAACCTTCTCCATTCGAGAGGGCTGTTGTTGTGCGTTGCGTGACAGTGTGGTTATACATCATTGTAATACAAGGTTACGAGCCGGAATCCGATTGCCAACAATTCTCGTGATTCAGTAGCGGCTTCGGGAACGATTGAGGAAATTGAAACACCGTACAGCTGCATCATTATGGAGCTGATAATTATGCCGGAATGCAGTGAATTCAAGGTTAGTGCAATGGATTAATTTGGTAATACTGTAGAGCAGATCGTTTGGATCGGTCAAACGATCAAAGTTGGCGACTCATGATAATATAACACATCAGATCCGAGTTCAAATCTTATCTGGAGCATGCCTTTCCAATAATGCGGAACTGTTTGCTTATTAGAACATCTCGATGAACAATTAAAGTTAGGATATTGCAAATGATTAATCACGATCGACTAAAGTTGTAGAGCTTTTATTGTTACATAAATCAGGGATTGTGTTTTATAACATCAAACACCAGATGAATAATATTGATGAAGAGTCGTTACAAACTCATTTGTTTGGATTACGCACATAAACGTCTGTTCTGGTAGAGATGTTTGGAGCACCTCATAATGTTTGGTAACATAGTGCAGCTATTCATCCATTTACCACACAAATGGCTAGAAAGTGATTACATCAATCTCAACCTCACAGTCCCACAACATTTAGTGAGAAACAAAACCAATGTTCATTCTCCATAAGCAGGGCGCGAAGCTTTTGGGCGAATAAATTTAGCACACGCACGCACCCGGGACGAGTCCGAAGCTTAGCAGCTAAAAACAACTATAATAAATTAAAATAGATAAAACCGTATTGTCACCGTTTGGCGCGTTGCGCAATGCGTCATCGATTTAATAATCTGTGTAGGATCTCCTACCAAAATATGTTACGTTTGATTGGCAATATTGAATCGTAAAATCGTTTACAAATTCGGCATTTTGCATTGGCTGTGTTTGAAGCTGTTTTTTTTTTTTTGTTTCCTCACTCATCTGTTAGGTTTCTCTCACCGAATTCTGCGCGGGTGTTGATTTTGTGGCCGATCGTGAAAAAGGCACAGAAATCGCACAACGCACAGCCTATATTCATCAATGAAAAGTGGTCGATGAGGCGATAGAAGGCAGCAAGAAATAAGAAACAAAAAAAAAAAAAGACACACACAAAAAACATGCTAATTCTGATGTTTCATGTCCCATGTCTACACATCCTCAGCGGACATCTTATTCGGGGGACATCCTAATTCCCCCACAGCGCCAAAAGCGTATGGAAATGTTTAGCCATATTTACGAACAGTGCACCCGCGCAGGGCGTTGGAATCGAATCGATATTCAGCGTTTCGGACACGCTTTTTTGGCCGTTCTGGTGCGAAGTGGTCATATACACGACCGTTATTACACGCGGATCACGGGCATGGGCAGTTCACCCATCAGCGTAAGCCTGAAAAATGACGAGCTCAAATGGACAAGGCTTAGGCGGTGGCAGTGAACAAGCCTACCCAGCCGATCAGCTCGATCGAAAATCAATAACAAGCGAGTCAGTGACGGAGCGGTCTCTCGAGGCAAATGCTTCTACTATCTACTTAGCCAACCCGCGGGCCTGTCTGCGCTTGACTTAGGCTGCGGCTTAGATGGCGTTGTATCTTCATTGCTGGATACGGATAAGCAGCAGCAGTCGTCCCTATCAAGTGCACTCTTTACAGCCACGGAACGAAAGGAATTCTGTCCGATTCAACACACAAACACACACCTTCGCATGTCGCTCGAGTGTTATTCGAAAACAATCTCTTACCAACAAGTGCCTCCATAAATCGCCTCTGCATGCATGCGCGCGAACGCAAATGTGCTAAATAAACACGAGCGCTAGACGTGGGACCCCGCGGGTCGCCTAATTTTTTGTCACTTTGCAGCATGATCCCCATCCTATGGGCAAGCGTCTGCGTGCGAGTGTGTCGTTCAATATTCATAGAGAGCCAAATACCATTTAATGCCTTTTCGGGCCGAAGTCACACGGCGTCGTAATAAACATTAGAGAGAGGTGAGCAGTTTTTATGTGTGTTTGCCCGCGTGGGTGTATGTTGAATTGGCCTCCTACCAGGGACGCTTCCTTCGCCACAAGTTCCCTGCACCGTGTCCGGTTCACTTCGCGCTGGCTCGTTTCGGATGGAAATACTTTCAAATTTAGAAGCGAACAGGTTCGGGCCGGTGGTTTTTTTTGTTTTGTTTGAGCCGTTTGACGGTATTTGGTCTTATCTATTATGGCTGACATCGTTCCACGAGCGAGGGAGGAACGGTTTGGTTTGATTTTTAATGGACACTGAACGACAACGACGATCATCATCAACATTGCCGTCGTCGTCGTTGCGAAGGATGCCGATCAAACCGAAGCACCCAGAAGTGACCCCGGGTCGGTAAAGGGGACAACGTGTCGTGTAAGTGTCCCCTCGACGATCTCTGGCCTCCGAAGCCACACAATACCATACCGGACAGAAAGGTGTGGCTTTATGGTGCTGCGGTCCGGGTAAGGTTACGGCTACACCATCACCAGGGAACAAATCGGCATAAAAATCACCCCACAAACTGCTAGCGACCGGATTGACCACATTGAGCGAAACACATTGATTAGCTCATTACCGGCGATCGTACCGTAAGTAGGCGAACCGTTCGGACGCCTTCATCTTCTCCAACTAATGCCGCTAATCAATAGTGTGACAAAAATTGACAGCGACAGCGGAAATGGTTGTGCGTTTCACCGGGCGTTCGACCATGATTCACGCTGCCCGGTGCCGAAATTGTGTGCGCATTGTGACATTTACGGACGCAAAAGTATGGAAAATAAAATAACGATGCGACACTCGCCGCGTACGGAACGCCCACGAATAGCTGCAATACGACGGTGTGTGGCGCAATTCCTCGGGGATGAACTCTCCCGCGTGTACCTGTCGTGTACTTGACGAGTTCGTTCGGTTTCATTTTATGGCGCTAGAGCTGAATTCGAGAGCTGGCGCTAGGCCCGCCAGGATTCGTGGGAGCGCACTCATAAAAAAGTGTTATAAAAGGGTTTTGTTCCAATGCGGAAATCGGTCAGCCTGGGGGTGGATATGTATTCGGTGGATTATGAACCAATTCGCTTGGTTCGATCGTAAAAGGTGTTGGGTGCGCAATTTGTGTTGTCACTGTCACTGAGGGTGGTCGTGGGGGTGTCTTAATTTTAATGTATACGATACTTGCCCTACTACAGTGATTGTTATTTATTGCAGCATAACGTCTTAATTTTACGGAGTTTTGATTGGTGGGCAATAATACAATGGGCTTCAAGATCGATTTAACACATCCAAAGTCGTCCAATGTGTCTCTTTTGGAAATGCTCTGCTCTCCTTAGAAAGGAGTATCCTATCCTATTATGTGGTCAGAATTCTTTGAGTAAACTATTACATTGGAGACGGTATACATTCGATACATCCCAATAGTTAAATTGTACCAAGAAAGACCATAAGACCAAGATTAGCTACAGGTTTATAACCATAGAGGAAGCTCCTGCAAATGTTTTGTTGTTACACCTGCATCTGAGGGAAATAATAAGCCTCACCAAAGCCCAACGGCAGACAGGAAATAGGAATAGTCTCAGTTAAAAGTTAGAATAGTTGCAATGGAGAAGATTTGGGCGTGAGTCTGACAAGTTTCCTAGGTCTTTAAGCTCAACACTCAACAGAACCGGAAGAATACAATGGGAAGATTCGCTATCAAAGTAGCAACGAGCTCCAGAACCGCTTGACCACTCTAGGGGCCGGATGAAGGAACAGACCTTAATGTACGGAACAGACCTTCAACTAGGGAACAGACGTTTAGTCGTAAGCTGTAAAACATTAACGAATATACAACGAATACGTCATATACAAGTTGTCAACGTGATGACTTTCTCCACTACCATCGGAGAAATAAATGATATATATGAAAGTACAACCCAAATATCTTTGCTCACTGGGAGAAAATATTTCATTTCATGTACAAATTCAGCAATTTAGCATTACATTTCCTTCATTATTCACAAAAACATATCACACCATAAATGCCATCCATCATCATCGCACCACTTCGGCATCTTAACATCGTTGCGGTAATCAAAATATGTCGCACAAAAAGAGCGCGTGCGTGCCGTTTGTTTCGAAACACATGTTTCATCTATGCGTTCGCCGTCCGCTTCGCTTGAACGGCGCCAACGAACTGTCCCTCAACATAGCGGGTGGACCGGTGGGTGTCGATCGGTCGATTAGATTATGTTTACATGATGAATCACATCCACGGGGCAGGGCCGTTTGGCAGTCAGATTCGAACGAGCATGCTCTCAGATGGAACTAATTTTAGTACGTGAGAATTGACACACCGAAACGGGGACTTTACGTCGTGCGGGATCGCGATCGTACGCACGAAACGCGAGAAAATAATCTCTTCTGAAATCGGATACTCACCGAGAGAATAGTCTGAATCTTGCAAAGAAAAAGGGAAATAATCGTGTGATAAGTTCTGATGAAGTCCATATATGGGCAAATGGCGTTTGGGAGAAGTGAACAACATTCGCTAGGGAGACTTACTTCAAGCGATAGATTTTTTGTTTTTGCACACAAGTGTTTGGAATAGTTTTATTTATTCATATTGCTTTAGCATTCTTTCATATTTTCATAACAGATCCCCAGTTGACCATATTTGTTTGAAATGTAGATTTAAAGTTCGAACAGAAACTTGAGACGATCGACGATCGGCGCATACGCGTGAGAAGAGACAATAAACCCTATAGAACCCAATACCCACTCACAAGATGCAAGAAAATATCTAATTCAAGTTGCTACACATTATCGTTCGGCTTGAGGTGACTATGGTCTATGGCGCAAAATAAAACCAAATAAACAACACCGAACGGAAGCGACAAGTGGCTCGAGTGTCTGCTGCTGTTTTTTGTTCCACCGTACCGGGTCGGAATACAATCGGGTCAGACGGTCGACCATATCGAACGTCGCAACATTGTAGCAACAGTGCGAACGATCCAAATCCGTTCGAATGTCCCCCGCCGATGGGCGATGAAAAATCTTCTCTCGCACGGTGAAAATGTTCATCGACCGAACGAACATTTCCTTTTACGGACCTAGAGAGAGAGAGAGGTTCGTGATGGTTCGAGGCCACAGCCCGGCACACAACGTGAACCGGTCGTCCACCGGCCGCACAGAGAATGTAGGTCGAGAGAAGATCGGAAAAGTAACCTTCCGAAGCGGTCGAGTTTTTCCCGATTTTCCAACGCGCCCTACTGCATAAGGGATAAAGGGAGGAGATACATTGCACCATCACCGCCAACAAGAGATGTGGTATTTAGCTTCACATGAATGAACTGAACCTTTTTGGAAGGAACGGGGCGACCTAATCGCGGGAAAAGGGAAAGGTGGAACGTGTGTTTCGGGAAATGAACCGATCGCTCAAAAGCAGTGCGCCGTGATGCGCAGAACGAATTGCGCATTCTAGCCAAATATTAACCACCATCACCGTACGCAGCATAGCATTTCGCTTCCACCGGGAGGAAAAACAGTCCGGCCAAGCGAAGGCAGACGGCTGGGGTGTATTGTGGGGGCAGAAGGCTCGCACGTTTTCTGCTGTCGCTATACCAATTTCTGCTATTATTATTTTGATCCCTTTCCGGCGTATCGTGGATCGCGAGCGATCACGCGCCGACCGTGTCGGGTCGGATGAGATTTTCAGCTCAATCTAGTCATGTACCGTGCGCTGCCGTCTAGAGACGTGGACGGATACCGCTCTGTCCGTGTGCGTGCGTGTGATTTTCCTTCGTCGCTTTTTTGTTTTTTCCTGCTCTCACTACAATTTTCGGCACTGCTCGTGTCGATCGATCACGGTGCGATCACTGTGCGGGCACGAGCCAGTAATACCATAAAAGGAAGCGAGTGATGTTTGGTGCGTTTTAGGGTGCTTCGATCGTGGTCCGCGGTGGAGTTGCTAACAGTCGGAAGCGAGTGAAAAATTGTGTTGCCAAAGATTTACGTCCCAAAAACCCGTGTGTGAAAGTTTGCATGAGCAGCAGTGCACGGGCAACGGCAACTATATGATCGTATCGGAAATGCTACCAGAACTGCTGTTTTCGGGTAAAGCAGATATGCCTTGGGTTCTTTCACACTCCCAGTAACAATATTAGCTAAATTTAGCATTCGGCCATTCGGCGAACCGTACAATACCGGCCATTAAACATCAACGCGCGAATGTGCCAAAGCCGGCGTGATGGGGGGTGCAGCTAGAGAAACGTTTGCTAGAAAAAAATTATCTAGAATATGGTGTACACATTTCGGTTTGATCGAATTGGTTCGCGTATCGTATGTTAGATACCCGCCGGCTTCACTGCCAACATCCTGCCAGGCATTTGGTGTAAAAGGTGTTTACGGGACATCATAAACCGTCGAAACACGATAAACTGCACCCGACGAACGTCGACCAGCGGACCAACGGAGCGGTGGGAATGTTGAGCCCAGCCAGCCAACATTGGCCAATGTTGGCCGGGAGCGATGATATGCAACCACTTTGCACCGACACGCCACGGTCCCGTATGGCACGGTTTGCTAGAACGGTGGCCGTGCGAACGTCGCGTGTGCAGGAAAAGCTGAATATAGAATTCCGAATCCGTAAAGTCCATTTTTTGCGCGAAGGGACATTTTTTAAATTTCCTCGTACCGAAAACGGGTCGACCGGGTGGGTGACTCGGGTGGTGAGAGTTCGACTTGGCGGGAGTTGATCGTATCATGTGTGTGTGTTTTTTTTTATTTTCATGTTTCTTTCATCATTTGTTGTTCTTCTTCTGCCTGGTACAGCTTCACTTTTGGTTCGGCATGTTCGGAGTAATTCTTTACGACGCGGTACAACGGCATTGCGTGTTGTTGCCAAGAGTTTGCATTTCGGTGCGCGATTATTATACGTTTTGTTTGCAATGACTGGGACAATTAAATACTTTCAGACAGCCAACAAACAGGGCTTAAAATTAAATCAATGATTGTGTTGTGGAAGATTCATTAATGTTTTCTTTGACCAATTCAAGAATTTCCAGCAATTAATTTGAATTTGAACTCCAAAGATTCGCTCCATGTTTAGCAAATTCCCACACGCAGAAAATCAACACGTGTTCCCGTTGACATTGTGCAGAGATGATCCAATTTTGTACCACTCCTCTCTGCTTGTGTGTGTGTGTGTGTGTGTGTGTGAGAGTGCCATTCCATTTCCAATCACGGAAATCCACCCCAAAGCGTAGAGCAGAAAACGCTTGAAAGGTGGAGTGCTCGTAAAATTTATCATAATATGGATAAATTGCGTGCGTTCGGCGACCAGCACCGATGGCAGTAGTTATTTTTGTCCGCGTGAATCAGATCTGCTCCAAACGGTTCGGCCCAACATGGACAACATGGGCCAGGCTGGCGTGCCCGGTCAATGGTGGTGCTCGTGGTGTGGAAATGAGCGCAGCTTTTCCGAATGCACGTACGAGCGGCTATGCTTCGTCGCATGTTGGGCCCGGTGTTGGGGGCCTATTTTTGTGCTATTTAAAAAAAGATTTGTTTCTGTTAATGTGAATGAATGTGTAATTCCAAACTCTGCCCGGAAGATTTTTGTTTGACAATTTTTTAATATTTATTCTAACGTTTAAGAACTCTTTTCAAAGCTTCCTTTAATGAAAAATTAATTATTTTCTGTTCCTTCTCTGTTATTTCTTCAGTTGGAGGTGGTATGCAAGACTTCTCAAAGGATGATCTAGGACTGCTTGGTACGAGTGGCGTCAGTAGCGAGAAGGATCCTCTCGTACATTCGCACACACATCAAGATCACCACACGGTTCACCAGAGTCATCTGAGCACAACCGGTGGTGGAAACTCGGTCGGGCTTGTAGTCGATGAGATCAAGCTAACACACATACCGGATCTTCTGGAACCGGGTGACGGTAACAAGTTGGAAGAGACGGAACGTGATTTATATCCCTGGCATACGGGAGCTAACATTGGGAGTAGATTTTTGTAAGTATGGCTGACTTCCGATAGTCATATGTTTCCTCTATTCTAACCTGAATGTTACCTCTTTGCAGACGCAGCTCAGATGATCCGTTGATCTCCGGTGGTACCAACGACAATCCGCACGATAATGAGCTTAGTGTGCCGACGGTCAGCCAGTCTATGTGTCCATCGCCTACCACGCCACCGCCAAAACATCGCCATCCGAGCGTCGTACTGTCACCGGACCTCCCAGAAACGACCCTCTCACCCTTGCCAACGCCACCAAAGGCTGGCTCGAACGCTCAGCACGCGAAGGAACAGCCCGCGAAGCGCACCAACAGTGCTCCTAGGGCGCGCCGAAAGGGACCGCTTAAGCTGCGGTTCCACCACCAGGCACTGCCCCAGGAATATCTCGACCACTATGAGGCAACGCAAAACAATCTGCAGAAGAAAGATCTTGCGTCAAGTCAATCGAAGTCGTCGCGCCAACCGGCGAAACCAAACCACCACCAATCGGTACACACGTCAAGGAAGGTAATGATGGAACGTCAGGCTGCATTGGAGCGCGAGGAACGAACGAACGAGTCGGTTCGCAGCTGGCTGCAGAAGATACTCGAACTGCAAAAGGAAGGTGTGTCAATGGCACCGCTCAAGGACGAGGTAGTACAACCGTCGCAGACGTCCCCGGGCAGTGTGGCGAGCGAAAGCAGCACGAGCAATCAGAACGGCGGTATACAGCAGAAGCGGATCGTAAGCTATACCGATCTGCCGTACATGGGCGAAATAACGCTGGAGAACTCGAAACCGAGACGCGGAAGAAAACCAAAAAAGGCTGATATATGTCATTTAATCTACAAGAACTATGGCACCATTCTCCCCGGCACTCCCAGCCGAGAGCTCGGGCTGGAGAAAGGGATGCTAACGAAAGGATGCTCAAAGTCGGTCGCCAGCCTCCTCGAGCGACGTCTAACGTCGTCCGACGAGAGGAAGCAACTGTATGCAGGTGACAAGAAACCAGCAGAAGCATTGGAACCGTCACCCCACGCTAAAGGACGCCGGAAGGAGGAACCATTAAACTTGTGCGTGCGTGATTCGGGAGGGAATGTTCTGCCGGCTGCTGCTGGTGGTGGTGGAGAAACGTTTAGCGTTTCCAGCTCGGAAGAGGACACGGACGAAGTGTTTGCGTCCTCGTGTCCAACGCCAATCATAACACCGTCGGATATTTGCACTGATCAAGCGCTAGCTGCCAACATGAAGCTCTCACTGCCAACTTTGCAATCATCCTCCGGGAGTACCACGGAGACTCCATCGACTGCCGAAACTCCACCCGGCTACATGTATTGGTCTACCGGTGCGACGAGTGGTCTGTTTGCACATCCGATATCGATGTACAACTCTGCCCCAGTGCCGTCTGGCGAAGGACACGGAAAGCTTGCAGAAGATCACCTGGGTAGCCGTACGGTGGTATCTTCTCCCAACGCATCGTCTCCTCCGATCTCTCCAGATGTTGCGAAACTCAATCAACAGCATCCTCTGCTGGTTCCGAAGCACATATCGCAGCTAATTAAGCACGATAAACAATCACCACCTAACACCGGCACAGGGCAACGATCACCACCGGCACAGAAACGTAAACGATCCGCCATCTTTATACCACCAGTCCCGGCAGAGAACAGCCCCAATCCGGCGACGGAGGTTAGCATATGTAAGTTTAAGTTCACTGGTGGAGCGAAACCGTGCCTCCAGGAGAAGAAGATACTGAGCGTTGACTCGGGTGGTAACTTCCGGTACTACTCTGGCACGGGTGACAAGTCGATGCGTGGTTATGAGTTCTTCCCGAGAGAAAGTCTCCAGCAGAGCAGTATCAATGCGACCAGCACGACAGGCGCATTTCTGAATGCATCCGGTGAGCGAATAGCCTGCGATCTTCCTCCACCCTCGTTGGGGCTGAGTAACGATCTGCTTCAGATACCCGAATTTCCAACGTCACCCCAACCATGTGGATCGCTTCCAGGAGATTCAACATCTCCGGTTCCGGGCGGTGGCAACACACAGTGTCGGATGAGTACGGCGAGCAGTGCGTCCGAACGAAGGCGTCGGAAAACTCGCCGTGCCACGCAACGGGAATCGCTTGAGAAAACGTTCAAAGAGAAGGGCTTCCTCATCCAGACGCAGCAGCTGCAATCGGCCGAAGGTGCGACTTACTGTAAATTCCGACAATTGCGCAAATTTACCCGCTATCTCTTCCGAAGCTGGAAAGACTATTTGCCAGGAGAGCTACAGCAGCAGGAGCAGGAGCAACAGACACACACGCTGCAGGAAGGCGAGCTTGCTAACTTGACACTGCCAACAACGGTCGTAGCCACGACGCGGGAGCTATCACAAGAGGATCACACCATCGACGAGGAATCGTTATTAACATCTTCGACTAGCAGCATAAGAATGGACACGGTCGATGTATGTGAGCACCGAAACTCCCCGGACAGGACAGTACCATCAGGAGCGTACCATCGTACTTTGGGACGCAAAGGTTCTCCAGCGAGCGTTACATCGCCGCACGTCCATTCCGAAACGTTAGTGATCGATACGACGTACCATCGCAATGGAAGATCCTCACCAGCGAACAACTACGGGCAAGCGGAGGACACGAGAAGTGTCCTGCCATAGTTAGTATCGTCTCAAACATATCACCTTCTTTGATGTTACGAATACCCAAGACCAAAGAGTACGTTTAAAATGTAGCTAGGCAATGCGTTAGCTGTAAGTCGGTTTCGATAAACAAAACTGGAGATTATTATTAAAATTCCTTTTGCTTTCTGCATCCAATCCGTTCTAATCGCGCTGCAAAGCAAGGGCGACGCTTGCCATTTTCGATTCGTAAGCCAGCGAATGCGATCTAGTCTCTCTTATCGCTTATTAATACAGCAGTTAAATACGATGTGACCAGGCGCAACTAATACTCTTGATGGGGGGTTTCATGTAAGTTTCATTTGACCCGGGCTTTAGTGTAATACAAACATTTCTCGACTGTGAGCCGCAAACGCATCTCATGACTGGTTTGCGTTAGGACGAGGGTTTAGGTTAAACTGTTGTTACTTTTCGTAGCTTGATAACATGGCTTAAGTTATTTTTTTTTCTATCTGGAATAAATTGTTTCAATGTACTTCAATTGCCATCCCATTGCCCCTTTTGTTGAGGAGATCGTTAATAGTAAAAAAAATGAAATAGAGCGAGAACGTTATTAATCAAATAAATATTTATTGTTTTATTTATATTGAAAAGATTGTTGCATAAAAGTGATAAATATTTCACCATTTAGATTGTTACTAAATTATACTAAATTAATCAAAATGAGCTGCAAAAAGAGTCGATAGTAGAAAACAGCCTTAAATCAGTGGTCCAACGATTGCCTACATTTAGGAGTGAATGCATATTCGTTTTCATTCAAATATTTTATCTACGCCTAAAGATATGCAATTTTTTGCTACATTCGATGTTGAACGAACGGCAGCCAAACAAATGGTTTGAACTTTGATCCTAAAAAAGCAGAGTAATTTAAGAATGAAAAATTTAATTATGTGGAAATTTAATAAAACTTTTTATAAGCTAAATAGTAAAAGAAAATGAGCAATGTAACAGCATAAGCTCGGCTGAGGGATAACCGGTCATCACGAGATAAACGATGAACCATAATTAGAGAGTTGACATTCCCATCCACATACACACACACACACACACACACACACACACACACACACAAACTGTTAAAGGAAGTTTACAACGGATGCACCCTAATCATCAACTATCGTCATAGATGACGATGATGACTGGCATATATTTTAGAGCAACTCTACATACAATAAATATGCAGCATGCCTACAGCAGATAAATATACACAAGGAAAATCTAGAACTCATTCTGATGCTACAGTCATTGTAATTGCACAAGGGGAATCACAGCAATTTTATCAGCAACGCTTGGAAGCGTATCAGGCATTTAATGTATCGTAAATAGCGATAGCAATAGATACGCAAATTAAGCTTTACCTTCACCTTTACCAAATCCGAGCCTCGAAACACTCATGATCGACACTATGAGAATCACGCATGTCTTGAATGCGCATGTGCACATTTTGCCACAGTGTGGCCGAAGTGTTGCAGATCGATAAGGCAGAAACATTTTCATTTCCATAGTGAATAAAGCCGTACCATCGCCGGCGGACGGTGGCCACATGGAAACCGTCCCAAAAATCGATGTAAACATATGCAAATGAAGGACCTGTAAACCAGCGACACTGGTACACGGTACGGTCGGTGCGCAACTCCACACATCATGCCATATTCACACGCGTGGCAACGGCTTCACAACGGATAGAAGCCAGACCAGGCTAGAGGCCAGCTAGACGCAAACAAAGCGAACAAAACAAACCATTTCAAATATGGTTGCCCCAGGATTTATTGTGTGCGAGGAAGAAAGCCTCACTTACCACGACGGTCTTGGTGCGGTGCGAACGGTCGGTTGCAGATCGTTGCCCGTGGTGGACCGGCGGTACCGGGCAATTACTTCACCCAAAGGATGTTGCAAGGTTAATCGAGGGCAGGCTCCCGGTGGTGGCCAACAACCCCGGTCTGCCGGTGCCTTATCGCGACGACCACGGAACCACTGTGAGTTCAGCGAGTCACGCTTTCGCGTTCGCCTCGCGTTCACGTTCACGTGCGCAAAGACATTTCAATTCAATTCCGTGGCTTTTGGTCGCGGGTTGCCGCGAAACAATTTAATGCCGATTTTAATGCCGCAGTTTTGAGGTTCGGTACCCGGTGAACTAGCGGTGACAGCGGTGACTAGAACAGCGGCTGTCCACCGCTATTTGGACGTGGTGGGTTCGCGCGATTGGCGACTAATTCATCATATCGCTACAAATTGGGATCACCGTGCGGACTAACCGTGTGTGTGTGGTAGGGCTTGGTACACGGTTGGAATTGGTAAATCATGCACAGAATGCTGCGCAAAGGGAAGATAATGCAAAAAAAACACACTCACACACACACACACATAAAACGAATCGTTTCGCTCACGAATGTGTACGAATGGGGGGGAAGCAGGCACATTGTAACGGCAAACTTCCTTTGGTAGCATTATTTCCATGCGAGACGTTCGCGACTCATCAAGTATCTGGAGCGGAATCACGGTGCATCGGACTACATCAAAAGAAGAGCCGGCATCTTAGGGTGACGGGGGGAGGAGGAGGGGCAGGGATGGGAAGTTAGGGGAAGGCACCCATTGCCCTTTTGCCCCGTTTGCTCCATCAAGTAGCGGTACGCTACTCTTTGAAATTCAAATTGCCGCCATCTTGAAAATCAAAGCACACTAGAACCGATTCGCACATTTCCAATGGTCATTCTCACCTCACCTTCGGACACACACACACCACTCACCTCGAACCACCTCGTCACGGTTTGCTTCGATGTGGCTTTTTTTTTGTGTGTGTGTCATCAACATGCTTCCCAGCACCGTCCGATGGATTGATGATCGATCACCGATGAAGTCGCAACACAGCGTGGCAGGGTAGCCTTTTTCGAAAGGAAATGCGCAAATTGCTGTGACCGGGATTGGGATCGTGTCTTTCAATATGGCGACCCCCGTGGAGGGGGTGACACGATGATTCCACCGTGGTAAATTAATTAAAATAGCACCGAAACGAAGAATATCGCAGGAAAGTCAGCTCCCTTGTGAAACCGAGCATGATTGAGTAATCGTACCGAGCGAGTATGTCCGCGTTGTTGGACCGGGTCAGCCTGGACGAAGGTGGACGAAGCGTGATGACAGTACCGCGACAGTACCATTGGTTTTCAAATTTCGAGCACGATCCATTGACCAATTCGCGATCCGACGCAGCGAACACGAACAGTACACGACAAAAAAGTACAAAATGTGTGATCGTAGCGGCGAATTGGAGTTCCCCAGCACAGTAGCAGACTGCGGTCTAGAATTCGTTCCATCTGATCAATAGATAATGGGAGCAGGAAAAACAGATCAGCTAAGGGTGCTGATCGTGTAGAAAAAGCGTGCAAGAATTGAAGCGGGCGATGGGATGGGGGGGGGGGGGGGGGGGGGGGGGGGGGGTCGGTTTCATTTACTTCTTCTATTGGGGATTTAAAGAAGTAACCAAGTACATGGCTGCAGCATTTAGCTGACAGATTTTCCCATCGAAAAACAGAACGGACGGCGTGATGAAAGTGGTGGCGAATTGTTCATTGATTTTTTTTTGCTAGTGCTGGTGGAACGATTGTATTACAAATGTAAAACAAAATGAAGAAATAAGCGACAAATCTTTGGTACTGTCCGCTTGAAGGTGGATTTTTTAATTTAAAATAATTAAAGTTTGTTTAAATTACTTAAGCTAGACAATCAAAATTGTTTATTGGTAATAGATCACTTGCCAAGCCATTCCAAGCTTTTCTATCCCAAAAGTATTAAATGAAAATAAAGTAATGATTTGCTGTATGATCCATAAGGTTCGTTATTTTGTAAAAGATCAATAGAATTTTATATCCGTATATTAGTTTATTCTTCTAAAGTTATTCCATTACATTAAGTTAAAATAGGATTTATTCGTTTTAATGCAATTATAGTGTTTTGTCTCTTTGATATATCAAATCATTCTCACTTGCCCGAGCTGAACACTATTTAAATAATAATTTATTGAATATCTAAAATTAAAACCCCTTGGCACAATATTCGATCACTTTTCCATTAAATATTTCTCGTTGAAATGTAACAATACTTGAAGTAATTAAAACCTTTTCCAACTCCCACTTACATTACCTTACCGTTCACCGTGCGTTGCAAGGTACCTCACTTTTCCTTCGTTTCATACTGGCGAGCCAAGAAGAGAAGCGAGAAAAAATAAACACCACAACCCAACACACCAACAGAGTAGATAAATTATTCCACTCGTAACATTTCCGCCCCCAAAATGTTGCACAAGCTGCATCGCGACCACCCGCCAGCAGCAACGGGGCGGGCACGGGTGGTGCATTGCCACACCGAAAACCGAGCGGTTCTCCACATTCACATCCTCGTCAGAACCGCTTGGCAGGCGGATAGAACAGTTTGTACGGGGACGAAAGAATTTCGAAAGTACCGTCAGTGCTGCGGTCGACGCGGTCGGGAAATCCGCTACGGTATCGGTTCATCGGTGCGCGGGAAAATATCTGCCACCCTCTCCTCTTCCCCTCCCTTCCCTTCCCTTCCCTTCCATGCGTGGTTGGGTGGAAAACAATCGCTTCCATTTTATAACATACCCCAATTCACACGGATTTATTATTTTTTATTGCTACCGCACGTCGGCAAAACCGTATCGCTTTCCTTGGTTTGGTGGCGCGATCGTCTTAAGATCGAGTTTTTCTCTCTCTCTCTCTCTCTCTCTCTTTCTCGGCACGACACGGCTTTCCACACCACACGCTATAGTTGGACGGGTCGAGCACGTCCATTCGTCCCATTTTCCGTAGCTTTTCCACCACTACTGTGGTGGTCTCTGTTGCGCTTTAGCTGTTGGCCGCACGGACAAGTAACAGCACACGCGCAATGGAATGTTGTACGCTATCATGCGGCTGATTGGACAGGTTTAGCTTTGTGGCCGCGACTTGATTTTGTTTTTGTTTTTGCTTTCTGCCTCAGCACTCTTAGAAAACTGTTCGGGTCCTCACATGTCAGGAAGATTTTGTACAATAAAAAGTTAAAAAGATTAAAAGAGTTAAAAAGTAGCGATATTTCCATACGGTTAAGTTTCTTATAATTATTTTTCAAAAGTGCTCCTTTTAGTAGTATAATTATTTGGAGGCCTTTCCTCAAGTTTCCTTTTTTTTCTGTAGTAATGTACGTTTCATTTACGGTAAGATCTTTAGGATCTCTTCCGTAACGTAAAGTGTTATTGCTACATTTCATGAGTTAACTACTGGTTTCACCCACCGCGCACCAAGCGTTCCACCGGAAAGAAGCGATGAAATATGGAGCAAAGTACTCCGCAACATTGGCCAAAGTGCCTGAGATTGCAACTGGCGCCCTGCCCCCGTCTTTCGACCCAACAACCCCTGTCTGACCGATCCGTGAGGTCGAATGCGGGTCTTAATGCGGCCAGAGTTCAACACCTATGCTACGGCGTCTTGCGACAGCCCCACACACACACACACACACACACACACACGCTAGGGGGTTGATACATTGCGCGATCGCTTCCCTTTCTTGGGCGGCCTCACATTAGTCTACTTAACCTCGCCATACGCGACAAGAGGGAGGCATGGCTGGAAGTATGCTAACGATATGGATACAGGTTGAAACTTTTCCCCATACATCTACCACCGTGTCAGTGCATAATGTTTGCCCTATGAGGGGTTTGTAGCTTATTTTTTCTTTTTTTTTTAGGTTTTGCTTCATCTTGCTCAACCCGAACACTGCACCTAGACTAAACCTAAACCTTATGCCACCTTAAAATGATGGATCGCTTCCAACTGGTGGCGAAGGTAGAAAAAGGTTGCCCCTGTTTCTTAAACGGTTTTTACACCCTCGCTCGGATCGACCACACTGGATGGGTCCCCTTTTTTTTTGTTTTCTGGTTGATGTCAGTGAAAGGGGTTTGCAGACTTGATACCACTTGATGCTACTAACGCAGCGATTGGCTGAATGGGGTTTATGATGAACTCATCAAGGAAGAAACGTTTGCATTACATGATGTTACAGATTTTCCTGCCAGTTTGTGTTCACATTTCATTCATATTCACTGGATTGTTGTAAAGAACCGTAAACCCTCGGTTTGTTTCACACATTGACATTAAACTAGAAAACGAATGCATATCGCACATCAGCTCGATTTATCACTCCCAAGATTCCTTCCACCACAATCACCTTCTTAGAACCACCTTCCCATCGTCCATAAAAGCGATAGCAACACCATAATCGGGCCAAAATCAAACAAACATACAAATTCACACCAAACCGAATCGAAGATCAACGTTCCCTCCGGGGCCACAGGCAAATAAAATAACATCAGCTTCCCTGGCTTCCTTGTTGTACGGTCCCAGCTTTGTGGGGTGGGAGAAAAATAAAACATTTATCAAACCAAAACGTCAGTACTGGACCCGCCCATACCGAGTGCCGTGGAAAGCATCGCGACCACGGTACATTACATTCCCGGTGAGTCCCATCGACATCGGGATCGAACAGTTTTCGCACTTTTTGCATACATTTATGTCTTTTTTGCCACCTCCTTCTAGCGCAAGTTGCACGCCGGAGGCGAACCGTATTGACCGTGGCGTGAGTGAGCCTGCACCGTGCCTTATGATGATGCATCGCTTTTCTTCATGTTTACCGATCGCGTCGGCTGATAATCAGTGCCGGCGAATCGGCCAAACGGAATCAGGTCCTTCCTTCGAGAGAGGTGTTTTATCCATTTATTTATTTTTTTTTGGTTTTTAATGGCAAAAAAACGGTTCGATCCCTTGGTATCGGTGAGACCGTGTGTCCTCGACGAGGATCGTGAAACGAAGCGGGATGGTTAGAGATCGTTTAAGCATGTTGTTGAACATGGTAATGAACTTGTTTTCGTGGTGTAAAAGAACGAAGGATGGGTAAAAATAATAAAAGAATTGAATAATATAACCATTTTTAATGAAAATATTTACGTAAAGTAAAGCTACTTGGAAAAAGAATTTAATCGGGATTTTATAGAAAAAGATTGGATAAAATTGATCGACGATGCTTAAATCATACAGCGTAAACGGAACTATTGACAGGAATAAATCATTATGAATTATAGCAAATGAACTGCGGAATGAACTACGCTAACGAATGAATAAACAATAGTATATTTGATGATTACAGATAAAATTGTAAAATCTTAATATTAAAATACTGCAGAATAAGTCACTGATCGTAAAAGTAACCGAGATATCGTAAATTCTTCTCGATCGTTTGTAAAAATTCGTAGTTCATTCGTAGTTCATTCTTAGTTCATTCGCTATAATGAATCAAAAGAAGTTTGTGCTTATGTTCTACTTTACATCTATAGATATTTTGTACTACGAAGGAAGATAGTGTTTCTGCCTAACCATTCTTGAACCATGCCTAACCTTCACAATGTACAGCGGTTATGATGTTTTGTGGCCTTTTTTTATCGAAATATCACATTAACCTTCGGACGAAAATCAAATTTAATTCGAAGAGCCATTTTAAACCGATCACTATCCGATCCCTAAAGTCATCTCGGACCACGGACAACATATCATTTTCCCAGCTTCTTGAATTCTGCACACCAAATGATTATGCACGGCTGTTGCAGTTACCGGCCGTTCGCTCGTTTAAGTCTTTCTGGTCACCGGTAATGCTACCGCATCAGCGTCACCAGGTACAGCAAGGGGACCTGATGTTCTTGGGGTTTGGCAATAAAAATAAATAATGGATTTATAATTCATTCATTAAGATAGATATCGTCCGCACTGCTCTTGAATTTTAATTTCCTCCCGTTTTGCGACCGTCCGGACCGTGCGTTCGGGCGGACTGGGCCGGGTGGCGTGCTGGCGATTTAGTTGTTTTGGCCCTCGCACACTGCTGCTGTACTTTTGCTTTGCTAAAAGCCTTACTTATACCTTCTGTTACAGCCTCCAAGAGGTATAAGGGATGGGGGGGGGAGAGGGGTAGGAGGAGGGTGTTAGGGGGTAGAAGAGAGTGGTTTAATGCTAAAATGCTGCACAGTTTTAAAGCGCGACGTCGTTCGCGCCACTGAAAGTGGTCGCGCACTGATTGGATATTCTTGGCTGAAGTAGGAAAGAAGCAGAAGACACACACACACATACACACACACATACCCAGAAACGGTAAAAATGAAATTTGACCCCCTTCGGTCCCATTTTCCGACCGCCTTGACGCCAAATGTACGCAATCCACCTGAAATGACAGCGTGCTGAAGGCCATCGGCACGCAGCAGAAGGAAAAGAAGGAAAAACAAAAACGTAAATAAATCCCCACCTAAGCCTGGGGGGAGGGGGGGGCGGGGGTTGGTCATACCATCGCCGCCGGGCCATCATTGAAACGGTTTATTTTGGGAAAAATTCAAATCAAACTCCATTGTCTGGCGCGTGACATTGCGGTTTGCGCCAGTTTTCACTCGCCTGCGCACGCTGTGTTTCTGCGTTCTGTGTATACCCGAAAAAAAAATATATGGAAATGCCTTTATCGGACACTTTCCCGACTGGCTCGCTTGGAAACTTGCATCGGCCAACTGAGGGAAACCCCAGCGGATCAGGGTGGTGGTGGTGTTTTTTTTGTTTTTCGTCGAAATTGGCGTGATAATTTGTTAGCTGATTTAATAACCGTTGCAAACCCGGTTCGAAGGTCTAGAGCTTTTTTTTTGCTGTTTGCACATCGACCGAAGGCGTGTTTGAACGGTTTGCCGGTTCAAGGCAAGTCAAGCCCGGCCTGCTGGAAAAATGCAACTGCAAGATGATGATGCGTACGCTTTTGATTTCAATCGCTGTTCTGTTACGCCCAGCCCGAAAGCTCGCCCGAAGGTGATGAGAGTTTGCACTGCTAGTAAATAATGTTTGCATTATAACGTGTAATGGTTTTTTTGTTTTTGTTTTGCAAAAATGGACTGGAAATCCTTGGCTGCAATAGTTGTGGAAACCGTTTTGCAAGCACTAAAGGACAGCCAACGCTATCTGCCGGGCAGGTAAATGTGAGTCAATATTTTATCTAAAAGTGGAAAAATCTTTTGCTTTACTCTTTGCCACATCGAACGATCCTGTCGCGCGTGTACATTCTGGGAAAAGTGAAGTGCGGTACGTTCTAAGCAAGCATTAGCGATCGCCTCCTGATGTATCGATCGCCGGCTATCGATGGAAAAGGGAAGCGATCGGCAATCGTACACGCTGAAAAGCGGGAGCATAACTTATCTCCCGGCTGCTTGGCGAGTTAACAAAATGCCCTTCGACTAGTGCCAGGCACAGACCTTCTGGCAAACAAAATAAAAGCGAACCACAAACAAACGAAAGGAAGGGAGCAGAGCAAAGTAAAACCAAAACAAAAAAAAAACGGCACATACTCATCGAAACGTCGCGGTAAAGGTATAAAAGAAATAAAAACTTTGACACTTATTAATGTTTATATCGGGCTCATGCATAAAACATCGTGGGCAGGAAACGGGGAAGGCGAGAAGAAAGGTGAGCAGGAGGGAAGGAATCATCCCCAACGGAACCCGCGGGTCGCCCTTGTTGCCGTAATCGCGGAAAAATCGAACAGCAAAGCGTGGTGGTAGATGTCACGCGTGGTTAGCCCTTTTTTGTTGCCACCGTACCGGCGAACCGGGGACAGAAAACGTTGCCATATCACTTCGTCGGTTTTTTGTTGCTATCCGCAGGTTTTTTTGTCCATTCTTGTTTTTATGCATGCATTTTATGTGCTGCATCCGTACATACACGGGAATTAAGCGGGAAGAAGCTGACCAAAGGGTTGGTAGGCCGCGACGTGGTCCGGTAGTTTGACAGCGTAGCATAAGAAGCGCATAATTTTGCCACGGAACCCCAAAACGGACTTCCGAAGAAGACAACCCAATTGAATTGCATCCGTGGAGCGCAGCAACGGGACAACGTGCATAACGACGACTCAAACCGAAACGGAGTACGGATGGAGGGAACCAATGCCACAACGACGACGGGATGGATCGGGATGGGGCAGAAAATAAAATCACCATTTCCACCGTGGTTGAGGGTGAATGGAGCACTGCATAGAGAAGAGGAGGAAAAAAAACCGACGGTCGGACACACACCCTCTCGAAGGTCCCCAAAGACATTGGGGACTTGCAAAAAGCCCTTCTGCATCGACTGTGGCACACACACACACACACAAAAAACACGCCGTCACTTGCCTCGCCGATCGACATCGAGTGATACTGCAGTTAAAGCTGTACGAACAGTATCCGTGGCGGAAGGCACGACAGGAAGGAGGGGGGAGGGGGGGGGAGAAGGATGCCGAAGGGGTGTGGAGAAGGGTGATGGGCAGGATGGGCAAAGGACGAAAGCCGATCTGCTCTACATAGCCCGCAGAGCGTGCAGGGCATGTTCGTGTGCGGATTTTTATTGGATTTTTAAAGAAATCGAAAGCTGCGTCGGTATTTTGCAAACTAATTCAAAACGCTGCGACGGATACAGCGGACAGGTACAGTGCGGTGCGCATGTTTGTGCGGTGGTATTTCGAATGAAAAAAAGGACGAATAATTGAGCATTGATATCTTTATGCAATGGTAATGTTTGAATATTTAACCACATTTTTACTAAATTTTCTGGTTGATGATTGACTAAGGAATGTTTTGTGTCAACTCTAAAATGATCTACAAAGATCGAAATAAGAGTTCGTAAGAATACGTATGTGTTCCCCAATTTTTGAATAATGTTTTTGTTATTATGAGCTTATGATCAATCGATAATCGTATGATCAATGACTTAGCGCCGACTTAAAACCCAACGATAAAATATAAAAATACTAACAACAACGACTGAATTGAATACAAAAACTAAACCATACTCAATTGTAATGTATAATCTTTTAGCCTATTTAAAAAATATGTATTATTTTTTCTTTCAAAACTTTAAGCCGACTTTAAGCTCTATGTGTGAACGAGCAATATTTCCGATAAAATTATTTATTCGATCAAGTTCAATTAATTACTAACAAGAGTTTGTGTAAATCTAGAACCCATACTACAAAAGGTTTGGGATAGTAAAATTGCTTTAAAATTACTTCTTTCTATCGTTTCACCTAAACTGACCACCATCACTGTGTGGAACAGATGCCGCATCCTCTGCGCTTGTTATCGGCCTGTTTCCCCCTCCCACGGTTATTCGAGTTGGCCTGCCAAAACATTATCGTCAACGTCGTCGCTACGTTTTGTTGATGTCACCGTGTGCCGCAGCGTGTTTTGCAACCGGATTGCAAACCTTCCCAAAGCCCGAAAGCGTCCAGTCTGCCGACTCCGACCGTTTTCCTGGAACACGAAACCAATGTGTTTCAATGTGCGCCGAAACCCTAAACCGATCGAACCAACGGCAACCAACAACATTGGCAAAAGGAAAAAAAAAGAAACACCACGGCGAAACAGTAAATGCAGATGCACCACAACCTCGGCAGCACCCGAGCAGCAAACGCAAGGGAGCGTGAAGATCACTCGTACGAAGCGCGATCGGCACAAGGATGAAGCACAGCGCCGAGTCCGCGTCGGTCGATTTTCTTTGAGCAAATTTAATTTCCAATCCGGTGACTTTGACGCCGAAGCGATTCGATTCCGGGCGGCAGATTTGCATCCACTGACTGCTTTACCGTTCCCGCTGGTTGCGGTTTTTTGCTGCTTGTTCTTGCGTTTCTGCTTCTGAGTGCTGCACCACACATCGACCGTGAGGAACGTGCGCGCAATGCTGCGGGTATGGACAATTTTAATAATCCCAGCATAAGCGTACAGCAACAAGCGCACGGAGCGTGCTAGTGGACTGGATTTTTATATCTGCGACCAAATGCCTGCCTTTGCGTTCTGTCTGGCTCAAAGGCGACATTTGCCGCACCGTACCGAGATACGCGTTTGGCGCAATGGGGATGACACCAAACGGCACCGGACCCTACGCCGGTCGATGCAGTGCGGCTTAAAGCAACCTTTTTAATTCAGTGATTTCCTTGCGCGAGCCTGCGTACGCGAAATCAATGTCGCAATGTCATCGGCATAAACTGCCCCGTTGGGCACCTGGGGCCAGTGTGGCGAACGGCAGCACAGGCACAGACCCGCATTACGCATTACAGCGTGTACGCCGCGTGGGGAAACACCACATCCCGATAAGACAGTTTGTCGACAATTTATTGTCAAACCGGCCGGTTAAATTTAATCGCAAAAATGTAGAATATATTATATCATTAAACGGCTGGGCGGACCCATTCCTGCGGGGCCAACGTTCAACTCACTGTGCCCATCGGCCATCGGCCACGGCGAATCATCCGGAAATCAAAATGGCCGGCCGGGGTGGGTTTGGTTTGCCGATCGCTACGCGGACACTAGAACGGAGACCGCGTAAAACCGCGCTGATCGAAACCATATCGATGGATCACAACTTACGAGCCATCCGCTCGCGTGTAATTCCATCGATCGCACATTGGTTGGCATTTGGCACGCATCCGCCAGTGGTTGCCGGGTTCGATGATCATCGGGCGGAAATCGATGCGCGCACCCCTCACATTCGATGAGCCTGCATACCCGACCGTTCGCTCGTCAGTGCAACGTAATATCTTGCGTAGATCACGCAGCCGGCCCGCAAAGCGAAGCCCCAATGACCAAACAAATCTGACGCAAAGCAGCACTACTAGCCGCAACCATCCAACCGTTCCAACCACAGCCAGTACCGTTTTGCTCATTTCCATTTCACCTCACCTCGGCTGCTTGTTAGGGCGGCCAGAAGCCGGCAGGACGAGCGTAGGGCTATAAATTTCCACCGGAACAGATTTACTGCTACCGAGCACGGTTCGGCCGGCTCAAGGGCCTGCCCCGTTAGTGGTCGGGTGATCGTTAGAGGGTTTTCGCGTCGAAAAAGGCGATTCGTAATGGAAGGAAGGTCGGCGAAGCCCGCTTGCCCGGTTTGTAGATGTTGCGCTATAAACTTACATGCAATACCGGGCCGGGCTGGGCCGGGTGTCGTATTTTGAGCAGAAAAAAAAGAAGTGGAACACGCTGAATGGGGAGGATAGCATATATCCGACGCAAGACTGCTGTAATTACTTGTCGAAGCGTTTGGCTGTGGAAATGGCGGTGAGTTTTCCACCATCGCTGGAAGGGTGAGCTGTCAAACTGCAGCACTATGGGAGGTGACATTAACATATTTCTTACACATATGGGCGACTTGGATCTTAAATCATTCCACAATAATGGGACCTACTACGATCACCAGTTCGGTATGGATTTGAAGGGTTCGCACAACCTTTTTCTATGTTATCGCTTGATTAACCTTGATAGATAACTGAATGCTAAATGATACATGTGTTTCAATGTCAAATGCAAGTCCACTTTATATTCGAGGTTTTATGTAGACTATGGTACCTTTGGGTATACGGAACACGGAAGTTATGAATTCCTCTCCAAATAACGCAATTTTCATGATATGAAAAATTCGGAAAAGTTGATCACTTCAAGACAGGTGGCGATAAAGGCTTAGTATTTCTGTTCAACATAATTAGCTTGCATACTAACATCTCTCTCTCTTTGGCTTAACGACCTACCAGGTCATGCCGGCCATCAAATGGCTTACTAGACTATTAGATACCACGTAGTTGCATAGTCAGTGCTCACTACGGGGGAACGGTCCGGATGGGATTTGAACCCGGTCCGGTCGTGGTAGGGACTAGCGCTGTTTCCAAATACACCACCGAACCGCATACTAACATCAGAGACTTCTATTTTTTTTTTGTCAGTAATTCATAATAAACAACCTTTAAATCATTCCACCAAATGTCACGAATTACTTCGAGTTGATCCGTCAATCCATCATCATAAACAATAAGTTCTCAGGATCTCAGTGTTGNTTTATATTCGTGGTTTTATGTAGACTATGGTACCTTTGGGTATACGGAACACGGAAGTTATGAATTCCTCTCCAAATAATGCAATTTTCATGATATGAAAAATTCGGAAAAGTTGATCACTTCAAGACAGGTGGCGATAAAGGCTTAGTATTTCTGTTCAACATAATTAGCTTGCATACTAACATCTCTCTCTCTTTGGCTTAACGACCTACCAGGTCATGCCGGCCATCAAATGGCTTACTAGACTATTAGATACCACGTAGTTGCATAGTCAGTGCTCACTACGGGGGAACGGTCCGGATGGGATTTGAACCCGGTCCGGTCGTGGTAGGGACTAGCGCTGTTTCCAAATACACCACCGAACCGCATACTAACATCAGAGACTTCTATTTTTTTTGTCAGTAATTCATAATAAACAACCTTTAAATCATTCCACCAAATGTCACGAATTACTTTGAGTTGATCCGTCAATCCATCATCATAAACAAAAAGTTCTCAGGATCTCAGTGTTGATTGATAAGCTCAAAATTTATGTATGAACTTGCTTCCAACAAAGGCGATCTTGCAACTATTTGTACGATCGCAGATAGATGATTCAACACTGTCTTTCACGGTTTTGTAAATCCAACCTCCAACGAATGAACGATC
Source organism: Anopheles rivulorum (assembly GCA_018908115.1). Classification (NCBI taxonomy): domain Eukaryota; kingdom Metazoa; phylum Arthropoda; class Insecta; order Diptera; family Culicidae; genus Anopheles; species Anopheles rivulorum. The sequence goes on from STHB01000010.1 coordinate 22,153,371, forward strand.
TCGAGAGATGCTAGTGTACCACGACTTCCAAGGAAACTTGACAAGTGATCGCACTTATTCTTGTCACACAAATAGCCTAGGACATGAAGACGAAGCCCTTTCACATGCATCACTTTCGGGGAATTGAATTTGTGTTTTCATTGCCAATAATTCCGCAAGAAAATTGAGAGCCGAAAGTGAACAAAACAGTCTCCAATCTCTGAACTTTCACTTAATTCTTGTCCATTCACTTACTCTGTAGTTTTGTAGTATTAATCGTCTTGTCTACCAAACTACCTACTCCTCTAGTTTGGAAGAGTGCCAAACAGCATGGCCACGAAGTAACGCGATACCTACGATACTTAAAAACATTTACCAAACGTAGGATCTTTAATCCTGTGTTCCTGGACTCCCGGATATTGTTGGTCTCTTCGATCTGACCGGGAAGCTCATGTCGTAGCTTCAACAACCTCGTAGCAACCAGTAGAAAAGCTTTCCCGGTCGGCTAGTTCCGATAGAAATAGTACGCAAATGGATACCGATCTGGACAACGCCAAGAGGAGTCTACAATCGCATCCGAATCCGATCGTCCCTGGTTTCGGTTACCATATTCGTTACGGTGGGAACGTTTGGCTGCCGTTCGATTTCACCAAAACCGATCGGTACAAGGTGCATAAGAAATAAACAAACAAAAAATCTTGTCCAAAGCAAGTGGCTTATCCGATGTGCTCAACGTGCCCAACATGCAGAAGGCGTAATGTAAAGGTGAATTAGGGTTTTTGCTTGTCGTAACATGAAACTTTTTACCCGTGCACTGTGTTGCTGTGGTGTGTAGATCGCTTCCTTGCCGGGATCCGGGATGAATGAAGCGAATGAAGTTAATGAAACCCGCCCGTGTGTTTGTTGGCGAAATTCGGTGCAACGAGTCGGTTGCGTTGTACGCACAGCTTCGCCGAGTGCTTAGGCCACCGTTCGAGTCCATTAATCTCGGTATCCCCCGGTACTAAAGAGGAGCGAACGGGTGGAATTCGCTTGTTTCGTATTAATTATAAACGTAAAAGTGTATCATTACAACGTTTTTTTTTTTTTTTGCTACAAGTGCCGCGAAGGTGGCTGTTGGCGCTGTTTGGCCTTTCGGTGAGGGGAACTCGAGTGGGTTCGGGTGGGTGTGTATATAAAAGAAAAACAAGACACACTGCTCGCTGGTAGGAAAAAGCCAAATCCCGACACTAGCAGCGCTACAACGGTGCGGGACATGTTGCGCATGTTACGGATGTTTCCCCGCACTTGGGCCACTATCGGCCCGACCCGACGACTGGTTGCACACCTGGGTGCCAACCATTCGACCAAGGTTGCCTTCCATTCGAATGTTAACGGGCTAGCCAGTGCGTACGATGGGTGGGTTAGTGGGGTTGGTTGGTTGGGTTGGATCGTGGTGGCATGTTGTCCTCTTCTGCTTGACACGCGAACGTGCACGGGTGCATGGGTCAGCCCTAAGCTCCCTCACAGTGTGTACGGTGTTGCGTTACGTTGCGTTTCGAAATGCGTTTTTCCTTCTGGTGCGCTCTCGACGGTGTTCCTTCGTGCCTGCAACGTGTTGATATGAACCGTAAATAGACACTGGGGGCATGTGGGGAGTGAGTGAGGGGAGGGGGTGGGGAGGGCAAAATAGAAAAGAAAAATCACAATCACAACCTACAACCGAATCTGCTGCAGATTAAAGCCCTCCCCATGCCCAAGCCTTGGGGAGGGTTGGGTCACCAACACACACTTATAACGTGCTCCACGCGACACGCGGATAGAGAACTCTCCAACCAACACCCCCTCCTCCCCCACCCAAACACGAGGAAAACCGTGGGAAAATTTTGATTGTTTTTTCTTCTTTGCTTCTCTCCTTTCTCCTCTTGCCCTTTCCTTTACTCTCTGTGTTGAAAGAAGAAAAAAAAACCTCTCGCAAAGCAAAGCTCGAATTCGCTGCTGTTACCCCCTTGCTGGCATTAATTAAATATGCGATTTAATTTATAATTTTATCATCATTATATATAGCGTTAGCTCTGTCTTTCTTTCTTCTGCGTCTTTCCTTCTCTTACTCTTTCTCTCTCTCTTTCTCTCTTCCTCTCCTTTTTCTTCTGATTTCTCGTGTTTTTACGATACAGATTACGTGCTGTGGACGCGTGTGTGCGTTTGTATGTTTTGTTTTTCCTTTTTCCCGACGTTGACCTGTGTGTGATATGTTCGTGTTCGTACTTTCCTCATGTTGTGTGTGTGTGTGTGTGTGTGTGTGTACTGTTGTCTTCTTACTTCTCCCTTCCCTTTTGTTCCGTCTCCCCCTACGGAGGTTTGCACTTTGCAAAGCGTTGCGTATCGTGATCAGAAGCGGTAGTTTTTAACGATCCCTTCGCGCGTGGAAAAGCTTTAAAAGGTACATTTTTACGTTTTTTTCTGTTTTTTCTACATCTTGTTCTAAGCTTAATGGATGCATTTTTGTTATTGTTGTTGTGGTCAAGAGGGAGATTGAATAACAAAAAGAAAAAATCGCTCCAAGGGTGCTGAATGGGAGATGTTATTTATAAAAATGAAAAACAAGATGATGTATGTAGAAAAGCACCGTTATCATGTTTTGTTAAACGGCCATCGAAAACAAGATCTGATTTAGATGTAGCTTCTCATGTACTTTTCTTTCGTACTAATTTGTTTTTCTTTTATTCAATAAATCTGTTTTTTTATATTACTATTCTTTTATTCCTTTTTTTTCTTATAATTTCCATTTTAAATTTAAGATGATAAAGCAAAGAAAAGCAAACTTCTTTTTGTATGATCGTAACAAAGCCATTAATGCCCCAGTTTCATATAAAAATGGCGACAATCGAAGCACTAGACGGCACACTAGCCAAATAGAGCGATTAGAGCGATTTGATGCTTTTTTCCCTCCATTTCACTTGTTTTTTCTTATAAACACTCCAGTTATGCTTTGAATTTACGACATTTCCGCATGATAATAAATCTTCTCCATTAATGTATTTTCACCACGGCCGAGCTTTCTTTTCCCCCACGTTCTTATCGTTGGTTGGTGGATGCAAATGAGAGGGAAGAAAGTATTTTTTTTTATCCCTACCAACGTTTGAAGCGAGTTTTATCTTTTTCCTCCGGTTCTTGCTTTGAAGTTGAACGATGTGCCTTTTATTGCAAAGCTTTTTGTTCTGTTTGTGTGGTACGAAATATCGATAAACATCTCTAATGCTCGGTCGTCGTCTAATAATTGTCGTAAACTAGGATCGTTTGCAGTTTTTGGGGTTTTATGTCGCTCGCTTCGAGTTCCTTCGAGTCACCGGGCCTCGAGTTTTGGACCCTTTAGAAAAAGGGTCATATTATCTTCCGGGAATGAAAATCTCTTTTCTCCCTTCGGTACAGTCTATCCCCACACAATCCTCTTCCTACTGCCAGCCCTCTTTTCCGCGTGCCATGGCATGAAAATGAGTGTTAAAGATAAAGAGCGAAATGAGTGCGATCGCGGTGTGGAGAACACAACAAAAAAAAACACACACACACACAGAGAGAAGGGTAACAGGGCGCTCCGATAGGAGTGAAATGCCGGCGTAATGGTTAGAGAAATAACAACTTCCAGCGCAACTGCGCCACAGCAACAGGGAAGACGTTCCGGGCGCATTTCCCATGAAAAACTACCGAGCCGGAACGGAATAGCACACACACATCGCGTTCCGCACGCCTTCCACGTGTTGCGGGGAGAGGGGGGGGGGCAGGGTGATGAAGGGTAAAGGAGGGTGAATGGAAAGGGAAGAGAAAATCGGTGAGTTGCCCATTTGACCCGACCGGAACGGAACGGAACCGAACGAAGCCTGGCGGGTTTGGCTTTCTCCTTATCACTAAAGCATACCCGATTGCGTTTCGCATGTTTCGCCCACCACACGGGTGTGGAGAGGTCGAATGTCCGCGGAGTGGAACGGATGACGAGACAAGAAGCACATTCCCCATTCACGCATCCCCCGAACGGTCGCTGGGGGCAAATCTGACACAAGTATCGCAGCACTTAACCCAGCTGTACAGGCGGACAACTTTGGTACGAGAGAGGCTCAGCTTAAAATTGCTAATGGCCAGAAGTCAGGAGTTTGGACGTAGAGTCGGATAACTTCGGATAAGGTGGATCGCGATTTGCGCTGAAATGCAAGCGATTGGCGCTAAAGTGCTTCCAGCAGTGAGCATCTTTTTTTAGGGTCAAAGTAGTAGTAGCGTCCAGGAATTTAAATGTTTTGGGTGAGAGAGAGATAAATAAAAAAAGACAGAACTGTTTCATACTTACCATGTAAATGCTTGAAATGAAATTATTTAACGTAAAAATAAGCTTCAAAAATAATAATGATGGAAAAACTCAATGCGCATGTATTGGTTTTGAACATCTATCATTGCTTTTAATTTATTTCTCATTCATTCGGGAAGTTACGCGCTAACCTCATCTTACTCACATACACTCCTTACTCGCTATGCGTGGAAACCGTTTTCCCAACCGTTTTGACGTGAAAGTGACCCCCGCAGCGGGCCGAACGGAAATCGAACAATTTGGCCCCGGAAACGCTGTGGAAAACGGTGGATTGAAAACAAAAACAAAATAATGACACACCTCTTCTCTGCTTCCTTCACAAACGTCAAAAGCCAAAAATTGCCTTCCGCAGGTGACTTTGATGTGATTTCAATTTAATGATCGCTACATAAATGATTCATAGGCTACCTTGATTTACTGGGGGGAAGAGTTCGCTCGTTTCCCCCATTGGCGATCATAAACAATTTTCCCACCATTCGAAATGGAGGGAAAAGAACGTTTTCCCTTCAACTGTGTTTCGAAATAAAAAACAATAGTCATAAAAAAAACACATGGCGCATTTTCGAATCTTCGATCGTTAGCCACTCGTCACTGAAGTTGTCGTCTGGTTCCTTCTAGCGCCTACTTCTCCTTACGCTAGCGATTAATTAACCTATAATCATGTTTTTTGTTGCCTTCCACTAATCTACGATCATTATTCTAAAGCGGAATGCGATGATACGCTTCCATCTACTACGCCAGAGCACTAAAGCTCAAGCGATTGTTATTCTTTTTTATTGTTTTTGTTTTATATCTTTTTTGCTTTTTGCTATAATTTTGCAATTTTCTACATCTTCATTCTGTACAACGATTTATATTATTATTTTCACGTATTTGAAAGACAAAAAAACACTATCAACAAAACATTTGCACATTATAAAATACCGAAAGAAAGAAAGTGTCTGAATTATACGGTGCAGAGATAACTTAGACAGTATGCTATAATATTCTCACACTGTGTTGCATTCATAATTACAGTACGTTTACACACCTTACATTGCTCACTGTGGTGCGAATAGCAAAACCTTTGGTTCACTCGTATGCGCGTGTATGTGTGCTAACCTTCGAAGCGTCCTTCTTGAACCCATACTTGGAAACGGATCGAAGGGATGGAATTTCGGTGGGTGCGAAGGTGGATATTACGGGGAGGGTGGCAGGAAGGAACAGTAGATCGAGAGGAAGAAGGGATGAGGTGATACTAATTTACCATTTACAAACATTAACCTAATCGATTGCGGTATCGTAACGAGTGAAGAGTAGTAGTAGTAGTAGTAGTAGTGAATGCGAATCTAAAGCTTAGATGTGAGTCACATCCACTTTGTAAAGCCTCAGCTATACACTGAAATGAAGGTAGTAAACCCCTTTTTGGGGGAAAAAGGAATCTTGGGTTACTTGCTACAAACCACTTCGTGCGAAGTTCTCCACACGTCGTCTTGAGTATTTTAACTTGTAAAAAAAACCACACACACACACACCACTTGGCCCACTCGCACACTAGTTGCTGTAGCAGGTTTTGCGCACACCGGCCAGAATGTTGCTAAACTCGTCGTCTTTCAGCTGCTGCTCGTTCGCGACGTAGATGTCCGCCATGGTACCGCCTGGACCGAGCGGATGTACACCGTGCGGGACGGACACGACCTGAGCGCCCGTTCCACCACCACCACCACCAGCAGTTGCGGCAAGATGTTGGGCGTGCTGTAGCTGTGGCAGAGCATACAGGGCCACGGGAGTTGAGGGAAGTTGATGCGAACCGGCACCACCCTGCAGCATGACGTCCGAAAGCTTCGGAATGGTTTGTCCACCGTTTGCCGTTTGCAGGGCTAGCTGATGGGACTGTTGGTGTTGATGCTGTTGTTGCTGTTGTTGTTGGTGTTGCTGTTGCTGGTGTTGACCCTGCCCCTGGTGTTGTGGGGATTGATGAGCAAGCACAGCACCGCCGTAGGTATAGTACTCGCCCTGCGATATTCCATAGATGGAGCCACCAGCAGGCGAGGAGGCCGTCTGCTGATGATAGGACGCACTGTCATACCCGTTGAAGTTGTGATTACTGTCCGGATACTTGAGATACTTGTCCAGATCACGCGCATCCACCGCATCCACGTCCTGGCCGGAGAGGGAGTGAGTCTCGTACATGATGCCGTAGTCTTTGTAGGCGTACGAGTACGTCGGCAGTGTTCCGTTCGGTAGTGACGCCGTCCCGTAGTAGCTATTGAGTTGATCGTTGGCAGCCTGTTGTTGCTGTTGCTGCTGTTGCTGCAAATGCTGCGCATTGCTGTTACTGATCTGGGACATCTGTGTGTTGGCGGTGGACACGCCTGCACCCAGCAATCCGTTGGAGTTCTTCAGCTGACTCGGAGTTCCCGGCGTTCCCGGTGTGCCCGAGCTGTTATTGCTATTGCCGCTGGTGTGATTGTTTGTACTGAGATGCGGACCATGGCTGCTGGTCGTCATGGTGGTGGTCCCGAGTGTCTGATGATCCTCGGACGTGGCCAATGGCGGGAAGTAGGTACCAGTGACAATGTGACCCTGGTCCAGAATGCTACGATTTGTGCACATCACGTACATTCCGTTCACCATGGCTGTGGTCGTCGTGGATCCGGAACTCACCGACAGATAGTTGCGCTTCTCGTGAAGTCCTCCACCGTTCACCAGCTGTCCAACGCCTTCGTACGAGTATCGCTTATCGCCACCGAGACCAAAGCCACCATATTCGCGCTTCACTAGACCATCCTGCTGATGGTGATGATGTTGACTCTGATGATGATGCTGCTGCTGCTGCTGCTGCTGTTGCTGCTGCTGATGTGAATGATGCGTCTCATGATCGTACGCATGTGATGGAAAGGTGGCTGGCAGCTTCTGCTCACTCTTCACACCGTACACCCCATCGTAGGTAAGCTTTTGCTTGCTCTTCAGGTCATCGTAACTACCGGCGTGTGCCGAATGCAATCCACCACCAAAGCCCGGCTCTTTCTCCAGCTCCAATGGGCTCATCTCCGGTGTTGGCAGAGCAGACGATACGTCCTCCATCTTCTGACCAGCGTCTCCGTTCGTGGAGACGCCACCATTAGCAGCGGCGGCAGCTACTGCGGCCAGTTTGCGACTCCCAACAGTCGGCGGGACGGCGATCGGTTCCGGACTCTGGGTGGGACTCGAGTCGGGTGTGTTGAGTGCGTTATTGCTGCCTGCATAGTAGTGCGGGTTGTACGTAAACGGACTCATGCGTTGCGATGAGTCACCGTCACCGTAGTTCAGTTCGCTCGGGGACGAATTGTTGACCGTGAGGTTTGCTCCAGCTGCAGAACCCTGGCTGTTTCCACCGACAGATGGGCCTGTGCCGAGAGAACCCGCAGTACCGACCGGCCCCGTACCTGCTCTTGCTTTGGCGTGCTTCCGGCGTCGTGGACGGTACTTGTAGTTGGGATGTTCGGTCATGTGAATCACTCGTAGCCGTTCCGCTTCCTCCACGTACGGACGACGATCCTGGGGCGTTAGAGAGCGCCACTTTTTACCTGCGAGAAGGTCCATAAAAAAGGGAAAAATGAATTATTCTCGAGGAACTCTTTGCTACAGATCAACTATTTGCTATCGTGTCCTAAAGTATTTTGTTAATAAAATTGTCCATTAACTATTCCCAAGATAAGAAATACACCTCAAACTGCTCTTAAATTGCTTCAAACACCAATGAATTCGGCACTAATGGTACGGCAAGTTTCTTCTTCGCATTGAAATCGCGATAAAAGGCGCGTGCCAATTATATTCCGAAGGCATTTAGGCACACAACAGAAAGCGCAGATAAAAAAAACGACCACCAAAAAGGGTACAACCCACCGCAAGCGGGACATCGTTTAATGCACTTCGTATCAAGAGAAGCAAAAACACCGCTGCACAAAGTGTGCGGAATGAATCGAAGATGCTGGCCGCGGGCCCCTGGATCTCACACCCCAATGTTTGCAATATCATTTCTTGGTTTCTCCTTGGACGGTTACGGTGAAAAAGAACAGAGACAAGCCACAAAAAAGGCTAGCAAACACATGAAAAACATACGCCCGACTCACTTCCTATCGTTCGTGGGAGAGTAAATTATGTTCTGGCGATAAATAATTCTGCCCTTCACACTGGCGGCACTGGTCCCGTTCTGGGCGGCATTTATCTCTTGTTGCTTCGCCTTTCAAGCTGCACTATCAGCCAAGAATCGCACACTGTATCCCCGAGACTGGCCCGGCTGCCGTTCATTTTCGTGCCCGGCTGAGTGTGTGTGTGTTTTTTTGCTTTACTCTCCGTCATCCGAATCGGTTCGGCGATGACACACGGCGATGGTAGAGAACGGTTACGAAACGGCAACGAACCGCCCAATGCGATGACATTGGTAAATTAAGTTTGACATTTATTATCAGCGCGGTTTATGCTTGGTGATGTTTCGCTCTTTTTAGTTGGACGGTTGCTGCTGCTGCTGCTGCTGCTGACTGTATTTGAGCTCATAAATCTGGCGATTGTTAGCGTAAGCCGCTCCGGAGTAGATGATCAGACCCCGGTCGAAGGTAGAAGTGCGATTCGTTCGAGCTGTCGAATTCAATTTAGCAACTGTGTGGCAGTGTGCACACCCAGTGATGTTGGGTGCTTGATTTACCGGGCTTCCCAATTACCGAAACCACCGAGGCCCGGCGGCCCAGTGGCTTTCGGTTCGTTCCGGTTCGGCTGATTATCACACCTGGGGCGTGATGATCGCGATCTTGTTTGATCGAATTGCACCACAAGAGATGCAATTTAATTGTACGGATTAGACCTTGTTGGGATGGGCGCATCATCGCTAGTGATTACAATAATCTTAGAAGATCTTCAGCCAGGAATTTCAGACTTTTCCTGGTCATCATGTAAATACCGGACATTAGGGCTGTCACACTTTCTTGCTCTTTTGGACAAAATTTTCAGAAAATTTCCTCTAAACTATATCAAAGCATCAAACGTTTTAGACTTATCAAACTCTTATTCTATTCCTTCAAAAAGATGGATGGTTCAGAACTTTGACTCCGAATATCTCCCAAGATAAAGAAGAGCTAATGAGAACCTTGATAAAGTTCAGGATCTCTGAACAAATCACTCAAGGTTGTCTTGGAAGCGTCAAATCATGGTATTACCAGCAACTTCCATTGTTAACCTAACCACCAGAAGTGTACCAGATCCGATCCGACCAAAAGTGCTGGAAAATGGACCAAAGCTGATGTCTTTAGCGTCACCCCGCCGTTATAGCAAGCGGCAACGGCCTAACAAGCAAAACAATCGAACAGTTATGGGACAGTAAATTTGTTTATGCTTTCCTACCTCCATGCGGCAATGGCCATCCTCACCTATTTCCCCCCCCACCTACAACATGTAACACGAAACCACGCGAAGGAGCAAAACAACAAACAATCTCGGCACTAACTATTATTCAAATAGACTTTGGCTTGTTGCTGCTGCTGCTGCTGCTGCTGCTGGCGGTCATTGTACCGTTGTTCTTTCCCTTTTCCTTCTCATTCATCCCTGTTTGCGACCCATCGCCCTAGGAACCCCTGGTTTTTTGGGCTCGTGCTAAATGGAGCTGGAACACGTGGTCAGCTTGAATATTAATGTCGCTATGTTGGTGAGTGCTTGGACGCGGGCGCAAGCGCATTTCTTACAAACGCGGACAAACGGAACAACAGAGGAAAAGCACTGTGGTGAGCGGTCCTTGTTATTTATTTTTTTGCATGTGTTTGTTCTGTTCTTTTTTTTTTATTTTTGCACGAATAGTGAACAGGTGCCTTCCGCAGATCGGTAGACGTGTTTCAGAACCGTTTGAGAAATGTTTAGCGGTTGTTGAGTTGTGCTTTATTTCTGTACTTCTTCCTGTGCTAGCGTAGAAGGCACGCTGCCTTAGTGTTGGGTGAATTTTAATAACGCAACACGCGTTGATGTTCGTTGCTGTTGCTTCTGCTCCCTGTCTGTTGGTCGAAATCCGTCTTCCACAGCTAATTGCTTCTAGCTAGCTGGTTTTGTTCATGCTCTTCCACATTCGGGAACACTGCAGGGACTTAAAATTCATCGCCACGAAAAGAAAGGCGAATCGTCCATGCATTTGGGGCCTGCTTGATTTTGATCGTTTCGATGATTAATGCTCGGGATGCTACCCTACGCCATGGTCCGGGAAACAATGGCTGGTAATTAATCAACAATTACATTTGCCGGGTCGGTGGCATCCCGGCACCAGGTTGCCGTACGCAGCAAATTGCCACTTTTAGCGAGCAATTTAACGTACGATGAGTTCATCATCATCGGCTCCAATCCTGAGCTGTAACCAAGCGCACGCGGAACTTGTGTTCCAAGGTGTGTAAATTGGAAACCTTCTTGAAGCACACTAACGTTTAGTATGAAGATCCTTCTTCCTATGAAGGAAACATCTTCCAACCATTGAATCGGAACTCCGATTGAGCGTGACTAAAGCGCGTCGGAATGATTTGGCGAACCTTTTCGTTGCTTCGAGCGCTGCTTAATCTTCCCATCTTGTCCCCGTTCAGCGCCAATTAGCGTGCATAACGTGCAGGGGAGCAATTATTTTTGCAATTTCTGTACTCGCCCCGCTGTGCACGTGGAATGTCACCACCACTTGGGTGCTGGTTGTGGCCGATGTCATCTTCCGCAAACAGGATGTTGTGCTGTTGGCACACTCGAGCAAGCATTTTGCCGCACTGCAATTTGCTGTTAAGAATTTAATTTAATTTTACCCACACACAAACACACAAGACTCTGGCGAGATTAAAGTCGAATTATATTTCCTTTTTGGATGCGATCGTACATGGTGCGAGAGATCGCACCATGAAGTATGCATATATGCGCAAGTTCCTGATTGCGCTCACTAATAAGCAACTCTTACAAAAGCAACTCCTTAAACTATGCAAAATGTGGGCTTCAAACACTCAAAACAGAACAGAAGATTGGGCGAAAAGGTGCAAATCACCAGTGGAATTTAATATATTACAAAATATATTTATACACAACATACGCAGTGCGAGTGTGACTGGCAGGCTTTTCATGCGCATAAACATATAAAAAGGGCTCGAAATGAAAACAAAATAAAAAAAAAGGATCACAAAATCGCAACAGCATTTTGATGAGTTTTGAATTATTCATCCGATGCACTTGGCGGATCGATCGAGCCGGTGGCGCTCGAATCGGTTTAATGGTGGAGAATGGCAACAGCAAGAACTTTTTTGAGGCATTTTCCCTCCGTTTCGAGCTGCGTTATGCTGCTCGGGTGCGTAGAGAGAGAAAGAGAGAGAGAGAGAGTGTAAGCAAAAATGTTGTCCCGGTCCTGGATTAAAAATTCTAATCAGTCGCCGGTTTTGGTGTTGCTCACAATTTCCACGAATGGAGCTGACGATTTCAGTTCACTACGAGGGTTACGTACGGGTAGAAACAAGCGTCCTGCAGAATTTATGATGCTCCCGAAAACAAAAAAACACGAACTCATACACGATCAGTACGGACGAGCAGCAAGTTTGGGCTGGAGAGAAGGTGGTAACGAGCATAAATGAATTTCATTGCTCCGTTTCCGCCATGGCGCCACACGTTCCATTCATTTTCTTGGCAGGCAGGCTACTCCGTTTCGGTTTAAATAATAGGATAATCCCGCCCGATCCTCGCGTCCTAGCGCAATGATTTATGGATCGGTTCGACGCTACTTTTCATAAAAATCTAATAAACCACCTTCCGTCGCTCGATTTCTCCCCGATGTGTGGCACCCGAGCCACCAGTGTGTGCGGGCGCAAGTCACGATTTCGACAAATCAAATTCGAGAAAATGTAATAAATAAATATTTTTGGGAGGGTAAATGAACTGTACTGCACACGGAAAAAAAAGTGCGTGCCCAATCAGGCCGATTGGGGACCGCTTTTGAATGGATTACTTGTGCGCTTTAAATCAAAATCGGAAAGAAGAACACGCACACGCGTGTTGGTGATGAATCGTTAATCGACTATCGCCTTTTCGGACGCAAAGGCCGTCCGGAGTGGACACGCGCACGTGCGTGTACGCCTACCCGACTGGTCGGCGATCGGACGGGCTTTATAGCGCTCTTCCTGACCGCGCTTTGATTGGGAGACCGGGAGACACACACAGAAATCGACCAGGGAACCAGGGTGGTGACCGAACATTTACCGCTTTTCCGGTGCGTTGGGTAGAATTTAATTCGTACTAAGAATTCTTTTTTTTCTAATCAATAAACATTTGCACCAACGGCTTACAACAAAGAGAATTCTCTTACTTTCTCGAAGAGTACAGATTATTTCACACTAACAATGTGTTCCAGCGTTAAAGCGTTCCACGATTAGCCAACAAGTAGGAATGAGCCTTTGTGGTGAATATTATCACATAAAGTAGCGGGAACTCTCCCATCGAGCAACATTCTCCAGATTTGTTGCGTCAAGCTGGCTTATCAGTCTTTCCGTTCCAGTCGTTGACATGGCGCATAAATGGATTTTGACTGGTATAATAATTATACTAATCGTCGGTGTTATTGCTGGTAAGCTTATAGAATTGTATAGGGACAATAAACTAACTGCTTCTCACATCATCTTCCCAACAGTCGATAAAACACCCTTAAGATACGTTCCATTTCGGTGTCGATGTGGCATTTCCGTCTCGATAACGTTCCGGTGTGATGGATTTGCTCACTGTCCGGACGGTTCGGATGAGATCGATTGTCAGGGTGCAACGGTCATTGAAGAACCACCCGCCACAGCAACAGTGCAAGTGGGTGAGTGGATGAATCTAACGTGCCGTGGTGCTGGTGTACCGCCACCGATCGTACGATGGAAAATGAATGGAAATGAGCTGCTCGATCCAGTGTGTGACTGGGTGTCTGGGGAAGATGGCGTTGGACACTTGGCCTGCCGGATGCGCTTGATAGATGCGGGAAATTATTCCTGCCATCTGGCACATCCACTCGGGATGGTCGATGTACAACCGGTGACAGTTGCTTCGGTACAAGGCAATCCATGTCCGAAGGGAGAGTTCTTAGCTGGTGATGGAACCAGCAAATCCTGCCTGAAATGTTTTTGCTCTGGTGTGTCCGAACTCTGTCATAAGGCAACCATTTTTCGATGGAATGTAAGTATGATTAGTACATAATAGAAATTTAAGTCAAAATTCTTCTACTCTTAGTACACAATGGCCATGAACGATTGGAAGATGCGATACGCAACGTGGGATGGAAATGGTACAGTGGAGATGGTGAAAACTATCAACAACGTTCCCTCCAATCGGTCACTCTACTACGCTCTTCCGTATCGATTCATCGAACATCAAGTGCTGTCGTACGGAGGATATTTGCACATCCCAATAGGAGTGGACGAACCTCAACAGATTCCAGATATTATACTCATGGTAGGAATAATAGCATAAAAATTGAATAAATCCTAATTATTTGTCAATTTTGTTTTAGGGCTACAATAGATCGATCATCTACAACAATAGTAACGCTGATGTGGTCCGAAAACGAATAGCAAAGATTAAACTTCAAGAAACGAATTTCGTTCACCGCAACGGATCATCTCTCGATCGCACACAGTTCCTAATAGTGCTTTCATACATCGATCACTTTCTGATTCGAATGCGTCCCAAGAATGGACATTATGAGGCAAGTGAGCAACTCATCGTGATGGACTCTGCAAGTAGCTATGAGAGAGGTTTGGGTAAAGCGACCCACATTGAAGAGTGTCGATGTCCTGCCGGGTTTCGTGGCACTTCCTGTGAGCGGTGTGACTTTGGATACAATCGTGCGATTTTTGGACTACCGATGGGTTTGTGCATGCCGTGGGAATGGCACCGAGCACGATACGTTCCGAAGAGTACCACACCGAGAGCTTACCATTACGTGTGAAAGATTGCTAATGGTTTAATATCATGACTTGAAGGGTTAAATCAGTATTTCAGACTTCTTAAGAGTGAGTTGTAGGATATAAGCGTGCAGTTCGCGTGGAGTACGTGTAGTAATAACAATACAGACAATTAGTCAGTAAACCGAAATGCTCCAGAATTCTTGAAGATTTACCTTCTAAAATAAGTTAATGATTACTCAATAAATTGTCAATAGAAATTTAACTACTTATACCGATAGTATTTCACACATACTCTTCAACCCATTGCACAATTTAAAGGGCAAAACAATAAAACATCCCTCAGGCGTCATGACACAACAACTCCTTGTTCTCGCCACCCATCAATGCGTTGCTCTGCGGGGTTTTGTTGTCGACCGTGTCTGTGTGCGTTCTGTATGTTGATCTTGAATCTTCCTGTTTTCTTCATCATCCAGATCGTATCCTCTTCTTCATTCTATCTCTCTCTCTCTCTCTCTCTCTTTCTCTCTCTTTTCCCCAAACACCCATCAGAGGGAAGGTGCGTTCTGCCCTTTTGCCTTTAGCCGTTCCGGTTCGTGGACTGTTGGTGAGAAATTTTTACCACCCTGGGAAAATTTCACCCGAACCGAACCGCGGTCACCCTTCTGTGCGTTTCTTACAAACGTTTGTGCGGGTCTGGTGTATGTGTGTGTGTGTGTGTGTTAGTGGGCTTTCACCCACGCCGCACACAAACACCAGCATGCATGCAAGTTTCGTGCGTATTTGTGTAAAAGTCCGTAAGAAAAACGCTTGTTTCTTAACATAAAAACCATAAACCTAACGGGGTAAACAAGACGACAAACGCTTCCCTATACATTAGCCCCCCACCAAGGCACTGGTGTTGGTGTGTTGCTTGTATCAAAACATTCCACCCCTAGCAAGCAGGGGCCGATGGTGCAAATAAGCCGTCTCGTTGTGTGCTGTGCCTTTGCCCGAACACCCGAAGACATTATACGGGTGAACGAACCTCAGGAAGTTTGCGCCAATTCCACCCGGTTTCTTCTCGCCGACCCGAACGTCGGACTGATATTTCCGTTCCAGTGAGCACAGGTGTCTTCACTTCCGTCCGGATGTTACCAATCCCCTGCCAAAAGGGGGGGAGGCTTTCGTTCTTTTCGCGATCATCGCGAGCTACGTGTGAGGAGTGTTTCGTTGTGGATCACATGTGGTGATTGGGATTTTTTCCTTCATTCGTGTGTTGTAAAGGAATAGAGCTAGCTGATGGCAACTACATCATTCCGTCGCGGATCTGAGTAGCTTCCTTTACGAGAATTAATTGCTAACTTGTTTGCTGTAAATCTTTGCCACCAAGCATTGCTCCTGGTACGCTTCACTGAACCGGAGAGCAGCGTAACACATCGCACCCGAACATGGTTCAATTAAGGCGCTTACAGGGAAGTTGCTTCACGCTTCAGCCCACCAACTGTGGGAAAACCGATTTTTCTGCAATGCAAGAACATTCTTGCGGGCCCATCGGCGTGTTCTCGCTTGCTGTTACATGTGGATAGATAAATACTATTTGTAAATCATGCAAGATCATGTCTATTCTTGCATATTTCTTCGCCGAAGAAAATTGGAGATCTCTCAATAAAAATGTTGTACGAGCTTGTCCGGAAAATATTCAAAATATAAAAAATTTACGAAAACCAAAACGTCCAGCAGCAAAGACAAAACCTGCCCCACAGGTTAATTTATCTTCCATCGCTTCGCTAAAAACTGCTAAATTTAATAGCCAACCAGTGAGCAAAGCGGCCTGCGAAATCCCATTCCAAGAAATCGCCACACGTCCACAGACCGTCAGGTGATTGATCGACATCGATCGACTCAAGCTCCAAGGGGGAAAAAACCCATCACAAATCCAACCGAACCAAACGCAGGATTCCTTCTTGATTTGTAACTTCCTCCCTTTTGGTTGCGTGTTTTTTTTTTTGTATTTTGGGGAGTTTGTTTCAACACTGCTTTGCTTCGTTCAAGTCCAACACGAAATGAATTTGACAAGTTGCTCCGAAAAGCCACACCCACGAAGACGAAGATCTCCGGATTCGAACGATGTCTGGGGTCCGGCGATACGGTATCCGTACGATCAGAGATCTGACATCAGCCATTTACCAAAATTTAGTTTCGAAGAAATCACGTACGACCGTTGAGCGTGGAAACGCTCGGGCCGCGGCAATCCTGTCAGCGCAGATTGTGGAGTGGATCGAGAAGCTCGCACAAAAAAATAAAACCGGTAGCAAAAACGTCAGTCAGTGGCAGCAGCTTGATGAGGATTTGAATCTCTACTCGATCGTATCGCATCGAAGACAAATGTCAGTCAACCACGGTGGAGCTGCGAGGAGGAGTTGCGAGTATGTTCCCGTTTCGAACTTAGTAACATCGACTGCAGCGAATCGAAGGTAGCTCAGTTGGCGACTTGTAAGGCCGTATTGGAGAATGTGTGTTTTCGCGTAAGCCTTGCGAGATGTGTCCAGATCTCGCGCGAGTAATTAAGTCGTCTTTAGAGCAAATTAGCCGCAATTGCGATGGGTGGAAAATTATCGGCACGATGCGATTTCACCGATAACGCAGCTGCGAGACATCACGATCATGCTGCGCTAGGGCGGGAGTTGCGGGATTGCGTGCAAAGCTTGTATCGCCTTATACGACAGTGCTTTGCTGGGGTGGCAAAATCAATGGATTGCTGGCGTTCGGGAAACGATCGACACCGATCATTATCGAATGAACGTTGTTAGCTGGAGGTGTGTTGATAATGGTTTTGCTAGAATGAAATCATCGGTACTTTTCCTCGAACCTTGACATTTAATGAGTTGTTTAACTCTCCTAAAAAGAAATTCATTTTATTTTGCATGTGCTTAAAACGTTCTTCCCGAACGCGTAGATCATCCCGACTTTGCATAAATACTTGTATAAATAGTCATTATTTATGTATGCCACTAAGCATGACGGAGCATCTCTTCTGGACGTAGCAAATAGTTCGTAGCATTTTATGGCACTACATCAAACCATTTCCATTTTTCTCCTCCGAAATGAAGTCATTTCCACACGCGCGTGCGTCAGAGCTTTCAACTTCACTTTCCACTGGGCTGGGCCGGGTGGAAAACAGGCCCCGTAGATAAAGCGACTGATTAAAAGGTCGCCACATAAATCATCGTTCAGCTTTTCATCATCGTCCGATGCGCTTTCTAGTGCTTAATCAACGTGACAATTATTTCACCCTGGGAATGGTGCCAGAAGGCCAACAGGGTGCTCTTCCAAGTTTGCTGGCAGTAGGAAAAGGTGTGAAAAATGGTTGCACGATGTAAATGAGGATCGCGCTGATGGACCACGATGTTTGCTGATTGTGATTTACCACTAAAATATACCATAAAGTCATCACGGGCTAAAATGTTCCTTATGGTAAAGAAGGATATAACAATTTAGTGTAATATCCTCGGACATAACCTCACGCAAAAGAAATGGCATTAGCCAAAGGTTTTATGCTACTCAGAATAACATGAATCTGTGGTGTTTTTTAATGATCTTTAACAAATATTCAACAGGTTCGTTCATCCACACACACACGCTCAGCTGAAGAAAAGTGCGAAGAAAGTGGAGTAATGTTTTCGTTTCCATCCTGCCACCCTGGCAACATTTAATTAGCATAATCTCCCACGCGACGCAACGCACCACAACATCGGGTGCTTTTGGGTGCTTGCGCACTACACCGTACACCGTAAGTCAAACAACATAAATTTTCTTGTACACTTTCTCTTCGCTTCCTCGCTTCGGCTTCCGGAGAGAGAAGATCCCCCTATCCCCCTCCATCCCCTCGTGCATTCCCCGGGGATGGTATGCGTAGTTCCGCGAGCAAAATAAAAGAAAACTTGTGCTTGTGCGTACGTCGAAAAGGGGTTCACGGCGGATTAGGTTCCGTCGGGGTGGCTTGCCGTACCGAAACAATAGCAACATCAAAACGCACACAAATGCTACAACCGGCCCGGTGTCACACCCGGGACGCACCGGCCCCGCTTAGCCGTTCGTAATGCGGAAGGTTTACTTTTATTTTT